>CM068367.1:544412338-544957338 GCA_034769895.1 Magicicada septendecula | reverse complement strand
CATTAAATTTTCTTGTAGTCAGTCTGTCGCAAATATTGCTTTTTAATGGTTCCTGTGTATATCATTAATTTTAATATTTGTTCACCTATTGCTTAATTTAAAATAAGCAAGACGTCATAAAAAAATATGCATTTCTAGGAAGAATACAAGAATTTTAAGAAGGTAGATAATTATTCTTCTCGGAAACTAGCTTCATACACACATAAATCTAATAACAACCCCATTACCAATTTTTTCCTACTGTCCTTTGACAATCAAATGGTATGTATTATTTATAGTAGTAAGAAGTAAAACCCTAACGCTACTTAATAGAAATGCAGTAAAGTTGTAGTACTTCTGATTTCTACTTCTTGTGTTTTAGTTATATTTTCTCATACAATAGCATGTATTTTTTATCTGAATTTATTGTTTTTGTTTTGATATTACGAATTTCTGATTCCAGTTGACAGCTAATCGAAAGTTGTCTTTCAAGTTTGTTCGACCATTATAACTTATTTTCTTTAAATTTTTTTAAAATTGGAAGCTACAGATGTATTAATCTTAAATGCTTATTTATTACATGACTGTAATATCTTAGCCTTTAAAACTTCTATTCTGCTGTAAGTTTTATTTATTTTTGTACTGAATTATTCTTTTAGTTTTGCGTCATATCATAGCTAATATTTTTCTTAATTGTTTTTGTTAAATCGGTTTTCAATTTTGCTATAGATTCTTTATGAGTGCTTCTTAATTCAACTTTCAAGTCTTCACTATTACTCTGCAATTATTCGTGGATACTTTTTCAACCATACGTCGAATTCGTTATGTTGAGGTATCTTCATTTCGGTATAACCTCAATTTAATAAAACTGAAATACTTTATCTAGTGTAAGTATCTCAATTTTTGGTGAACCGTGACTATAAGTTGTTTATGTAATGGTAGATATTTATATACTTAACATTAGGCCTATTAATTTATAAAACGTAATTTCTCCTTTCCTAACTGTTTTTTTCAGCGCCAGTTATGAGACATACAACAAAGAATAATACGCAAATACAATTATAAATTTCACAGTACCCTACTAAAATTATTAAATAACTGTACACATACTTCAGTATATCATGCTCCAGATACATGGATACATTACGTTCTTGATCGTGCACACCCACGCTTTTGTGCGCGCGTGTTTGAGTAAATTGTACCCAATCTGGCCGCGGGTTTTGAGCTATTTTCAGGAAACGAATATTGGAGAAAACAGAGTGTCACGAAATGAAGTACTAGTTGCAAATTTTATAATAATTAAACTAAAAATATAATGTTAACGCAAAGTAAGAAAAAACTGTATTTTATGTTCGGCGAATAGCAAAATTTTGTTTATCACATAACTATAAAATAATGTAAATAGTTTTTAAAATAAAACTGTCGTAATGGGTAAACGTGGACCCAAATGTCTAATCAAATACTTTTATATAAAGTTTCTCAATTTCCAACATTACTGATTATTCAATAATATATTACTTATGAATATTTATTTTAACTATTATTATTATATATAAAGACCTGCCTCACGTGTCACAAAGTAAATTTGTATCATTATTGAGTCCCATGTGAATTAAGAAACTTCGTATTTATTTATATTTACATAATTTTTAATTTAACTACAATATATACAATTCCAAAAAACTGTTTACAGCTTTAACTTTAAAAAAATCATCTATTTTGCAATTATTTCCTCGGTTACTTTCGTTTTCTTTATATTTTAAATAAATCAGTTAATCGTCACATTCTGCTGTCGACCGCTCTTTACCATGATTTGTATGTGTCCCCGGCGGTCCTCCTGAACACTGCGTTTTGTGTGTGTGTGTGTGTGTGTGTGTGTGTGTGTGTGTCTGTGTGCGTGTGTTGTTTGTGCCTATCTGTCAAGGGCGAACGAGTCTTGACAGCTGCCCTCTAAACGTTATGTCAGGGACTCACGCAAGGATGACCTGACTGGAAGGGACAGAATTGCCTTTTTTACTCCGCGTATGGGTCCTATAAAGTCTGTTATACCATTCCTGTCAAGATTGGTTATACAGTTCCAGTCCTTGGCCAAATTCTCATAATAGGTTTGGCGTTACTCTCAACTATTTAGCAACATTTTTCGTAGTGCAATGGTTTTGCACAACGTTAAATAACTCATGTTAAAGCTAAGAGATGGACACAATTCATTATACTTTGTCTTTGTACTACACCACTGTATTTTTTATTACACCATATTTATTTTGATAACAAACAATTTAACAAACAGTTTATGCATTGCAAAATTGCTAAATGCGAGACTACGGGTGCTTAACAGTGTGCTCGTTGATAAAATTCGTTTCGCGTCGCATTATCCGGTTTTGTATTTCGCGAAAAACGTATATTGCTTTTGAGAGCGGGCACAATCTTTCTAGTCAGTGCAGGACTCATTCAGGCAAGCAATTTTGCTATACACATAAATTTAAGTCATCAAAACTTCATATGACCCAGGCTTGCATGATCAATTCAAATTGTACAGAGTTTTTAATACACGGTTTCCGTTCTTTGCTTCTTATAAATGGACATTCTCATTTGTGCATATTAAACGTGTAATTTCTGTTGTTGCATATTTCTTAATGGAATAAATAAAATTTGTATATAATTTATATATTATTTTTATATACTTAATACACTTAAATTACTTTTAAACGTACTGCTAGGTAGTCATATATGTAATTGTTGCTGTATGTAGATATTTAATTGAAATAAAGGTAATACAACTCAAAATTGAAGGTTATTGCACGCTGATGTCTTCTCGACGCATAGGGACCGTATTCTCAAAGTTACAATTTGTGTGTGCTAAGGCCTGTTTTGTTATCTTCGCGGTGTCTCGAATGGCGGAGACAATATGATTCAATTCATATAATGGTTTCAGTTCATTCTTTCTCTCTTAAATTGTTTCATCTTCCCCTTTAGCTGATGCTGTACACTGTCTATGTGGATCAATACACTTTCTCCTATGGATTTTTAAATAAATTATTTTCTGCATTAGATTTTGGGAATTTATATTTTCATAATTTTTACATGAGATAAATATTCCACCTTAAATGTATTCAATTTATAAGTCACAGTTACAAAATCAAAAACGGAGTACATAATTTGATAGCTCCAATATTGTAAATAATATTTTGGATTGTTATCGGTAATAATATTTTAATATCCTGAATTACACCACATAATATAAATATCAAACATTTATTGTAACTGAAATAATAACCTTAAAGAAAAATACTTTCAGAAATACATTGATTAAAACAACTTTTTAAAAAAGTATTTTAATTTACTGACTAATTACAATCATAAAAATTAAAAGACTAAATGAATCAAATCTTACCTTTTTGGATTATGCAATTTAACCTTTTGTTTCGAATGTTTTAGAAGTAGTTCTACAATTTTAGTGTTAAGAATTTTCTTTCCTTTTAATTTTTATAACACAGATCATTACAAAAATGATTACCTGACCTATTTTATTAATAAAGTTGCGTAGTGGTTTTAATCAGAAACAGAAATTACACTGTTGCACACGACTATATGAATAACTCCGGATTAGCTCTTTCGATCTTGAAACCGTTAATCGAGAATTTTTTCCATACCGGTGTGTAAAAGTGTAATTTCTGATTAACTGACTATACAGTTTATTCCCATGTATGCGGGAACGTATACATGTCCAATTTTCCTCAGAACAAATGAGATATTTACGATTTTTCCCCCATGCAGTTATGTGTAAACCTTATTTTAACACACGCAACTACCATAGATATAGGCCTATGTTAAGTGTTTAAAGAATTTCACTGAAATATTCAGTAGCTCTGAGCGATTGATCCACCTGTTCCCCCAGTAATTACAAGTAATTACGCCACTGATCTGGAGTAATTACACCGACAGTGGACTAAGTTATTAAGTGAGATATAAGACCCCATTCACTCCTCTTTTACGCATAGCGGATAGAGATTAGTACTTCTGTTCCCTGGATTAAACTATTTAATTAAACTTGTCAGTATAACTCCGAGGAACACTGTGTAAAATTATCACAGGAGGCATACAGGTGTCTTACTCAAACTCTTTAAGATGTCAAAAATCAATTTCCCTATGAAAATTTGATTTTTACTAGGGTACATAAACCAATAACACTAGTCTGTAACCTCTGATAATCTTCGCTTTAGCATTAGCAGAATCTTATCATTCTGTAAATGTTTATAATGCTAACATTTGAGTTTCAGTCAGTTTTCAGTTTTATGTCTTATAAACTTTGTACAGATATTCAGAAAATTTAGCCAAATAGGAACTTTAAACGGGTAATTTTACAGCTCTTTCTTTAATAAATTCTTTCAAACCTTTGTTGTTGTGTAGGTTAGAGTTCTATCACGAAAGAGTAATTACCGACGTGGTTACAAATAAATAAATTATTTGGTTATAACTTGGGTGCAGTTCTGCTGACCGGACGATGCGCTGTCACGCAGAGACGGATGGGTTCCACACGAAGGAACTTGTATACATCGTGATTTCCCGTGCGTGGACGAAAGCGCAGCCGTGGTCGTTCGAGAGATCAGGAAGATGGTCGATTCGTTCGGAGATCACGTGAAGAATGGACTATGATGGATTGTTGAGTGGCGCCCTACTGAGTTTGACACAGTGTGGCGGTGCGTTTGCCGTAGCTGCCAGATGGACAGACAGGAGGATTTTCCTGCTTTTCTGAATAGCTTAATTGCTATAGCTCAGATGAACTCCTCCAGGAAAGAAACACGGAGATCATGCAGTATAACATCATTTATGATATGCCACATATGCGAGAAGCCACCAAGCGGCTTCAGTGTGTGTGATTGCTGGAAATCAGGTGATTTAGACAGCCAGGGAAAGCTTGCCGTTCTACGAAAGTGTGGGGAAAGTTTAGTTCTAACGCTTCGAGCTTTACCACGTTTGCCTCGGACTTGTCTGTTTGGTTACTATGCGCCATTTCGCAGTTAGTCCAGAAGAATGTCCGATTGGCATTGCATCGTTACGCTCGTTACGGAGCAACAGCAAGCAATAATGCAAAGCGGAAGAGCGTCAGCAAACAGGAAGAACGTGACCGCAGGATAGATTTGTAGGTCGTTCATACACTGGTGCTACGGACGGAACTGATAATAGATTCCTGAGGAAAGCTAACAACGAGAGAATAAACCCCAGTGCAAGCCCCATCGATGCTTGTCCTGAAGTTTTGGTCAGTTAAGTTCGACTGTACGAAATGCACAATGAATGCTTGTATTGTTGTTCCGTGCCATCTTTGTCGCAGACTTTGCTGACGTCCAACATGACAGCGTGGACTGATGCCTATTGGTGATGTTTTTTCCTGAGGAACTAGCCTCCACCTAAAAAGTAGTCGAATATCCTGTCGATGATGTCATCCGCCAAGGGCCGGTTACGAGCCAACAGAAGTTACTCAAATACATTGGAGATTGTTAAAAAGAACGATATCGGTCAGTAGGTTCCAGGAAGCATTGGCATCTTCTTAGGGTCGTCGGATATATGTTCTTGGTCTTCAACAAGTGGGGAAAGTACCGTAGCTCTTCATGTTGATTACTTTGGGCCTACAAAATTCAATACTACTGCTTCATGTTTCAGAAAACCAGAAGATTTTTGTTTAAAAACGGACGTTTATCAACAACCGTGAAACTTACTCCAGCGTTGCAATTGTCCGACGTTTCAATCACTTACCACACTAACAAAAACAAAATTGTACACCTAAGAAAACTAACACTGTTCCTAATCTATATTCCACAAAGAAAATACACAGGGATCCAAATTTCAAATGATGGTTACAATTTAAACACTTTTCCAACACACTACGTGAAAAGTTAATAATTGTACGAGTCTCTGGAGGAAGTTCAAATATAGTAAACCTAATTTTATTTTGCTACATAAGCAAGTACGCTTTTTCATTATTTGTTTTTCGTAACATTTTTAGGTTTTTAAATTCAATGAGATTTTTAAAAATAAAAATCATCATTCATAATTTGAGAAGAAATTTGTAAAACGACTGTAGGTCGGGTAACGCCCACACTAGTTACGAGTCTGTTTTAATAATATTATGATGTATATTTAAGATTCACATCGGTACAGCTATTTTATCTCATTTTTATACCATTTGTTTTCCTTGTTATTTTAAAACAGATATTCTGGTAGTGTTAAAAATAAAATGTTGTATCGCAATTTATTTCTTAAAGGACAAAATTGTATCTTATAAAAAGAAACGTGTTAGCTTTATGAGTCACGATTACAGTGTGAGGAGTTATGATCCCCCCTTATGATATGTCCGACTAGACACTATTTAATTCAATGCAGATTTATTTTAATGTAAAATATGTAACTATAAATGACTTCGAATGAAATAATTAATAAATATTTTTTTAAAAATTTTAAGACGCTAAATAGCATGCATTATAATTTGTATTATTTTAGAAGAAATAGTTATATCTCAAATACTGCCTCATATCCAAACAGCTTGGATACTAAAACATATTTTATACACTAATGTTATACGCGTTAATCAATTTCTGAATATGTCTATTGAGTTTGTATTATTAGTTGTGCGCCGAAATACTACACTTTTATCTGAGAGGAATATATGTTTTAGGTCAGAACCGTATTAAACTTTAAACAAACGGCCGGATCAAAGTAACTGCAGATTGGAGGACGTCATGGTCTGTCTCCATTCTCGTTACCGTAATATCAAAGGTACACTCCTACTAAGTCAAAAGAGCTAATATTCATTTATGTGTCATTAACTGTATTGCCATTAAAAACTTATTTTTACAGATTACTTAGCAACAGAAATAAAGATACGCACAAATTACATAATCATCTCAACATTATTTCTGATTCATTACCCCATACTTCACTAATAAAAATTATTATTTCTATCATGACTTTTCAACGGTCACTAAACCGTAATCAATATTGTAAGAAATATTGATTACATTTTTTGAATATTTTGTGTTAGTCGCAGTAAAAGACCAAGTAGAGATTTTGGTGACTGATTTTTAACGAGTTGTAGCTTCCTAATTGCTTTCGCAGACATCTCACCGCTTCCTGAAACGTTACTTTTACCAGCACAGGTATTGATTTTGAATGTTATCTTTTTTTACTGGTTCGTTTTATAAAACACAATAATTTTGTTTCTAAATTTGACTGTGTTTATCCTTGTTTTGTAAAAATACCTGGCGAAACAATAACAATTCAAGTCTACGTGTCTACGCTTACTTTATTTTTTATAATTTTTACATAAACAAAGTAAATCTTTTATCATATAATTTGACCCGTCAAGAATTAAACTGGTAACTAACTTACCAATTCACTACAGAAAGGAGAAATAATATTGTGTAGACATTATTTTTAATCATGCGTCATTACCGCTAATATAGACAACATTATGTATTACATTGGATTTTTTATATTGAAGCAGATATTTCTTTTGACTTAACATCACAGTATTTTTTACAGCACAACAAACATTTCAAACTTTCTACAGTAGCTTCTCAAATGATACTAAATCTGTCCGAAGGGTTCTTTCGTGCAGACCTGAGAAACACCACTGCGGTAAAATAGCCAGATCTGTGTAAGAAAATATACAATATACATGTACAGTATATTGCAACAGACCCGTGCTATGAAGTGAGCAATAAAGGATATTAGTGCTATAACACATTCTCTGACGATCATAGACAATTTGTAAATGATGTTATTCCTTTTTTGTAAATTAGATGTAAGTTTTGAATTAAGATATGGGTAAAAATGAGTTACGTCAAAATACCCATAATTTTTATACTCTATAATGTCCAGTGCAATGTTAGTGCGCGAGTGCGCGGGTCCGCGTGTTTTTACAATTTGTTGAATAACTTCATTAATAATTAACATTTCTTTATGAAACTTGGACAGAGTATGCACTGTATTGAAGGCTACGTTTTTCATATATTCATACTGAAGAACTATATTTTTTATTAAGCTTTTTTTAATGAAATTAATTCTTCTTTTAACTCGTTATCTGCAAGATGGAAATAAAAATTGTAGTTTATATAATATTGAAACTTTCTCATGAGAAAACTTACTTGTCATTTTCGTCGAACGCGTTTCGGCGTCGTATTCGCCTTCGTCAGCTTAGAACTGTTCTGTGAGTCTGTTCTAAGCTGACAAAGGCGAATACGACGCCGAAACGCGTTCGACGAAAAAGACAAGTAAGTTTTTACATGAGAAAATTTCAATATTATATAAAGTGTAGTGCTGTGAAAGAAGATGATGAACAAACAAGACAACTAAAAATTGTAGATTAAATCTAGACAAGCCTTTGCAGACTTGGGCATAGTTTTAACTTGAAGTCAGTCTACCATGATGAAAATCTATGACGTATCTAAGATTTCAACCAATCAGAAGTTCTAAAAATTATTTGAGTCTGTGCTGTGCAGAGAACACATCGTTCACGTTGCTTCGAGGTCTAGTCATAGAAGGTCGTACTGACTGTCGCGAGTATTTCGTATCAGGACGTGTCTATTCTATAAGTGACGTAGAACTTAGGTATACGTTACGAGTTTTTCGTATACGTTATCTTGAATCGAAGATTACAACAACTCAAACTCAAATATAACAAAGTTAATAATAGATCAATATTATTGCTTTACGCGTTATTGCAAGATTTTCCGCTTAGGATAGCAATACCCATCGAGGTGTTACTTATTGACGCGAAAACACTTCAAGAGTCTGGATTGTGTAAGGCTAGTACACATATTTAGTTATTTACCCGTTACACAAACCCTGAGATAAATTAATGAACAATAACAGTTTGATAACCGCGGCGTGTCTGTGAAACGTCAGAGTGAGCTACTGAGCTACGCTAAGGTCAACGGGCAGTCAATCGTCAACAGCTGATCCATGGGCATCGACAGTAGTTGTGGAATTCGACCATCCAAGTAACAAACAGTTTTAAAAATAAGAATCGATACACTCTTTATTTGAAAGACTAAAAAATTATATAATTAATCTCACATTTGTAAACTTAATAAGACAGAAGTAACAATTTTGTAACTTAATAAATTTCCTACCTCCAGATGTAGACTATATGTATGTTTGCTAACGTTTAGGGCATTTATTTTTAATTCGTTAGAAACAATTTTTGCTACTTTTCGAAACGTTTTTCACATATGTTGAAATTGTTTAGTCGCTGTTTATTTTCAAGTAACATTTATATTTTCCACCATACGTAACCTTCGCTGTGAGTCGTTAGTGAGTACAATTAAGGACGTTCCTGAAGGTAGTTATTTATTGATTTAAGTAGACGGACAGTGGGGTTACGTTGCTTGATTAAACACTTCACTTTTTGGATCAACTAGTGAATCAAGTGTTGGAAGACAATGCAAAAAACCGCATACAAGAGTCGTTTAAAACAAATTTCTAATTCTGAGATGTTCAGAGAAGTCAATCTGGAAGTTTGAGCTGTAAAGATAAACCGATGGTGTTACACGTTGGTGACTTGATGGCAGTCTGTAGGAGGATCAAAGGCAGCAGAACGCAAATTACATTACAATTTAGGTAATAAATTAAACGTAGATCTCGGCCTCAGACAGCATACTTGAGGACAGAGCAGTATCCTATCGCACTAACGTTGCTGTACTGCGAATTGTACGCCCAAGAGTAGACGGTGTGTGTGTGTGTGAAAGCAGTGGGGTAACTATTGGGGAGGGGATTAACCCCTCTAGACTACTCAAAAGTTCGGCGAATTTCCGGAACCACTTAGATCTATTTATAAGCCAGTTGCGTGTGTTGCAATAAGTATAGTAAACAACTGTTGAAATGAAAAGAAATTACACCATTTATAAATTAAAATTTCGTGTTTCATTAATAATGAAAATTATACAACGTTTGGCAAATAACTTATGTATTTTCAACATTAAAAATACGCACATGCAGTTTCTTGACTTCAATTATGGAAAATCAGAAACTTGTATTATACAGTAGTATTCTATTCAAAAAATAACGTACATTAACACAACGTGTCATTTATGTAAAACATTCTTTGAACAATTTTGTTTAAATTAAAGTCTAAGGATAATGAAACTACGTATTTCAAAATATCTTCAAGAAGACTCATTTTCTAAAGATTTATTAAGAATTCGAATGTAGAATGAAAGCAAGTTTTATGATCCCATTATATTTATTACCTTTAGTTTGAATAATATTCTTTAAGGTAAAATATTTTAAAATAACCTATTTTGTGACACTTTTTCAACCCTTATACTTCTTTCTTGTTTACTTAAAAATATTAAGACGAAAAAATGTACAAAACTTATGTTTAAAATTGTATGGGAAGGGTCCTGACGAAAATGGCGGGTCCAACTTTCAAGTTAGTCTTATCCTACCCCCAGAAATTAATTTAACCTCATCCCCTCAAACTAGTTACATACCCCCAAGAGCAGCTAAAATCTGTGTAAATGTGTGTGTGTGTGTGTGTGTGTGTGTGTGTCATTTAGATAGTCTACGAGTAAAAATTATCTATTACTTTGGTTACAAGACAAAAAATAATTTTTTTACTTGTGTGTCAGAGTTGCTATAGCGTGTATTTGTAGCGTCAAAGTTAAAACCCCACATTATATTAAGTGTTCATATTATATATTAATATATAATATATATATAAAAAATATATAATATTAAGTGTACTATATATACTATATATAATTCTATATATAATATTAAGTGTTCATAATATTATATTAATATTATGTACACTTCTGCCTCTAAATTAATAGTTTTTTTTTAGCAAATGCAAAAAGCAGTCTGCTAATATAGGCATATTATTATATCCGAATGTGATTTTTTTAGAGGTGGTGTTAACACGGACTTCTTTTGGATTTAAACTAACATTTTTTTGGATTAATTCTGTTCCATAGTAATCTTACCTTTGGAATAAAATAGCTACTAAAAAAATAGGAATGTATTCTAAAGTCAAAAGGTTTCTAGTTCAAATGAATAGGTTTTGTATTGTAAAATAAAATGTATGCATTCACTGAAATGTATTGCTTTCTACACGATTCTTGGCTAGCAGAGCAGGTGCAGCGTCTCTGTCAAGGCCGAGCAGCAAGTAGCATTGCAAAATGTCCTAGTGCTTCTAACTACGCAAATTATCCTGGCACGCCTCCAAAATAATGGAAAATTATTCTGGAACATCTGCGGACTATAGGTAAGCAACAGCGGCCGGCTTAGTTACACCTGGCGGAACTGTAAAATGCGGATCAAGTGACTGTTACTGATTAGTGGGAAGTGATTATTGTGTTATACTTAGTGCGGAACTGTATTAGCTGACATTATTATTGGGTGTAGTAACATATAAATTGAATTATTGTATGAGAGGATCTTGATGGTTTCAAATTGTTATGTGTGACTGATTAAAGCTGGTATTAGTGACTTAATTGATGTCTGTATTTTGTCTCCACTGCACAATACGACTATCCGTGAGACCGTCGTAACACTATATTACTTAAAAACTTATTTTAAGCAGCAAATTATCATTGTCGGTCAGTTTACAACGTACTCCAATGTTTGACACCATGGAATTTGTAATTTCCTTGGTCTTTCGCAAAGTCACGCTACAATCCAGCACCCCCAAAATCCTTATCTATACTTTCTCCAACTTTTCCTTTGATTGATTTCCATCTGTTTGCCTTTGGGTTACCAACTGAACACTTGTTTTAAGATGTCGTGTTGAGATATAATTTAATCGTGTGACAATTTACAATGAGAAAGGTATGAAGAAAATGATTGGTGCCTTTACACAAGCTGACACAGACATCCACCCCTCTCTCTACATATACAGGACGCAGTGTTTGGATATATTAGATTTTTGTGCATGATGTTTCGTCTATACCCACTACCAAACAATAACATAATAGTCACGCAATAAGTACAGAGCTAGTTTTAAGTTTAACACATAATGTGTATAAAGCAAGGAAGATTTCTCCAATTTTACAGCTAATGTCAAATGTCCATTAGCGCTAGTGAACACAAATCATGACTAAGTAAAATAACGCACAAGGAACTACACACTGTAACTTCTCGGTCAGCAAGCTGAAGTAAAGTTTTACATTTACAGTAAGTGACTTCTCTTGTTTCCTGCAGATTTCTCGTATGTATTCAGACACCTCCGTTTTCCATAAATTCTTTATAAATCCATTTAATTGAAGAGAAACTTTGAAGTATTTTTAATTAACTATTTATTCCTTTTTAATTTTTTTGAATACTTGTATTTCAAAATGAAATGTGAATTATTTACGAATACTAAGAATTAAACAATATTATTACATTACATTAGTGCTAATTATATTAAATTTTAATATGACATAACTATTACTGTAGTTATCGTCGTCGTCATCATCATCATCATCATCAACATCATTAGAATTGGTTTTGTTGTAGTCGATTATTAATAGTCGAATACAACAACAGAATTGTTGCTCTCATTATTATTATTATTATTATTGTTGTTGTTGTTGTTGTTGTTGTTGCTGTTATTGTTGTGTTTAGTCTTGAGTAAAACCGAGGTCGTAATCTCGGCCAACAAGTAGCCTACTAACATTTTGTCTCTTAGTCAAGCCTGTGGTAAAATATTTCGGTGTGTTGATCGAATCGAACCGTGACAAAGCTGCTAAAGGTATAAAGTCGCATAGTAGATTGATCTCTGAAGTTAGATAGCCAAGTCCTGTAAACGCTATCTACTGATAACGTAGGTCCATTCAACCATCTTGTACGGCGTAGAATTATAAGTAAATTTTCTTGATAAGAAGTACCGCAAGAGGTTGTCCCAGGTGGGTTAGCGTGGAACGTTGAAGTAAAATTTTTCTTGCTACACTGTCACCAAGCCAGATAAATTTGTGATCACTTCAGAGTCAAGCATGTCCTAGATAACGCGGGACAACACCTTTTTCACTTGTGACATGTGAACTACGAGAAACGCATCCCTGGTGTCTGAGAAAGGTGTCATCCATTGCATCTGATGACATCGTTATCTCGTTATAAATTGTGATAAGTAAGTTGAATTATAGCTTTTTACTTTTTTAGTTAGTAAAGTAAAAGTAAATTTAGATATTTGGTTGTTTTGATAGTTCATCTTTTTTCACAGCACTAAATTAATATAGATTATTAAACTTTCACTTGTGAAACTTACTTTGTTTCCTCCCGTACGCGTTTCGGTGTGATGTGCGCCTTCGTCAGCGGTGTGAGACAGACTGCCAGTAACTTGTAACGGTTTTAGTTGGTAGGTTGAGTGGGGGTGGTGTGTGGTGGAAGGAAATTGGCGCGGGGATCCGAATTATTGTTTGTTTTATGTATAATTGTGTCAAAGAGTGTGTGCGATTTATAGTGTAATTGGTCGTTATGTATGCTGTTTGGTTGGGTTGTGTAGTGTTTGCATATTTCATATTGTTCTGCTGTGTTAAGTTTTCGACTTTTAGGTAAGTAGTGTAATATCTCAAGATTATTATCTATGTTGGTGTAGCTGTGGATTTTTGTGTGTATGTGTGTGGCGAATGCGGAAAGTATGTTGTTGCTGGATAGAGCTTTTAGGTGTTCAGAGTAACGTGATGAAAAAGATCTTCCCGTCTGGCCTATATAGAAACTATTACAATCATTACAGTTTATTTGTAAACACCTGTTTTGTTGTATTTGTCTATGTCCGTGTTTGTATCATTGATGTGTTTTTTGATGGTATTGTTTGTTCTGTATGCTATTTTGTACTTGTGTTTCCTGAAAGTGTTGGCGATTTTGTGTGTGTGATGTATTTATTTTGTTGTGTGTTGTTGGTATTTATTGTTTTGTTGTTTTTGTTTATGATGTGTTTGTGTAGTTTGTTAATTAAATTAGGATTGTAGCCGTTTTATAATGCTATATATTTGATTGTGTTGAGTTCTTCGTTATAATCCTGTTTACTTAATGGTATTTTTGTTAGTCTATGAAGCATATGGTTGAATGCCGCATGTTTGTGTTGCGTAGGATGGTTTGATGTGTTGTGTATAACCATGTCAGTAGTGGTTGGTTTTCTGTATATTTTATATGTGTGTGTAGTGTTTGTTTTGTTAATTGTTAGGTCCAGAAAATTTATACTATTGTTTTGTTCAATTTCCAGTGTAAATTTTAGTTTGTGGTGTGTTGTGTTTAGGTATTTGTGGAAGTTTTCAACCTGTCTTGTATTGCCATTGAATAAAAGTAATATATCATCCACGTACCTGTGCTAATAAATGATTTTGTTGGTGTATTTGTTGTTGTTTATTATATGGTTTTGTTCTATGTTGTGTATGAATATTTCAGCCAGCATTCCTGATATGAGGGATCCCATAGGGAAGCCGTCTGTTTGTGTGTATATCTTGTTGTTGTATGTGAAGTAATTTTGTTCTGTAATTATTTTGGTGAGTGTGATGATCTCATGTATGTGTGTTTCGGGCGTGTTGTTTTGTCTGAGTAAATGTTCAAGTGTTTGTATGGTGTCTTTAATGGGTACATTGGTGTATACATTGGATATGTCAAAAGATGCTAATGTTGAATTGTGTGGGATGTGGATGTGTTCGGTTTTCTTGACCAGTTCTATGTAGTTTTGACAGAAGTGTTGTTACTGAGATTAATATTTTTCCTGATTATTTTGTCTAGGTGTCTTGCGATTTTGTGGGAGAGTGCTTGTGTGTTGTTTATTAAGGGTCTGATGGGAATATTAGGTTTGTGTATTTTCGGTAAAGCATTTAGTTTTGGAGGGTTAGGTTTGATTTGTTTGAGGTATTTGGTGCTTTCTGGTTGGATTATGTGTTTTGCGTTATTTATAAATTTTTTTTATTTTTTTTTGATATTTTACTGTGGGGTCCTTATTTATTTTAGTTATATTGCTTTCGGTGAAGAATTTCTCAACTTTAATGTTTAGTTCTTGTTTGTCCATTATGACGTTTATGTTCCCTTTATCAGCTTTTGATATCGTTATGTTGAGTTCAAGTAACTTTTGTTTTATATTATTTAGCGTTTTAATTTCGTTGTCTTTTGGTTGTTTTTGTGTGTCTTGTAATTTGCGTTTTACATTAAATCTGGCACGTAAACTCATCTTAAGGAAAGATTAGAAAAAAATATGAATAATGCATTTTTAGTTCTGTCTGTATAGCAATGTAAAACGTACACTGTGCTGAGTTATTTAATAATAGACAATAATATTAACATAAATATTTAATTAGTATAAAAGGAATAGATTAAGTTACGATCTCCAAACCGTGAAATATAATTTTTGGTTGAAAAGGAAATTAATTACCTTTATATTTTGTTTCACAAGTGTGGAAAAGTTTCACTTTCTTACAAGTTATTTCTAAAAATTTCATACTTTTATTTAATTGTTGGTAAATTGCATTGGCTTGTACCTATTTTTATGTTAGTAATGATTTTTTAATAAACATTTTGTCTGATATATATCAGTTATTACTGATTAAAAAACGATAGTAATGTGTGCGGTTTAACAAAATTTATATTAATTGTAGGTAGAAATAAAGTAACCGGATGTTTCGTGTAATGTCACCAAATATTGTGCTATTTTGTACGTCAAATAACCAATTGTTTCATAAAAAGTATTTTTTTCATCTTATACTTTATTCTCAGTATGTCTTTCTGCTCTCTCTCTTCCTCACACACAACCACCCATCCACCCAAACCCCCCCCACACACACAAACACACACATACTTGCACACCCACACAGACGCGCACACGCACACATACATATGGCTGAATATTTACAATAAGGGGTTTATCTTTTCAAATTGAAATTTGCTTTTTCAATAGCAGAATACTTATAAAAAAGGGTGTTACCTTCTTAGGTTGATATTCGAATATCCATCTGGCGACCTCCGCATACGGCGTGTCCATTCTTTTAGTGGTGCGACTTACATACTGGATACATGATACACTCTACAGTACAATCTGATCAGAGTTCTATTACGTTGATAACATAGTAGGTTTATTCGAAAACGTGGCATTTACCACGATATTTCACAAATGTAACAATAAGCAGTCTGAATCAGCCGAGGTGACACTTATAACCGGGTGTATTCACCACTGGTTAACAATCGAGTGTGTCATTTATTTAGGACTCTAATCCTTTGCGCAAATCGGGAAATTGTAGAGATATCAAATATACTTTGTCAGCGTTAGCATAGGTTATAGGCTATTCCTTTTGTAACAACTTACTCAGCGTCTCGTAAACAACGCCAAAAGTTACACCAGTTGATTCCAGGGCTTTGCCCCTACAACGTCTTCTTCAGTATGAAGACAAATTTCTTATAGTTTTATGATTTCTCAAAAATGACAAGTACTCTATTTTCAAAAATTCATCTCAGATTTACAGGTGCAGCGTACACAAAAATATCAACTAAAAAACTTTTCGAAAAGATCAGCTGTTACTTGAAACAATGTATAGTAAAATTTATAAAATATTAAAATTATAATTGATTACCTCTGCTTGTAATCCTTTATCGTAGCTAGCAGAAAACTGCAGTGACGTTAGCACTTTTATCTTCCCAATGTTATTTTTCGTTGTCCCAAGCTCTTCTTCTATTCTGTACCGCATTATTTCAGTATTCTTCTCCTCTGGCAAAATAAAGGGCGTTAGAGCGACAAATACTAGGAAGTAGAGGCTCCGGAGGCGGGCGGAAAATTTAACAGATGTGGTGTTCCCTGATGCGTTTTATATTTTTAAAAAACATTGGTGTTCACGTAATGAAGGTTATTGTGCATTTTTCAGATTAGCAGGACAGGCTTGAATTCATATTTTTTATAACTTGCCCTTCAGCGCTTCGAAACCGGATGGACAGAGACTGGGATATGGCATAGGCTCGATATAAATATATTCTGAATTGAAATCCATTTCAGTATTTTCATTTTTGCTTAACCGCTGCCTTCTTTAAATGTAATATTACATCGTTTGTACGGAGGGCCGAACACAAGAACCTCGAAGGGGAGTGTTCCAAGCTCTGGTTCTTTTATACTCCTTTACCACCTTTAATATTTTAGCAGTTTTTAGCTAAAAGCTTTCTTAAGACAATGCGTTTCAAAAAAAAATATGTATTACGTCTCATATTAAACCTTTTTAGGACTGTAATTTTTCTCACAGTAGTCAAACGTCCTTGGTAAATAAGTACCGTACCGACAAAACAGCTGATTAAGTAAATGAATAATAAACAATCGATAGTTAATTCAAATTAAATCGAATATTTGTTATTTTACATTAAAATCGAAACCAATTCGATTATTCGTTAATTTTGTATATTGAAATTGAATTATTTTGATTATTATAAATTTATTTATAATCTCTGAAGATACTGAATCTATCAGTGAAACGTAAATCGGGATTATTAAAATAAAATCAACAACTTGCATAAGTAATATAATTTCATAATATTCAGTATATTATATAACATAAATACAATTTTACGTCAGCATTAAACCACTGGCAGTAATTCAGTAATTTAACTCGAACTTTTCTGATATTCAAATATAATCGTAGTTAATAAGGATGCTTACATAATTAACACATAATATATCTCTCTTTTGTCAATATAGAGAATCGTTTACAGATTAGACCATATATCGTTTGAAAAAAAAACGGTTGTTATATACTCTGCTGAAGAAAGGATTTTTAAGGTTCAGTAATTAAATACGCGTCCAGTAATTACATACAAGTTTGAAACATTTCTATGTACGATCCTCAAAATTTTTTGTTTTCATCAGGGCCTGTAAACGGGAAATGAAAACAGGCTATTTTAGGCAACTGAACACTAAGTAAATTTTAGTTGCTAGGATATTGAAAGTAAATTAGAAATTCTTCGAAACCGGGTGAAAAATGTGAAGGAAGTTCTTATAATTAAATACATTTGTAGACACATAACAAAAATATGTAGGGCGTAAAACATATCTACCATTCTGCATGGAAACGGAGAGTTATGAATAACTAAGATAAATAAACAGACATGCCTACACATATGTGTGGGCATTACCATTTTCATTCTAATAAGTTCAGCGAAACAATTACACTAATAATGTGAAAATAAAACAAAACTTTAAACGAGTCACATATAAAATATAGTACTTTGCATTTTGTTAGTTTTAAGCTACAATTGTTTCTTATAAAATGGTATTTTATGGCATCTCACAAAGAAAAATTGTAAAATGTTCTGCCAAACTGCGACACCTAAAATTTGGTCTCCTTCTAGGACAGTCGCATAGAATTAAAAATAAGTATATTTCTATTTAATTCACACATTTCCTTTATATGACGATCACTGTATCATTATTAGCTACTATTGAAGAATTTGAACGGATTTGTATTGCATGGTTGAAAGGGTGGCTATAATAAGACAGATGTGAAAAGACGATTAGGACATTAAGACAGATGTAGGATTCAGTACACTTTTGTAATCACTATATCAAGAAACTATCATGATATACGTTTTCACTTTATTTGTCTACTTTACTTAGCTCATATATAGTTTACAGCCTTAAGTATGCTTACGAAAATGTAATTATATAAAGTTTAGCGGACGTAACGGAACTGTTTACTTTACATTAAAACATCGACTTAGTTGAATGTTTCTATTATCCAGACAAAATTTTTGTTTATAAATTTTATACTAAACAATGTGTGGTTAATATGGAATTGACAGAAGTAGTAATGTGGTAAGTAGTTTATATTGTATGGTGTCATAGTGAGCGAAAGTAAATAATAGTAAAACTAATATTACAACATGCTAATAATTAAGAATTAAACACGCGTAATACACAACAGAGTAGAAACAGACGAAATGGAATCGAACAAATAGACATTAAACATTTATAATTAAGTATATAATTAAACATTTTAATTTTCCTTTGGGGTAAAAGTGCATCTTATTCATGTCATTAAAAAAATAGAAAGGAAATTTATCAAAAACCTAACATACATAAATCTAAATGACAAAAACGATATACGCATTTATAAATTTTTTGAACGCTGAAATTTGTACTTTTGTTTTTAATTTTGAAGAAGAGTACAAAGAAACCCTACTATGACAGCTACTATTAAAGCTACTGTGATAGCTAATAAAAAGTGGAGATAATCTTACAGACAAGAAAGCTAGTGCTAGATATAACAGAAGAAATAAAATTTACACCGTCGTAAATAAATGCTACTATGCTGACAAAAAATAAAGATGGTGTCTTGAATTTACATTTACATGCAATAATAGATTCTCACGGTATGAGCGCTGTCAGAACAGACTAAAATTATTTCCAGGAATCCAATTACGTGCACGCAATTTGGCATCCGCGATTAATGAAATTATCCTGGCTATAATTGTATTCATTTGGAATACTGAAGTGAACAAAAAAGAATTACGTACTCGTATACTATCGTCAAGCCTACTTATAAGATCGGTATTTAATCAATATAGGTGTCAGGCTTATACCTTATTTCCAGAGAAGATGAGAAAACTGTGTATATTTTACCAAATTTTATGGATCTTTAGTACCGGTAATGACGGTAACATATTTTATATAATTGAATAATTCAAAGGTTATTGAAGGTATTGGTGCAAGTTATTAAATATGATTTTAATTTATAAATAAAAATGTCTTCTGAATATCTTCTAAATTATATTCCACATATCTTCTCAATAATCTTGTCCCTTCTTATTTATTATGTTCTTCTTTTCCTGCCTCTTTAACTATGTTCATTCTTCTACATCTGCAGTCATTTTTAAATAGTAGTGCCATGTAGACATTTGCTTTTTCTATCGAGCATAGTTAGTTCACTTGTCGGCAAGAATCTACTTTAACCATAGATCTGTGCAACCAAGGAGACTAACGAGTCGCACTAGTAACAATAAAAATCTGTACACAACAATCACAACCAAACACTGTTTATTACTTAATCCGAGTCCTTAGAAAAGACTATTCAAACCGAATATAATAATTCGATAATTTCTAAAACAAGACATAACAGGTGCAGAATTATACGTTTGTATCAACAATATATATTTGACAAGAAGCAGAGCTAGATATGGTGACAAAACATCAAATAAGTGGATCCTTGAGTTCTGAAGAAATGACGTATCAGCTAAAATGGTACCGCCATGTCAGGTGGGTGAAGATTATCCTCAACCTTCGTGAGTAAGGACTGAACTTTTGGATAAAATGCTTGTAGGTTGAACGAAGAGCTGGCCAAAGGGAGCTGTGATCTGATTCCTGTAATGAAATTGGACTCTCGCTGCGAGTTATCGGCCTAGGGTGAATAATGTCTATAGTGTTATCAAAGTCTTTCCTGTCAATATTATACAAGTCATTTTTCTTTTTTAAAATCGAGTCTTTCTTTCTTTGCATTCGCCTTCTGATTTGCTGGACGACGATTCTGTTCACACGTATAATTATAAATTTCTCAGCAAAACATTTATTTCTTAATATGTTAGTGTCTTCTGTTTAACACGCACCATTATGATACATGTCATAACGTTATATTCTATACAGGCTAATAAATAACTAGCCATCAGGGAGGTCAAAATATTTTCCAGTAGCGGCAAACAATTTTCCAGAGGAGAAAAATGTTTATATAGTTTTCATACATACACACATGCACATATTAGTTTGTAATTCTTATATCATAATAGAAATAAGTACTCAGATTGTATTAATTTATTAAAACATTTATTGCTTAAAAATGTCCATAAAATTAATTGCTTGTAAAAGTTGCTTGTAAACATGAGTGAGGCCAGAAATAACGCGAATTGTGTGTCTATGTTGTAACTAGACGTGTGTGGTTACAAATAATTATTTTTGTTCTGTACAAAAATAAAAAAAAAATTTAATTTTATTTTTTAAAATTTTCAAAAAAAAGTTTTATGTTTGTTTTATTGTTTCAATATTTAATAAATAATTCTTGTATTGTGGTTTTGTAGAAATTTTAAAGTTCTTTCAGTTATTCGTGTCAATAAATTCGCTTCTGATTCACTGTAAATAAATCTGGAGTTAATAAGATTGTCTCACTTCACTAATCGATTGGCGATTTTCTTCTTTCTCAAGTATATTACTCCCCTTGAGTAATCTGCCTTTCTGTTAGTCGTGTGGTTAATTAAAACTCTTATATTAACTTGTGAAATAAATTTAAAACCAGATAGTTGTATTATTATTATTTATTGACAAATTTTTATTAGAATATCGATTTAAAATCGATTATTCGATAAAGTTCGACTCTTTCACAGGGGTAATCGAATATCAGTACATGTTATATTATACAAATATTTTCGAAAGGATCTTTGAACGGTTATAATTATAATAGTCAGAGTAGGGGCAAGTACAGAAAGTATAACATTCACAAAATAAATCTTAATAATTAATAATTACAAAATTAGTTTATTATATATAATGTTTATAAAATTGAAAAGTCAAACCAATTGCCGTGACGATAGATCTCATTCCTTGTGGACGCTTTGCATGATGGGATTTCTCAAAATGGCTGCTTGTTCGCTGGTCGGTAAAACTGGAATCGGCGTAGTGAAATTTTCTTACAATAAAGATGCCTTTACAACTGCTTCCTTGTGTCCGCAATATTGAAGAATGTCTATTGGGTTGTTATAGGTGTCCTGGTTAAGTGTTCTGTGTTCACTGACTTTAAATGTTTTGTATTAGGTGTGTTCACTTTGTCTACGTGTCTGTCGAAATGTGTGAAGTTCGTTTGGTTATGTTATATTTCGTGTTTTATAGTTTTATTAGTTTGTTTCACTTATATTCTGTTCCGTATTAATTGTTTTCACTGTTTGTGGTGGTTGTGTTTATTGATTTTAAGTTTAATATACAAATTTCTGTAACTCTCGGTTTTTCACTTCAAGATAGGCTTAACTTTATACGCCATTAACGTATTCGCTATATAGGTTCTTAGCGCGAGATTAAATCAACCGTTCGCTTCGAATGTTAATTAAGAACTGTTTTACTTCCTTCGTCTTCTGAAATATCTTGCAAAGTTAATATTAGAAAAGTATTGTTTCAATTATTATTCACTTCCTATGCATGTGATTACAGTACATTATATTCAGAATATATTTTGTTTATTGATTACTTTCATGAACTAGTAGATACATAATCGGTTTCTTTAATTCCTTCTGCTTAATTTGACATATAGTATAATAGTCCATCTTTATAAAGTTTTTTGTCAAAATTGCTATACTTCTGTCATTTTGGAAATATAGGCTCAATATCTGCTTCCTGTTCTTGTCCAAAATTTTAGCCATCTTATATGTCATAAATATGATTATAATAAATCTCAGATTGATATAAATCTTTAACTCTCCTTAATATCTTACAAATTTATCAATTGATCATTCTTTTAGTTATAATTCATGAATTTACTATTCCTCCTCTGAAATTGCTAGACTTTATATCTGCAAATTTTTTAATAATTTTATACCTCTTTTTATATTATTTTTTTAAAGTATAGTTTTAGTTATAGTAGTTGGTGATTGATTCACCTTATATAAATCTCATTAGTTTACTTGGTTTATTTACCTTCCTTACTCAATTATAATGTTATTGGAATTTCCTATTTGGCCTAGATTTTATGGTTTTACATTTACTGTTTCTTAAATAATACTAATTCTATACCCCTTCTGACTTTCTAAAGTTAACACAATATTAAATAAAATCTCCTTATAAAACTATTGGAACATGTAGCATTGTATTCATGCTCATAATATAAAAACAATATTGAAAATTAATTACTAGTCTTTAAAGTTAGACATTTTAGTTTTTAACTATTTTTAGAAATACATAACACACATTTCATAAACTAGTATAGTATACATACAGAGACATTTTAGTCTGTATGAACACTGTTATACATAATAAACATTCTTATATTAATTATAATTCTTATTCTATACACCACCTTGAAATGTGGAGTTCATAGGCTTTAAACACAAACATAATTAGCCATTTAATTTTTATTTTCTCTTAAACTTAATTTGATTGCAGTCCTTTCTGTTTATATGGTGTATTACATTTTAATCCCTGTCACAGTAATTATTCCCCACCTGCTCTCTTTATCATTTACATTTCACAGAATGTTTTTTGATAACAGGTGGCCTCTTCTATGAAACATTAGAAATATTTTCATAATAATACTTCATGATATGTCATCTTTGTATTTATATAAAACATTAAAGTTATTTAATTGTATATAGTTAAAGTAACAGTTACACCTTCACTTGAAGTTTATTATATAGAAATCACTTGCACTGGTTCACTTACACTGTTGGGTCTGATTTATATTTGAGTTCTACAATATTCTAAGACCAAACTTTTAGTTGTAATGGACTGTGAAGATTTGTTTATTTTATTATATAATAACTTTAGTTGGTGCACTTCCATTTACACTACTAAACACTTTTGTTTATAATTATTTTACATTTCTATGAGGTTTAGGGGTGTTATACTTTCTTGGGTGACATTCAAATTTGGTTCGGGGGTTTGTTATTGTTAGTAATAGGTTTTTCATGGGTATTCCTCGTAGTTCTCCCATCCTACATCTTCTTTTCTTCACTTCTTCCTTCTTGGGTTTTCCAAGGTAAGTTGGTTTTATTATGTCCGTTGGTTGGTTCGGGGTATCTTCTTTATTACCTGCTCCTATCCTACCTGGGTTCTATCCTGGTTATATTTTAGTTTCTTCGGATTTAATTTTCTTGATACATTTTTGTTGCTTTTTTGTGATTTAATTTTACTTTTTCCTTTATGGTGGTATTTTCCTTTGATATTTAATTATTTTTCTTTGAATTTTCTTTTGAGTTAATGTAATTTAAATTTATTTATGATCAGAATGGAAATATTACTTAGTGGATTATCTGTCATGCTACAATGTGTGTGTGTGTGTGTCTTGCCTGCCTTTTATAGCGGTAATCATAATAATAAAATGGAAACGTAAACATTACATAATTGAGATATACTTGCCTGCCACGAACAATATATTTTCCCTCATACATGATTTAAATTAAAATGAAACAATTATAATTTTATTGCCTGGCAACAAAATTATTTTATTTTTAACAATTACCATTGTTTGAAAAAGTTTAAATGAAGTTTCAAGTACTTACTCTTGTTAAAACGTAAAAGGTTGCAGGTAAACTACCCCTTCCGTTTAACCGATCTTCACCAAAATCAAAAGGCCTTGATTTCTCTACAATATAGGGATGTATGCAAAAAATTATTTGATTCTGTGTTAATGTGCGGCAGTTATCGTTCATCATAGAAAAAATTACCCTGGTTAAAACAAAAAACGTTGCAGGTAAACTACCCCTTTCCCTTAAGCGGATCTTCACCAAAAACTACAGGCCCTGAATACTCTACAATTCAGAACTGTATGCAAAATTATTTGATTCTGTTTGAATTTGCGGCTGTTATCGTTTGAAAAAGAAAAAATTCTACACACAGACACATAGGCAGACACACACACAGACACTTTTCGAAAAATGACTTTTCTTCATGTTTTGAGGGTAGTTCAATCAGAATCAGCCCTTATCTCCAACACGATTTTTTCGCCATGACCATACTTCCATTTTCTTATGGAACATGGAAGTAATAATATAAGAAGGTATAGTGTTACAGAAGGCATCCTAATGTAAACCTAATATAAAATATGGTGTTTTATGTTGATATATATCAATATATATAAAAACATCTGTTTGTAAATTAATTATTCTGTTATTCTTATTAAAGTTTAACTGAAAATTTTAATACTTAAATCATTTAACAAAAACCTTTTAAAGTTTTAAGTATAGTAACTTGTAATTTCTTAGGTTTCCTTTATATTACAGATATACTACTTTACCTAATTTTTATTCATTAATAAAAATAAAAAGATATTACTTTTTTAAACAAAACAAATATTGAAAAATTTTTGTCAATCAGCAAGATTCGTACCATCTATTAACATTCACCTCCTTACTACTTGATGTTTTGTTACCTAAAGACTGTCCTTTCACCCTTTCAGGAGACTTTCATCAACACTACATGCAATTAAATAGTAAACGTGCTAGGCTAACAGAATTTTGAGATCCGTCCACAATGTGATTCTTATGATATAATGTAGGCCTATTAGGTATGCATTTAAATGCATCATACCGACTTCCCACTTTTATAATTTCAAGAATCAGGTTTGTAGTAAAATAAACTGGGGATATTGAACTGGTTTAAGGACATATCATTGTGTAGAACAACCGTAATAATCAGACTTGACTTAGGTAGGGACACATACATTATAGGGCTTTTCTAAGTTGAACTCATTTCTGAGTTCAAATAGAATTAATAAAACAGCTGACTAAATTATCAGAAAAACTTTATGTGACATTAAAAGTTTAAATTGATTGATGATAAATTTGGGTGTGTTTGAAAGGAATTTTAACACATTCAAGTGAAAACATTTTTTGCTAAAGAAACAACTAAAATTCCATTACATCAATTCAGCCAACAGGATAATGATAAATAATATAAACATTAGTATGTGTAACAAAACTAACCGGTTTTTTTAAATTATGAAGCAGCATTTAAAAAAATCATTGAACATTATTGGGGAAATAGTGTTAGTATAACAATAATAGTCTTTAGATTGACAGTAAACTCGTATTGATATAATTATTATCATTTAACGGTTCGCCCACTGCATTATATAACCGGCGTCTACTAGGCATAACCAATGGGAAAAACGTTTGTCAGTAAGATATGCTGACAACTAGAAGGAGTATTGTTACTATAAATTACGATCGCGCAGGTTTACCAGTAGGACGACGAATACAAGACTTGTTAATGCATAAGGTATACACTACAGTATATGAATTTTTCTGGCTCTTTGATTGAGCGTCAGGCCTTACGGTTTTGAAGCCAGCATATTTATAACTAACTCTAGCACTATTGACTTCAATTGACCGTAACCAAATTGCACAGAACATTTTAGTTGTGTATCATAAATAAAAGTATCTCAGTTTCCCGTCAGCTCGGGATTTAATAGCCCCTTATCAAGGTTACTCTACTATAAGGTTGGGCCCGAACCGAAACGAATTGCTATTGGCTGTTGAAATGACGTCAACATCGAGTAACGAGCTGCGCGGTAAATACCTCTCAGTACAAATATGTTGTTATTTTTTTATTAACTACAGTTTGTTTGTTATTTATATTTTTATTTACGGAACTTATTTTACTGAATGAAGTACGTAATAATGTTATATGAAGCGACTGTTTGCGTAATTTTAATGTGTACGCTTTTAATATTAATCTATAGCAACTGAAGTAGCAGTACGTATTTCCTATAAATAATTTTTAATAAACCGATTGATAGTCGAAAAAGTAATACCGAAACACCTTGCTAAAAATTAAATTTAGTAATTAGATCAGTCTAGACCGATGTAAACAAAGCCTAAATACTAATGAAGCAAATTTTAGTAGACTAATTACAGAAGTGACTCGTTTCATCAAACTATACACTTATTTGTTAGAACAGTTCTGTTCGCCTGGATACAATAGACACGGTTTGAAAAAATTGAAAGTAATGACCATTAAATGCTCTTTGTACTATTTTAGTTCCTATTTTCTACACCCTTTTTTTAATATTTTTAAAGCCCGTGTCAGACTTTAGAAATCAAACTGCAGTACAATAGGCTTTGTAGCTTCTATTTTTTTATCAGAGTATTCTTTATAATTTATCATAGTATTCTTTATAATTTGATAAAAATATCATTATTTGGTAGCTTTCATGTGTGTGCGCGCGCACACACATGTATTTTTTTCAACCACAACTTCCCCTCACGCTTTATCTAGGCTTGGGACTAGCTATATTCTGTACAAAATTAATTTAAAATTTTAATTTTAAAGAATATAGGCGGTTAAAAATGGTGGGCTAATTATACATTGAACCCGTTTGCTTATAGACGGAACCCAGAGTCCACTGGCCAGTTACTTATCAGACCTCTACTCAGTTCAAAGTCCAAACCAGACAGCGGCTAAGTTCCGCCTTCCTGAAAAGAACAATGATGCCTATAATATCATCCTAATTAATACAAAAGTAGAAATATATTAAATAATGTGTGGGTTTAACTATGGACGATGCGTGCCACTGGCGTGATTTTCTCGTCTGTGCTTCTGCTGCTTTCACCGCTTTCATGCGGCCATTCATGAAACGAATGCGAATGAACATTCTCGTCCTGGCGTATATTTTTACAACTTCTGTTGGCATCTCAGGAAATTTACTTTAAATTCTTGTAGTCATAATTTTTTGTAATATTTTTACTTTTATACAAGCTATCCAGCCCATTAATGTCCCTAAAAATTATTGCACACTGTGAAATCTTGTGCACCCAGTCTTCTGAAGGAACAAGAAGACCTCCTCGAGATAAAAACTCTATCCAGCCTCCAGCAGAAGTACCAACGGGAGGGGGATATACATTTTCTGAAGGTGTTCCCATTGTAGGATCATGCTTTCTCCCACGATAGGCAATGTAGCCAGCTAGGTAGCGGAACCCCTCAGTAGAGCAGTCCGTTCCATCACTGATCGCAAGAACGTCAACGTCTGCACTAAATGACAAGGAGAAATCTTCCATTTCTGTTGACTTTTCAATCATAGATAGCTGCTCTGTCATGTCAGGTAAGATACCTTGCAAGAGATGAAAAGTCATAATTTCCTGATCATCATCTTGGACAACAAGTGCTTCCTTCGAAAAAGGTATTTTATTTGTATTTTGACCCACCAAAAGCAAACGAAGTCGATGCTTAACTTCAGTCGGTGGTGGGTTAATAAAAAAACTGCCCAATGCGTCGTATTTGTGAGAAAAGATTTTCCAGGCAGTCTTGATTTAGTCGTGCAGTTAAAATATATTTAAGATTTTTTTTGTATATGACTAAAAAGGCTAAATAACGAGTTGATGGTCATCATCAAACCTTTTTGAAATGGCAACAAATTCCGAGATTTTCCTAGCACAATATTTCACAACAAGTATACACTTTTTTAAGTACGCCTTCTTGTACTTCGTGGTGAGTGCTATACCCGGTAGCCAAAGGTTTATTATCTACACATCTTCTTGAATTTAAAATATCGAAAGAATCGTTAATCAGTTTAAAACATTTAGCCACATGTTCTTCTTCAGGAAATAAATATCGAATTCCTTCAGCCATTGTGTTTGAGAATACCTGCGTCGCCAAAAACACGCGCTTACGTTTCCTAACTTTGACGGTGAGATGGACATGTGAGAGGTTAGGGCACAATTTGAATTCACCATTATCCAATGCCAACAATTTTTCAACGGACGTCTTTGTGATGTGTTTGTTGTCGGAGAGTGTCAGAGCATCATCTAAAAAATGGTTTCGTAAAAGCTTGTAAAAGTGGGGAACATCTGCGAAAACCTAAATGACTTTTTCTAGGTCGTGTGGGTTTGGGAACCACGAATTTGAATACGTTACATTTAGTTAATTCCACACTTGTCGATTTTTTGTCCCTAGATCTGCTACAGTGGCAACAACATTGTACCCTACGTCTTCCACGCAACAAATAATGTTTTTTAACAATTCAGCCGACATTTGGACATTGAAATCATAATATATTGGCTGCTTCCAACCAGCTACGAGGCCACGAAGCATGGCAATCTGACAATTGCTGTGAGGCTGTACAACACGATCTTCCTTCTGATCGTAAATGACGCTACTATCTACATTCATTTCGTCAAAGAAATAACACACATTCTTTCAGCAGTGGTCAGTGTGTTCACCTGGGCCTTCATGAAACACAGAACATCATGGAGTATGCCCGACTGACAGCAAAATTAAGCAGATGTCCATCTCTTCAAAGTCGATAGTCCTGGCAAGAGAAAACCACATTTATTTCTCAAGAATAAGTAACATTTTCTTGATACAGTGCGTTGTGTAACTGCCTTTGCGATGTCTTCAGAGTTCCATTTTGCACGGTTTTTATTTGACAGTAAGCAGTTAATTTGCGTTTTAGTAAAAATTTTTCCTAAAACTTTTTTTATCTAATCTTCAACAAGTTTTTTCAGATTCTCGTCTTTACGTTTTAAATTTTCAAGAGCAACCTTTCTCTGTTCCTTCAGAAGTGTATTTCTCAGCTTCAAAGTCCCGCACATAGATTTCAAAATACGGTTTCCACTTTCCAACTTTTTTACATGCTTCTTAAGTGACTGTACATCCTCGAGCTCAATCTAGCAGTTCGTAATAGTGCTTTGGTCCATTTTAATTTTTTTGAGTGACAAAGCCGACAGGGTTTTTAAGGCTCTTTTCCTGACCTCTCTCGCATGACATCTCTCTCTTCTGCCACTGACTTTATTACTATCAAGAACGCCTGATACCCCTGTATTATCATCACTGCGGCAAGGTATACCGTCATTACAAGCAATGATGACGACGGGAAGATTCAATGGGGTACAGCATCTTCTCTGAGAACTCTTGTTGATGGTATATTCATTAATATACCATCACTCAGCACGTAAGTCACGAACATAATCTGTTGTAGAAAAGTGTTTTGAGCAAACCGTAGTATTTGAAATATTAATATTATCTTTTCTGTAGCACTTCGAAATTCATATTTTTTGTACTTTGGGGTCTTTTGGAAATGAATGATATTTAATATCTGCCCCTTCGTTATTTTGTTGTGTGAAGTACAACCGGCTACAGCACACGAAGGCATATTGGCAGTAAAATAAGGACAAGGGTAAGATCAAACAACGGAAATAATAGCTATGTTCAATAACGAAAAATCAGAATGAGACGAAACAACAAAATGTACCTTGGTGTCACAACAAAAAACCAATACGCCTTGAAAACTAATAACTATCGCAACAAGAAAGCTAATAATAAAGATAAAATTAAGAGAAAGTAACTGTACAAGAATAAAAGTACAACAACTAAAGTAATAGCTATGTTCAACAAACAACAAAACAACGGCAAAAAAAACAACTGATAAGACAACATTTACCTCGATGTCACAGCAAAAACATACACGTATTAAAAAACCCAAAACTATGTCAAGAAACAAAAGAATAAATAGAAAATTAAGAAAGAGTAGGGGGTAAATGCCGGTCCTAACTCAGGCGGGGCTTAAAAGTGGTGGGGGTGGGCGTGTCGGGTAGTGGGGTGGGCAAGGGGTGGAGGGGGTAGTGGTGGGAGGTGGGGAGGGGTCATGTGGGCGTAACCTGAAGGTGGGGGCCGGGGTGGGGGTAACAAAATGGCGGAATAGGCTGGTGGGGGGTTGGGGTGGGGGGGGGAACAAAATGGCGGCTATAGACCCAAGTGGGCGTGGCCTATGGGTGGGGGGGTTAGGGTGGGGGGACAAAATGGCGGCTAATATCCCTCTATTGGCCAAGAGTGTTTAGACGAGGGGTGGGGGGTACAAAATGGCGGCCCCCCGATTGGTGGTTAAAGTGGGAGTGGCTTATGGGTTTGTGGGATGGGAGGGGGACAAAATGGCGGCAGGTCGTTCCTGCAAGGATGGGGAGGGGGAACAAAATGGCGGCTTGTCCAAGACTTATATGGCCAAGGGGAAGGGTATTACAAAATGGCGGCCGGTAGAGGGGGAACAAAATGGCGGCTTGTCCAAGACTGTTATGGGCAAGGGGAAGGGTAATACAAAATGGCGGCCGGTAGAGAGCTTGGTCATAGAACGGCCGATGGGACGTTAAAAACAAAATGGCGACCTACAACTTATTTCCAGCCTCTGCGTACGTTTTCCGTCCACCGTTCTCCCCCTCCATCACTCCGACGATCTGCGACGGTCGCCGGCTGCAGGCGTCACGTTCTCGGGCTCGAGGGTGTCCTGGAAGTTGTCGGATGGTCGATATGAGCCGGATCCCGGCTGCCGTAGCGGCTGACAAAATCATGAATGTGAATTTTATTGTATGTGTTAATTTGATATGCCCTGCCTGTGGTAGGACCGGCATACACTATATGTATTTGATATGTTTGTTTAATTTGATACGTTTATATTACGTTGTCAGAAATGCAGTGTGTGGGTGTACAAAATTGGGTAATTGATATGTTGGCAAACAATGTTTTATATACCATGATTTATATTGTCGCTTGCAGTTGTGAGAGAACATACATATGTTTTTAGGTATGACTGTACTAACAGCCAGAAGACAAGTTTAAATGAATAAATATTTGTTGATGTCGCACGCGTGCGAAACCGGTTCGACGAGACGCAACTTCAAACGTGGTTGAATGCGGAAAGGAATTTGTCTCATTAATTCCACACACAACAAGATTCTCTTTGCAGGCTTAAAAGCAGACAAACAACTTTTGGCTGGTTGTTTTGCATACATACAACTAAGTTACAGACACGCGAATATTTGGCTGATGTGTACAGTGGTTTCATATTATAAGTACTCCTCGATTTTTCTATAAAACAAATAAATGATAAAAGTTCGTGAATGTACTCTGTTTTAAGTCGTAACTCGATTATTAATGAATCGATCAAGGAAAATAATTGACCAACGGTTAAAGGTGTCTAGTGTGATACAAATAAATTCTGAAAGTTCGTGAATGTGTTGTGACTAGTTTTACGCACAGCAATTATGGATATCACGTATGGTGTGAAGGTACGTTGACCAATATATAATGTGTACGTTATTGAAGTTACATGATACTATACCGTGTGCCTTGTATTTTCATAATTCAAATAGGTAATAAGCTTGGAATTTATTTTAATCGTAGTTTTTATACCTGCCGAACAAAAATATATTGCTTACACCATGTAGCAGTCGCAAATAATAAAAAAAGGTTTCTCGCTGAACTACTTGTTGCCCATGAGACAGGAAAAACCTTAGCCAAATGTAATAAATATTGTAATCATTGCTTCAGGTAATATATTAATGCAATTGACTGAAGGTATATATCTATGTTTTCCTATATATGACTGATATAGTGTACCATAATACCATTATTTTGTGAAAGAAAATAAAGTACCATTAAACATCAACGGTCTCTTGGTGTAGCGGCTAACATTCCGGGTTTGGGACTCGGAGACCCGGGTTCGAGTCCCGGAGAGGCCTTAAAAGTGTTTTGAAGTTTTTTCTCGATTACATTTAAGAAGTTTAAATTAAAAGGTTAATATTAATATTCATACAGTTCGTTAAGGTGTTTCGCTCAGATATCACGTAAGGTAATTTGACAAAATCTACAGTATGTAGTCATATTACAATGTATATGTTCTAAAAAAAAAAAAAAAAAAAAAACAGCGAATGTCGAAAAACGCCTCGGGGATTTTTCCAAGGACGACGTGTGGCATGCATGTGTTAGAGTCTACAGTACTTCATTAATAACTGTTACGCTATATTTAATTCGTGTGTACGTTTTTACAACCTTCCTCGTTTGAACATCTCGACTTAGGACGAGCACTATAGATTTTAATTATTTATGAAACTTGTTAAAACAAGTTACACAATAAACTAGAATCCAGTGGTCGAGTTATTGTATTTATGTTTGTGTGTAAATTGTATATATGTAATGTCATAATCGTCCTCTGAATCGTCTAATGTCTAAATCGTCTAGGGGGATCGTTTGGAAACCTAAATGGATCCTCATCGTCAGAGCTGTCATAGTCTAAGTTAGTGTTGTTTCGTATCCTGTTTGGTGATCTTGAACGATGTACTGGTTCAACTCGAGCCGTTGGCATCAAACGGCGTCTAATTCGATACTCATCAGTCAAATTGTTTGGAAAATCATTCTGAATAACAAACAAAGTACACACATTTAAAAAAATGAATTGCTGTTTAAAAGTAAAGCATTTGTCTACGCGCATTTTCAATAAGACACTTTACATATTTTTAAAGACGGCTTAATTGTATCCTGCTACGTTAAATACCGATTGTGCACAGCTACAGTACTATTGGTTTCCATTAAAAAACAATCGTACAGTAACCTGAAAATTCACTATAGTTATTTCTAACTTGACTTATGCACACAATTATTTAAACTAAAATCATCATGTAAATTTAATACATATCGATACTTGTAATGTTTAATGGAATACAACCGAAAATGAAAGTAGACTGACTTACAGAAATACGGCAGTGTTAGTTCTAATTTGGCTTATGCAAATACAAATTTACACAAACATATTCGTTGTAAAACGATCCATATTCTTAACGTTTAATAGAATAAAATTTAACATGAAAGTTAATTGACTTACAGAAATACGGTGAGCGTGTAACATACCCATCACGCAAATCACAATTATTTGTATAAAAGTTTCCAGGTTGCATGGAGTCATGGCGAAGAGCGTATAGACAATAACACATTACAACTGGGGGGTTAGCATTATATAGGCTTAGATTCGCTTCCCGCCAAACCTACTAGTAGAAAAAGTAATTGGGTATTACAAGATGCGCGCCAAAGTCATAATATATTCATGTCCCACGGTCTGTCCGACAGCCGTATATAGGTATTCAATTTAAGTGTGTAAAGCCTGTATATGTAAACCGGTTTGATTATATCTTAGACGTGTATCTAATAGAAAACGCACGTTCAACGTAGAGCTATTAAGGTCTACAAAAAACTAGTAAGCTCTATTTACAGGCACCAACAAGAATGCTGACTATAAAATTTACATAAGGAGCACATGTCTGGTCACTAATGAATAATCGTCTAAGAATAGACGCGACTATGTTTTATATGCAGTCTGCATGATATAAAAGAAAGATTTGTTCAGGCAATTCCATTCTATTTTTGCACACCGAAGCGAGAATACACAGCAGAAAACCCGTCGTACAAATCACAATTATCAAATATGTAAGTAAAAGTTGTTATACATTTTGTGCAATAATGGTTAATAAAAATTCTTTGTGTGTGTGTGTGTGTGTGTTTATAAACTCTGACAGATGGTATTGGTTTTTACCTATATTATACAAACCGTGTGTTTATAAAAAGTTAACGTATTAAATAAAAAACTTAGTGTGTGTGTATATATAAACTCACAATTGGTATTGTTCTTTAACATATTTAATACAAACTGTGTGTGTGTGTGTGTGTGTGTGTGTGTGTGTGTGTGTGTGTGTGTGTGTGTGTGTGTGTTATAAATAGTTAACGACGTCGAGGTGTGTTGTCACTCTTTGTAAGACGATTTGTACATTTTAATTGCAGAAAAATAATGGAACCTCTATTCTACGTACTGAGAGAATCCAGTGTTAGAGGCGCTCTCACGTCGTATACTTACACACCGCGACAGCACGATGACGAAGCTGATGTGATTACTGATTTCGCAGGTGTCCTTACTGAATGCAGACCTCTGTTACTACTTGACCTCCTGGAACAACTGAATCGTTTGCGCAGCGTAAAGTGGCATATCGCCTGCAGAATCGAGTTCGTAAAGTACAGTATCAGCAGTGACAGCGGCGTACACGACACGATAAGTTCCATCGGAGTTTTTCATGGACGTTGTCAGGTAACGTTATCGGGTGACGTACACGATACTTTAGACGAACAACTCGAATCTTCTTACAACAAAATCCTGGAAAGCATCTCCAGGTACACGCGTGAAGGCAGCGGTTGGATAGTAGATTCTGTGCAGAGGGTGGAACTGATCGTTGCCAGATACCATCCTTTGTCAGCGTCTTCTTACATCCCGACTCCAACAAAACTATCCAAGACCAAGGCAGTTGTAAATGTTGAAAACAGCGCAGACGAAATGTGCTTCGTCTGGTCGGTTTTGGCCAGCATATGTCCCGTTAAACTTAACAGAGACCGTGTATCCAAATATAGACATCACACGCATCGTCTAAACATGAGCGGCATTCCATACCCTGTTTCTGTCAAAGATATTTCAAAATTCGAAACCCAGAACTCTGACATTTCCGTTAATGTGTTTGGTTGTGAGGACGGAAAAGAAATTTACCCCGTAAGAATTACAAACGTTAAGGGTAGAACGTACCATATAAATCTGCTGCTTTTGACAAACCTTCAAGGTCAAACACACTACTGTCTCATCTCCAACATGAATAAGTTATTATTTTCCCAAACGAAACACGACCATAAGTGCTTTTACTGTGACTATTGTCTCCACCGTTTCAGCACTGCTCAGCTTCTATCTGATCATTTACCTAATTGCACCCCTTTTGGCGAACAGAAAACAACTATGCCCGACCATAAAGACAGAATAATGTCATTCAAAAATTATTCCTACACCCTAAAACATCCGTTCACCATTTATGCCGATTTCGAGTCCTTAATCGTTCCCGTCGCTAGCTGTTCTCCAGGTGTTGAGCCTCTGTCCGTTCAATCAACATCCGGCATTCGTTATTCTGTAACTAATGATGGCCAGACAACTGAAACAATTGAACGACCAGTTTCGTCCACAAATATCCAGTCCGTACATGTGCCTTCAGGTTACTGCTATGCCATCATAGACCATGAACAGAAACTTTTCAAACCACCGACAGTGTACCACGGTGATAACGTTATCGACAACTTCCTGTGTGAGTTGCGGAAAGATGCATTGCTGTTGCAATCTATTATGCGTCAGATTACGCCCTTAACTATGTCCGACGGTGACAATGATGCGTACAAAGAGGCAACGATATGTCATTTGTGCAATCAAGCACTGCCTAATGATGATAAAGTGCGCAATCATTGTCATCGGACCGGCAAGTTTCTAGGCGCTGCACATACGGCTTGCAATCTCAATTGTAAGAAGGCCAGACACTTACCTGTATTTTTTCACAACTTGCGAGGTTACGATTGTCACCACCTGATACAAGGGTTGGGCAAGTACGACGGGCTGTCCTGTATAGCGACCACTAGCGAGCGCTACGTTTCGGTGACTCTGGGAAATATACGTTTCTTGGACAGCTATCAGTTTCTGAACATGTCTCTGGCTAAACTTGTAAACAACCTGACCGCGAGCGGGCATGAATTTCCTATTCTTAAGCAGTGTTTCAACGAACACATTGACCTGCTCGTACGTAAAGGGGTGTACCCATATGAGTACGTAGACAGTGTCAATAGGTTCGAGGAAACAAGCTTACCCGCTCGCGAACATTTTTACAGCAGGTTGATGGACTCGTCAATTACGGAAGCCGAGTATGCGCATGCCCAACGCGTGTGGTCGGCATTCAGCTTAAGTAATCTTGGCGAGTACCACGATCTGTACTTGAAGACTGACGTTTTGCTGCTGGCAGAAATCTTTGAAAGTTTTCGACAAATGGCGTGCCAGTACTACCAACTGGATCCGTGTCATTTTTACTCGCTTCCGGGTTTGGCTTGGAACGCGATGTTAAAAATGACGCGTATCGAACTGGAGCTATTGATGGATGTCGACATCTATCTGTATCTAGAAAAGAATTTAAAGGGCGGGGTGGCCCAAATTTCTAACCGCCATGCCGCAGCAAACAATCCCCAAGTAGCAGGACAATACGATGCTTCACGACCGACCACGTATATTCTTTACACGGACTGTAACAACTTATACGGAACGGCAATGTCACAGTCGCTGCCTTACGCAGGCTTTCGTTGGCTCGATCGAAACGAGATTGCAGCTATCGATGTGCGTAATGTGAGCGATGACGCTGACGTTGGGTATATTTTTGAAGTCGATCTACACTACCCCGACCATCTTCACGATCGCCATAGCGATTATCCGTTGGCTCCCGTTCGACAACAAGTAACCGAAGAAATGCTTTCACCTTATTCTCGTCGTTTGCGAGAGAAACTAGTGGAAGCTTCCGTATACGGATCATCCGTATCGTCCGTAGAGAAGTTGCTTACGACTTTGGACGATAAAAAAAATTACGTTCTTCATTATCGAAATTTAAAGTTGTATTTGAGTCTGGGCTTAGAGCTGCAAGCGATTCATAGAGTGTTGTGTTTCAAACAAAAGCCGTGGTTGAAAGAATTTGTCGACTTCAACACGACTAAAAGAAAATCAGCAGTCAACAGTTTTGATAAAGACTTCTTTAAACTGATGAATAACGCTGTATATGGAAAATCGCTGGAGAACGTAAGAAAACGAATCGACTTTCAATTAGTCTCCGATGAACGACGACTGCGTAAACTGGTTTCCACTCCACGCCTGAAACGTATGATCCGGTTTACAGACGACTTAGCAGGACTCTCGTTGCGAAAAAAGTCCATTGTTCTTTCGCGCCCTGTGTATGTCGGTTTCGCTGTACTTGACATTAGCAAATCGATAATGTACGATTTTCATTATCGGTATGCTGTGGCCAAGTACGGACCACAAATTCGTTTACTGATGACTGACACAGACAGCTTACTGTACCACATACAGACGGAAGACGTGTACAAAGACATTACGGAAGCCCACCATCTTTTCGATACGTCGGAATACCCCATAGATCATCCTTGTTTTAGTGAAGAAAACAAAAAGGCTTTAGGCAAATTCAAGGATGAAACGTGTGGTATACCGATAAAAGAGTTTATCGGCCTCAGAGCGAAATGTTATTCCGTTCTGACGGTTGATGACAAACAAAAAAACGTAGCGAAAGGTGTACCCAGAGACATGATCAAACGACACCTACGACATCAGATGTACAGCAAGTGTCTCAAAGATCATTGGGCAGTATTTACTACGAGCTCTGCTATTCGTAGTGATCGTCATACGATATATACGATGCAGTCTCATAAACTATCGTTGTTACCGTATGACGACAAAAGATATATACTGGACGATGGAGTTGAAACGCTTGCATACGGTCACTATGTAACACGACAAAGACGATCAGACGAAGACAATACAGAACCGACAGTGGTGAAACGTGCACGACGTGAGTAGCTCCGAGTTGAATTGTTTTTTTTTTTACTAAATATGGTATTATTATGCAACCAAATTATTTTTTATTTTCCATGGCAACGATTACTTGAATACTAAATTTGACATCCCTTGTAGCAGCGTCTGAGCCGGCAAAAATTTATTACACATACACATTCATAAAGCACGCATTAGTACACACAGCATAAAATTTATATTGGTTGAATTTTTACTTTTCCACGATATGTTGTCTACTACGTGTTTTTTCATCATATACGTGTATGAACCGAATGTTAGAAGTGTCACTGGCGTGGTTTAAACACTCGCAAACACATGTATGGATGTGTGAATGACAGGTCAATGGCGCAGTCTTACGACTCGTAAACCATGAGTGCGGCTTCATTTTCGTAAGATGAAAAAACTGTATTAACACAGATGTGGTAAAGTTCTGTTCAATTCCATAGTAGTATATACCTAGAGGGGATCCACTAAAAAATGCGCCTAGTTGCCTACCTCTATGGTGGTGTAGAAAGGGCAACAACAAAAAACAAAAAGAAATGTTATCAATAAATAAACGTATATAACATAAACTTCGAATAAAAAACACTGTATTAACACAGATTTGGTAAAGTTCTGTTCAATTTAATAGTGGTATATACCTAGAGTAGGGTGACCAAACGTCCTGGAAAACCGTGATTGTCCTGGTTTTTTTCATCATAACATACGGTGTCCCGAAAAAAATTGTTTCGCGACGCTCATAAGGTTTTAGAGATTTCGCTCAATTAAACGGAATACGACACGATAAATTAATACATTTTTTAGCTTATTTCTCTAACCTCCATAGTCCCACAGTATTCACAGTATAAAGAATATTTTCGTTCATGAATATCCAGTGGACTGATGAAAGGAAAAGAATGGAGGTGGACTCTCTTGAAGCAATCCTACAGATCCTGTACAACTACAAAATCGACTGTGTAGAATTTTACCACTACGTCACAAAGAACAAAGACATGATCGAGAAGGCTGGAAGCAGTGAACAATACCCGTTTCTCCAAGGACAATCAACCCCATCTGCAAGCGCTCAGTAATAGTTAAAGCTTATGTTAATTTTATTTAACATGGCTATAATATTATGAAAAATCATAATAAATTTGTTTTTTATTATGTATATTAAATATCATTAATTAAACAGATATTGTAGAAATAAATCAGATTACATTTTTTTAATCCTTTTTGCTAATAGTAAATAGTCTTCCATCGGGTTAACAAAATGTATTACAAAACATTAATATTAAAAATTAAAAAACCTGGGTACATTTGTGTGGGGAGGGGGTTCATTGGAACCCGGCTGGTTATGTCCCGGTTTTCTCCGAAAATGATTTGGTCACCCTAACCTAGAGGGGATCCACTAAAAAAGCGCCTAGTTGCCTAACTCTACGGTGGTGTAGAAAGGACAACAACAAAAAACAAAAAGAAATGTTATCAATAAACATATATAATCTAAAATTCTCCTACCAATCCCTCACAGTGTGCGTTGACATTGCAACATGGATATACGAAAACGGATTGCCAAAGAATTGCACGCACAGGCAAGACGTAATTATCCACGGCGTGCAGTGACGTTGAAAGGTTTGAACGACCTCTATCAAGCCGATCTTGTGGAAATGATTCCCTACGCTCGAGTTAACAAAGGATACAAATATATTATGACGGTAATAGACTGTTTCAGTAAATACGCTTACGCCATACCGGTCAAAAATAAAACTGGAGACCACGTATCAAAAGCTTTAGACAAGATATTGCGTAAGGTTCGTATGAAGCATTTACAAACTGACAATGGAAAAGAATACTACAACTCAACTGTTCGCGCACTGTTAGATAAGTACGGTGTAAACCATTATTCTACGTACTCGGAAAAGAAGGCTTCCATAGTAGAAAGGTTCAACCGCACGTTGAAGAATATGATGTATCGTGTATTCACCGAGCAGGGTACGTACAAATGGTATCCTACGGTGTTAGCGGAGCTAGTAAAAAGGTACAATGACACGCCACATAGAACCATCGGAATGAGACCGCGCGAAGTAAACGTCACTAATGAAAAATTAGTACTGGAACACATAAACAAAAAGACGGCAAATAATTTGCGACGTGTGAAGCGAATTAAATTTAATGTTGGAGATAAAGTTCGGATAAGCAAATTCAAACGTACTTTCACGAAAGGATATCAACCCAATTGGACTAACGAAGTATTCACGGTTGACGAAATACGACCGACAATACCGATTACATATTATTTGCGCGATCACGAAGACAAAGTCATAAGAGGATCTTTTTACGAACACGAGCTTATCAAGTCTGAAGTAGGAAATGTGTATCTTATAGAAAAGGTTGTACAGCGTAAAGGCGATCGTGTGAAGGTTCGATGGTTAGGTTTCGACGGTACTCATGACACGTGGATAAATAAAAAAGACTTAGTTTAAAGTTTACGTTCATTTCAGTAACAATCGTACGCGAAGATGAAAGTCGTGCAACGCAAAGACAGACTTCAAATCTACGACTTACAACAGGTCTTGGACAGATGTGGATACGGTAGAAAAGACGCAGGCAATAACCGCCACGGGCCTCTGTTGCCGCACACGATAAGGTGTCTGATCGTTGGCCCCAGTTCGACGGGAAAATCAAATGTCATGTTTAATTTACTGTTCGAAAAAAACGGATTGCGCTTTACCAATGTCTATGTATTTTCAAAATCACTGTATCAACCGAAATATGTCCTGTTGGAAAAAGTGATGGGCAAAGTCCCCGAGGTCGGATACTTTCCCTACAACGATAACGAAGAAGTCATCCCGCCAGAAGACGCCGAGTCGAACTCCGTAATGATATTTGATGATGTCAGTTGTGAACGACAAAACAAAATAAAAGATTATTTTACTAGAGGTCGACATAAATCGATAGATTGTTTCCTGTTGGGTCAAACGTATACTGACATTCCAAAACGTGGGATAAGAGACAATGCTAACATGGTAATACTTTTCAGGCAGGACGAACGTAACATGCGTTATGTTTACAATGACCATGTCAATACAGATATGCATTTCGAAACATTCAAAAAAATGTGTGCTAAAGCATGGAACAAAGACAAGTATGGTTTCCTGGTAGTGGTTAAAGACAGTGATTTGTGTGACGGGCGCTACAGAATTGGCTTCGATAAGTTTATACAATGCGACCCGATAACTAGCTAAGTCGGTACGTACGTTTATGTGTATAAATATATTCTAACGGTACTGTTGGAAATGGATACCGAAACGGTTTCCATTTTAAACAGTACCGTTTAAAACGAGTACCGAATTGAGCCGTCATATTCAATATATATATATATATATATAGTCAGCACGGTGGGATATACCTCAGTTCAAAAAAGACGTAGACGACAGTAGCCGTAATGGAGGACAAAAAATCCGAACAAAAGAAGGTATTAAGTGAAATACTAGCACTTAGTGAGTCTATTAGGCAAAAACATCGTGAAATAAAGCGTGGTATTGTGGAGACTGCAAGCAGTTTAGAAAAAACCTTTGAACCATTGGTTCAACCAATTAAAACGCTTACCAAACAACTCGGTGGACCTGGAAACCGGGAAAATCTTATCTTACCCCAACGCCTAAAACAGAGTACCTACAATGACAATGACGAAGACGTAAGAACTGTGAGTACTCCTCGGAAACAGTTGCCTGGTAGTTCCTCCGATGAGGCTACCAGCACTCCACGTTTCTTACCTACCCAAACGATTTCAGAAACGCCCGACTCTCCGGCTAACGTATACCTAGCTACTCCAGAAGGTCGACGAGAAGGTTTGGAAATGTTAGACCGGTTACCATATGGAATGTTAGCCAAAGAATATATGAAGAGATTTATCACGGATACGAGTAACAGTATCGATCATACGTATGGCCCACGAATGGAAGGTAATACAGTTATGATAGGCGATGGCACGTTGGAATTCGAAAGGAACGACCTGTACATAAAGGGCACGCGTTATACAGGAACACAAGGTCTGTACGAGTTAATCTTTATGAAAAAGCCAGATAAAGATTATTTTAGTCCTAACGATCTTAACGCTTACAAGTCGATTTTAATAGCGACTAACGCACACAGACAGAAGTACCAACCAGACAAACAAATAAATTCTAATTCAGGTTACAAGTATCGCAATATTATACGTCACCTGTTTCTACGTAGCGGTAAAGGTGTCACCGGTAGCGAGTTTATAATGGAAAAGTCAGCAACAGATAATGAAACTGTACAATATATGCATTGGGACGATGTAAACGAGTTGGTAGAACGACTACGACTGCTGATAGCGTCACAAAGGGCTGGGCATACGGGGCACGACAATGAAATAGTCTCTCTGATAGAGGAATTACGCGAAGCCAATATCATCCAGTAGTGGTACATTAATAGTAAAAGCATATATAAATAACTTCATCTATATGTTGCCGCGTTATTCGCAATATGAGTGTAGACAAGTTCGGAAGACATCAAAGTAGGATATTCCAGGCGAGTATCCGTGGCCTGCCGGGTGTCGGGTTCAAGACTACTGCGGAAGGCGACTATGATATGTCCTCTAAACGATTGCGAATGGTGGGTGAACCGAATGAAGACAACGATGCGGTAACTATGAAGTACGTTACAGAAAACAGTTTACCACTAAAGAAGGTCGACACGAATAACACGTTCTTCGACGCAAATAAGCGTGTTATTCGAAACCTTAAAGAACCAATTAACAGGACGGACGCTGTTAATAAAGTGTATATGGACAGTCGAATACCTCTGCTCAATTACGATGGATGGCATTTTTTTAACAAACGCCTCGTAAACGTGGGTGAACCAAAGTTGGGCAATGACGCTGTTAACAAAGCATACGTTGAAAAACAAATACCAATTCGTGACGATGGAAAATGGGATTTTAGCGATATGCGACTAAGCAACGTAGCAGCGCCAACGTTAGACGGTGACTGTATAAACCTTTCTTTCCTCAAAAATAACGTGCTGAATCCTCTAACATCGATCAAAGAAACTGCACTGGCACTGGATACTACAGCAGACGCGTATGATGCAAAGGGTAAATGTATAACGAATCTGAGGGATGCTGTAAAGGAAAACGAAGCTGTAAATCTACATCTGATAAACGCGTTCCGTGAAAGCATTGAGAAAAAATTCTCAGATATGCAGGATAAATTTGAAGATGAGCTGTCTAGTATGGCGTACTTAATAGCACAACGTCTAAACGATCCCCAACGTCGTAGGACGCCGCCGACAACAAAACAGAAACCTTGGCGGAGTAATTTTGATAACTACTGAGATGTTTGCGGTCTATAAAAATATAGAGTAAGAGCTCCAGGTGCAGTAGTATTGTATAATCAGTTGTATGGTAAATAAGAAAATGACTGTGGTTTACGGAAAACGTATTAGTCGTAGCTCGACTTCCGTGAAGAGAGGACGTGGTCTGTTGAACAAAGTGATTGACCTGCTACCAGTGGAACTACATATCCCCGGTGGTTACAGATATTGCGGTCCGGGTACCAGATTAACGACGCGGTTAAGCAGAGGTGATCCTGGAATTAATCAATTAGACGAAGCGTGCAAACAACACGACATCGCGTATGCTAAATATTCGGACGATAAGAATAGAAATATCGCCGATCGTATACTCGCGAATAAAGCGTGGGAACGTGTTACATCCACTGACGCGAGTCTTGCTGAACGAGCAGCAGCTTGGGCCGTTACTACTGCCATGAAGACAAAATCCAAACTGGGAATGGGACATATTCGTCGCCGACGAGCATGTCGTAAAAGAAGTTGTCGTACGAACAACGTACGTAAGAAGAAGATAACAAACAAGAGCGGAGGCGGAACTAGACGTCGTGTAAACCACCAACGGAGACGTAAGACAGCCAAAGGACTATATTTACGGCCCTATCCATATGCGCAATACGACTAAAAACACTCGTGTTCGTCTACCAGTGAAAGCGTTAACGGATGCGGATATACGTTATTACGCTAGACGATTACGTATTCCATATTTTAGAGGTGTTTTTATGCGTGACGGTTTACCGAAAACCATACGGTCACACGAATGTGCTGTTATTAATCTAGACTGGACACACGGGTCGGGTACTCATTGGGTGTGCTACAAAAAGCGTGACAATGATGTTTACTATTACGATAGTTACGGTAACCTTCGTCCACCATTAGAGTTGATGAGGTATATTAAGACCGGAGGAACAGATGTACACGTGTATTACAATTACGAGAGACAGCAGACATTTGATTCGGTAATATGCGGCCATTTATGCCTACGTTTCCTGTGCACACCGATTAGTTAACGTAAAGATGTCGTCATATACGGTCATGTTTTCTGGTTATACGTCAGAATTTGAGACGGTATTTTTCCCTCCGCTGCACTTGCCTGCGAAGTATGAATGGGAAATTTGTCTTCTCGATTTGATCGTTTTCAATGCCATACCTAACGTCTGGGAGGGCGTTAACAATGAGCTCGAGTTTTATAATGTAAGCCAAAAAAAAACAATTACTGTCGCTCTCCCTACTGGCACGTACGAAGTGGACAATATCCGAGATTACATTCAAGACCAGCTCGGCGGGCCGGATGTCGTTAGCTTGCGTGCCAACAACAACACTTTGAAAACAACTATCAAGTCGATACATGAGGTCGTGATCGATTACAATAAACCTACCATCGCACCCTTATTGGGATTCAAGAAACAGAATGAGGACGTACGTAAGCTTGAAGCCAATATATGGCATGAATCTAATGAGTCGGTTGACATTGTCAATTCGAACACGATCCAGGTTACGTGCAATATCGCTCACGGATCTTACAAGGACGGTTTAAACGATCATATACTGCATTCTTTTTCACCTTCAGTACCACCAGGGTGGAGGATAATAGAAAAACCGAGAAATCTCATATACCTTCCGGTGAACGTAAATTGTATAGACACTATACACATACGAATTGTTGATAAACAAGATAATTTAATAGATTTTAGAGGAGAAGAGATTACCGTCAGGCTACACGTGAAGAAACGCGACTTGTAATCATGGGAATACATTACGGTCGTTCACAACTAACACGCTGGAACCTTTCAAATACACCTATCAAACCCGATTCACGTGTTAGTAAGGGTAAGGCAGTTAGAGCGTTAACAGCTCGTAACAAACGATTTCTTCGTTCGTTAGGATTACAGGTAATATAAAAGTTAAAAATGCCATCGAGTGTTCTCTCCGTGAACGAGGACATCGTTTTCGACGATAGTATCGCAAGTTTGGAGTACCACACACATACACCGTACGCTACGTCCAAATACGACAACAACGATGAGATACGTATAGCAGTTCAACAACAAGACCTGTACACTCTTCCCTGTGAAAGCTTACTGTATATAGAAGGAAAACTCACAAAAAAGGATGGAACAGCAGTGGATAATGAAATGGGTTTTGACAATAACGCAATGGCCTTTTTGTTTGAAGAGATTCGATACGAGTTGGGTGGAGTCGAAGTGGCGAGAACGAGACGTGTTGGTATTACGTCGGCCTTGAAGAATTTACTCTCGTTCGATGTAAACGAAGAGAGTACCAGCACGATAACCGCGTGTTGGACTCATCCTGCAAAGGCTACGACTACTTTACAAAAAATGAAAAGCACCAGTGGTGATTTCTGTTTCACGGTACCACTACGAATGTTAATGGGTTTTGCTGAAGATTACAAACGTATAATCGTTAATCAAAAACAAGAACTCGTACTGCTTCGGGCAGCGTCAGACACTGATGCGCTATATTACAATAAATCAACCTCCGAACCGGCACCTGATTACAATCTCAAGCTGCAAAAGGTTTATTGGAAATTGCCTGAGGTAAAACCGTCTGACGCGCAAAAGGCAATGCTCTTACGTCTGGTAGAACGAGACAAGGCTATCGCGATAGCGTACAGAAATTGGGAAATTCACGAGTATCCATTGTTACCGACGTCTCAGCAACAGACGTGGTCTATAAAGACGTCGACAGAAGTAGAAAAGCCACGTTACATAGTGCTGGCTTTTCAAACGGAAAAAAAGGGAAAAATCAACAAGCAGTCTTCAACGTTTGACCATTGTAATCTCAAAAACGTTAAATTATATTTAAATTCGCAGTACTATCCTTACGATAATCTAAATTTGTCGTTCACTAACAATAGATACGGTTTGTTATATGACATGTATGCCAGATTTAAATCGTCATATTACGGAAACGAAACAGGAAAAAGCGTTGCCCCTACTATGACGCCTGACGATTTTAAAACGTACGCCCCGCTTATCGTAATAGATTGTTCAAAACAAGTCGAAAGCGTTAAATCGCCCACGATCGATGTGAGACTAGAATTCGAATCGGATAATACATTTCCCGCCAACACTACAGCGTACTGTCTCATATTACACGATGTGATATTTCAGTACACTCCGCTGTCCAGCGTAGTGCGTCGGCTGGCATAAACGAATAACATGGGAGGAGCGTGTCAGTAAGCAACATGAAGCGGAAGCGTGAGGACAGCGGAGACGATAGCATCGAGTCCAAAATACAAAAACCGTACAACGAACCGGTACCGACAGGTATGACGAACGATCAAACCATTGTCAAATCGATCGGCTTACATGATGGTATGTTTCTACGATTATCGTACTGGTTGAATAAAGCGTTAACAAAGTCTGTAAACGTAGGACTAATTAACACTCTTATCCATGGAAACGTCTACGAACCGTGTGTAAGCCTAACAAACACCGGTAGAAAAGTGTTATGCGTGTCTCATGATGAATGGAATAGTATGATGGCGTATGCTGACGTTGTATCATACAGCGTAGAGAACAAGACAAAAAATACAATACCTGTACTGGGAGAAGACTGTGTTATCGCCTCGTACACGGTAAAGCCTTTATTTGGAAAAATGTATATTACACTGTACAGGTATGACAAAGACGAGATGTCATCCCCTTTCGTATTGTCAGAACACGAATGGAAGACAATGGTAAAGTGTATACCCAACATAAACGCACACTTAAGACAGTTAGTATCAGAAAAGGACGTAAACAACATGTACATACATCAAGAGCTTACATCATCTTCAACGTTAGAAAGAACTGACGAAACGCAGGCGTGTTACAGGTTAATCGAAGAGCTAAAATCTTTTGCGGGACGTGTATAGTTTGATTCTACATCACCTTGTGCTCAGATTATTAACTTGCATTACTTTGACAATCATATCAGTGTGTTTCCACGCTTTACCATGGACGGATGTGTTATAATGTTCGAGACCTTTCCGGGTGAAGGAGAAGAACGATTCGTTATAAAGGAACTTGCGATAGTGGACATTGAACAAGAGCTATTTCGGGTCGTTCTATTCAAGCCGCCATACAAACATTCACGTTTGACCACAAAAAACGCACGTACAGCAGACTGGCTGGAAAGTTATTATCACGGTTTATCATGGTACGATGGTGCAGTGGAATACGCACAACTGCAAACGATTATCCGTGACGTATGCAGAACATATTCCATAGTGTTTACAAAAGGCTTAGAGCACACGCGCTTCCTCAGCAAATTCCACTCAAACGTAGTTGACTTGAACGACCAAAACGCAACAAAGTATGAGAACACGTTACAGGACTCATGGAATCGGTGTTGTGTAAAAAAACATAGACATATAAAATCGAATAAGTACGTCTACAACTGTGCATTAAGAAAAGCACAACATTATGCAAAATGGTTACGCAACGACACAATAACATTGCAGCAGGTGGACAGTTTAAATTCGTTCTCCGCTTTGGTAAAACGTGGTCTCTACTACGACGGTGTAGGTATAAAATGTAAGACGTGTGGAAATTATGTTTTTACACGAAATCAAGGCTCATAGTATAATTAATAAGAAATCCGACAAAATATAAAAAATACAAAAAAATATTAAACATTTGTAGACAGTGCAATAGGGCTACTGGCGACAGCACTATAAAAAAAACGCGCCTTGCTTTCTACCTCTCGGGTGGTGCGGAAATGAAGCCAGTTTGAAACTGAAAAGGAAACATTTACTTCACGAGGCACTATCGATTATTTCAACACATATGTTAAACACTGTTTGAACGTACGTCGATCAAACACTTAGGTTATAGTGTGCAATATATTTATATTATTACATATATTGTGTGCGTGTATTCCATTTATCGGTTCAGTCAGTGTAACTCATCTGTACGATGGATACCGTGTGGCAGAAGGCGAGAAACGCTGAACATTTAAAACGTTATTTACCGGATGATGCAGTGAATCGACTGTCACAGCTGCTCCCACTAACAGATACGAGGTTGCTGTGTAAACATAAAGAGCATCTAATAAGGTTAACTCATTTGACGGAATCTATACTGAAAGTATTGGGTTACATAAACCATAATTTGGGGAAAAAACGAGCAGATGGTCATTACGAAGCATGTTCATGGAACCAGTTCAGTGGCGGGCCGACATCATGTGTCTGTTTAGATTTCAGATTTGCTTTAACCAGCATTGAAAACTTTGTAACAGAAGAAGACGAATTGTAACGTACATAATTTTTTTATTAAATCGAGTCTGCATTTACTAGCGAAGAAGATAACCTTCACGACACACAAGCAGGAGTATCGGCACCAGTCGGGTTGAATTGTACAGGTCGAGACTTGTCTCTGTAACGACCTTCGTTCGCACACCTGCATGGGCGTTGGCTCCTCTCCTGTCAGTACACAGTAACAAATGAACAAGTTGACCTTCATAGCACACCTGCTCGGATTAAATAATACTATTGTACAGCTCGAGACGTCTGTCTGTAATGACCTTCGTTCGCACACCTGCATGGGCGTTGGCTACTCTACCGTCAGTACGCAGTAAGAGATGAACAAGTTGACCTTCATAACACACCTGTTCGGGTTGAATAATACTATTATACAGCTCGAGACGTGTCTCTGTAATGACCTTCGTTCGCACACCTGCATGGGCGTTGGCTACTCTACTGTCAGTACGCAGTAATAGGTGAACAAGTTGACCTTCATAGCACATCTGCTCGGATTGAATAACACTATTGTACATGTCGAGACATGTCCCTGTAATGACCTTCATTCGCACACCTGTTCGGATCCGTTCTACATAAATACAACCGTCCAGCAAGGTTTATTCACTCGTCTGTAAACGTTTGTCGTAGACTACTGTCATGGACACATTTTTAGATAAAGCTAAAGAAGTGGCTTTGAGGGAGTTTCTGCCTCAACTGCGACTAAAAGAGTTGTTAATAGACAAAAAATATCACATAACTGCTATGCGTAATATTAGTACACAGTTCGGCGCTTCTGTAGTGTGCGATTTGTTAGATCCGGAAGAAGAAGAAGACAAAGAATTTTCTGTATTTCTACCTAAGCGCTACGCTGGACTATACACGGACGAGGAGATGGCAGCACTACCTAAAGGCAAATACTTTTTAGCTGTACGACAAGAGATACCGCTAGCCAATGGAAAATGCACATACGAAATAGACATCGATGTAATAGTAAAGGAAAAGACGCGTCAAAAGAAGAAAAATTAATCGAGAAGTGAGGACGTGCAGTTTTGATAAAATTAATCGAGAAGTGAGGAGATGAAGTTTTGGTAAAAGAGATAACACCTACACAATCACACACAAACATTAAAGGTCATTTTAATGACCAACTGTAACTCTACCTTCAAGCATACTATGATTATACTTGTGTTTATTCACAAATATAAGCATTATATGTTAAGAAGTTGGTCCAAAGTCCAAATAAAAGAGGATGGCAGTAGACATACACGAATATTCAGCGTAACGTACTTATTGCAATGAATCCAAGTGCATTTTAACTAACTGGGCGTAATAAGCTTGGAAACAAGTTTTTAATTGTATCCATATATAACGCGTACGTAATGACTCATTTGTTACCTTGCAAGCAATTTAAATAGATATGCAATATAAATTACATAGTAAATATTATAAATGATCGGAGCAAACGCATACAACAGACAGTAGATACAAACTAAAAAGTAAACAGGTGGCTTCAAATCCCAAGAACGTAGGTAGGTGGTGGGAGTAAAAACCACACCCATTTCAGTATAAAAGCTGGTTGCATTTAGCTGCACTCACTCACTCACTCACTTCACCTGTTGTCATGTCGACGTACACAGACAGACTCGGTACATTTTACAGTGTATACCGTATTGGTAACACCAAACATTACATTTCGAAGTACCCATCGACTGCTGTTGCACCTAGTGCTTTAGCACGAGCCGGCTATTTCTACGAAGGGGACGGAGACACCGTAAGGTGCAGATACTGCGGTGTGCGTGCTTATGACTGGCAGAGCGACGATGATCCAGTCGCATTTCACCGGGAGGTAATGCCATCTTGTGCCTTTGTGGTATTTTATCTTCTGTAAAGTTTTATTTTTTTTTTGACGGCGTAATTGGCTCTTTTCGGAGCCACCGTAACTCGACCTTGAAGTTAGTTGAATTTGTTACTTGTAATAATTATTACAATTAACATCTGCAACTTACTGCAAGCTGGTCCAAAGTCCAGGTAAACGAGGATGGCGGTATACGTGAAACATTTTATAAAATACAAAACAATTTAATCTGGTTTTAACGTAAAGATGCTCTCAATGGTTTCATTTTGATTATGTAGCAAACGCTTCGTACTGTAGCGCTAGCCGTACGTCTTAAATATGTTCACAAGTTGAATTGGTTACTTGTAATAATTATTACAATTAACATCTGCAACTTACTGCAAGCTGGTCCAAAAATCAAGGCAAACGAAGATGGCGGTATACGTAAAACATTTTATAAAATACAAAACAATTTAAACTGGTTTTAACGTAAATATGCTCTCAATGGTTTCATTTTTATTATGTAGCAAACGCTTCGTACTGTAGCGCTAGCCGTACGTCTTAAATATGTTCACAATGTGACTAGCGCGCTAGTAGTATTTCAAAAGTTCTCGCAGACTTTTAGCGATGGATGTGTTTGATAGATACACTCAGCTTGATACTAGTATGTGGGAAAACGAGATAGAACGGTTACGAACGTTTGACGGGTGGTCCGTATCGTTTATTTCACCTGCAAATTTGGCTCGAGCCGGATTTTATTATCTTCATGAACTGGATAGAGTTCGATGTGCATTTTGCAGTATAGAAATCGGTGCGTGGCAACCGGGTGACGATCCGAGACAAGAACATGAAAAATATTCGCCTGCTTGTCGTTTTCTGCGTAATCTCCCATGTGGAAATGTGCCTATTTCCATTTCGTTAAACGTTTCCGATTCTTCAAATTTTGGTATCCAGTTGCGAGAAGGAGAAGAAACTGTACGTGATTTGGCAACTTTAAGCATATTTGAAAAAAAGAAGCCTTTATTCCCCGCATACGCCGTTGATGCTAAGCGATTTGAGTCGTTCAAAAAATGGCCTGTTGCGTTGAAAACAACATCTCGTGCCCTGTGCGACGCCGGCTTCCTGTATACAGGACAAGGTGATGAAACGATATGTTTTAATTGTGGAATCCGATTGCGCGAATGGAAAGAAGAAGATGATCCTTGGGTAGAACACGTTAAATATTCTCGTCATTGCATCTACCTTCGAAAAATGAAAGGTCAAACATTTGTAGACGAAGCTCTGAAGCACATACAACATCGATACCAGTCTCCTACTCCCACCGAAGAACATAATTCTCACAACAGTGAAGTACTAGAAACAAGACTTGACGATAACGAACTGTGTAAAGTATGTTATAAAAACATAATCGCGGTTGTATTCTTACCATGTGCGCATTTAGCAGTATGTGTAGAATGTGCAATGGCTTTGACACATTGTCCAATTTGCAGGTGTAATGTTCGAGCCGAATTACGTGTATTTCGTTGTTAAAAAAATCTTAAATAGAATGTATATGTACAAACACTTTCATATCATTGACTCAAGGACCAAACACTTAATCTTGACACAAGGTCCTTAATCCTACCTCACTAGCCTTCACGATAATGATATTCGACATGGAGAATGTTGTTATCGTGAGACAGTGAGCCGGTCCACAGTCCGGATAAAAGGAGATGGAGGTCTTTTATCATTTATTTGTTTTATAGAAAAATCGAGGAGTACTTATAATATGAAACCACTGTACACATCAGCCAAATATTCGCGTGTCTGTAACTTAGTTGTATGTATGCAAAACAACCAGCCAAAAGTGGTTTGTCTGCTTTTAAGCCTGCAAAGAGAATCTTGTTGTGTGTGGAATTATGAAGTTGCGTCTCGTCGAACCGGTTTCGCACGCGTGCGACATCAACAAATATTTATTCATTTAAACTTGTCTTCTGGCTGTTAGTACAGTCATACCTAAAAACATATGTATGTTCTCTCACAACTGCAAGCGACAATATAAATCATGGTATATAAAACATTGTTTGCCAACATATCAATTACCCAATTTTGTACACCCACACACTGCATTTCTGACAACGTAATATAAACGTATCAAATTAAACAAACATATCAAATACATATAGTGTATGCCGGTCCTACCACAGGCAGGGCATATCAAATTAACACATACAATAAAATTCACATTCATGATTTTGTCAGCCGCTACGGCAGCCGGGATCCGGCTCATATCGACCATCCGACAACTTCCAGGACACCCTCGAGCCCGAGAACGTGACGCCTGCAGCCGGCGACCGTCGCAGATCGTCGGAGTGATGGAGGGGGAGAACGGTGGACGGAAAACGTACGCAGAGGCTGGAAATAAGTTGTAGGTCGCCATTTTGTTTTTAACGTCCCATCGGCCGTTCTATGACCAAGCTCTCTACCGGCCGCCATTTTGTATTACCCTTCCCCTTGCCCATAACAGTCTTGGACAAGCCGCCATTTTGTTCCCCCTCTACCGGCCGCCATTTTGTAATACCCTTCCCCTTGGCCATATAAGTCTTGGACAAGCCGCCATTTTGTTCCCCCTCCCCATCCTTGCAGGAACGACCTGCCGCCATTTTGTCCCCCTCCCATCCCACAAACCCATAAGCCACTCCCACTTTAACCACCAATCGGGGGGCCGCCATTTTGTACCCCCCACCCCTCGTCTAAACACTCTTGGCCAATAGAGGGATATTAGCCGCCATTTTGTCCCCCACCCTAACCCCCCCACCCATAGGCCACGCCCACTTGGGTCTATAGCCGCCATTTTGTTCCCCCCCACCCCAACCCCCCACCAGCCTATTCCGCCATTTTGTTACCCCCACCCCGGCCCCCCACCTTCAGGTTACGCCCACATGACCCCTCCCCACCTCCCACCACTACCCCCTCCACCCCTTGCCCACCCCACTACCCGACACGCCCACCCCCACCACTTTTAAGCCCCGCCTGAGTTAGGACCGGCATTTACCCCCTACTAGAAAGGTAATTAAAAATAATTAAATTTTCGTGAACACCTATACAAACGTATTGGCCTAACACTGTTACTGTCGAAACGTTCTTGTGAAATGTCACGAGATTAAACAAACACTCAGCTCACAGAAATACACCAACAATATTTAAATTTAAACAGTTCTGTACCACTTTTTTTGCAAAACACTACACGTATTTGTTCTAAATCTGTATTGCTATATCTACGAACAAACGCATAAATTAACAGTGATTAAACTCACAATTTATAACACCCGGATAACACCTATATAACAACAATGTAACAATACTAAGCAAGCAGTAATTCCGCCTCGAAGGTGACGTCATGCGCAGTAACGTGGATTCAGAACGCGTACTGCGCAACCCATTCGGGCCACCCCTTTCCGTTTATTTTCTGTTTCATTTTACACATACGCGTGCGCGCGTTGTATGTACTCTAGCATGTGGCTAAAACGTATCACGATGCACACAATTGAAAATAGCTGACGGTACAATTTCCTGCGCTATTTGCTCTCGGAAATAACTGTACCTGTCTTATCTGTGTTTCGCTTTGATGTCGCTTTTATAACAGACAAATTAATTAGGTTTGTCTGTAGCTCTTTACACTACAATGTCGTTGTACACTAGCTCTGGGCAAACATGGGTTTTATTTAATATTAACTTTGAGAACATCAGGCAAATAAATGAAGTCCCTGTTAGCACTTTCTTGAGTTTCAAAACGGATTCGTTCTCTGAACTCTTCCAACAGATTATACTCTTAATTTTATCTGTAAGAGAGAGTATGAAAGAATACATACGCGTGGCTGGGACATGTAAATTACATGGAAACAACAGAAAAACATAAGTACAGTCCTTCAGTACAATCCCAAAAAATACTTTGAAATAAGACACCTAATACACAGGAGTACTGTCAAGCAAGAACATTTCGCACTTCTAATCCATATTTATGATAATTGTCTTTTTTCTAAAAAAAAAAAATAAATTACTCACGTGCAAACAAATTGTGCCTATGAAACTTAGAATTTAAAGAGTTATTGTAAAAAAACATTATCTAAAACATTCAATATCGCTAATGTAAATAATTTTTGTCCTAATGCTATAAAAAATATTGTTTGTTTTCCTGACACTAGTAACAAAAGACATTAGCTTGTAAATAAGTTTCATAAGAATACTCATAATTTCCCACAGCGATCTCTCTTTATAGGGAAAGTAACTGTTAAAAGTTATTATTTCAAACTATTTTCTTCCTTTTCCTCTCGACAGGTCAGTGCGTAAAGAAAAGTTCATAAGGTTTGTTATCGCCGTTTGTATGTTGTAGGATACAACAGAATATATGTAAAGCAAACATTATTAAGGGCTAACACAATGACAAACCAGCAACAATGTTTACTAGTTTTACTAGATTGAGTAAGAAAATACTTTTTAATTTTTAAAAAATGTAATAAATAACTTTACTTGCATTAAGTTAATTTAAAACATTTTATAAGCAACCAGGTGATAGTATATTTAAAAATATTTCGTTAAAAAGAATTCGGTTACCTCATAAATAAAACTTCTTGATGTGAACGTAAATTCATGATTTGACGCGTCCTGGTAACGTTACTAATTTTTCAATACTCTTTCATTAAATTTTTGATAAAACTAATCTGTTTTAGTAGCAGGTGAAGATCACTATCGTACAAAATAGTATGTTTATGTTTGCTTTATTCGACAGTATATCATTATTTAGCAGATTACCATAGGCTATGAGTTTTGCTAGATAAGAACGAACTCATGTTTCCCTTCAGAAATTATTATTGCAAATTTCATTAATTGTCGACTCCCGCCCTATTGGTTCATTGCATATTTTTACTACTATCACTAACATGCCTGGTATCTTTTGTTGCATTTACAGCACGTTAAGGGAGTTTGTCAATAAAACGGTAACTACTGTTGGTTAATATGTGGGTAAAATTCTAGCCCTATCGAGCCACACAACGTGTTACTACCGAATAACATACTAGAATATACGACTGCCTTTCTACGTTTACCCGACTAGCAAGCATCCGTGCGCTTGAAATAGCCCGGTGCCACAGGATCATACCATTGTGTACACTGATGGGTCGTGAATGGAGAATGGGATTGGTATTACGTTTGTCATGGAGGGCGCTTCCCATTCCTGAACATTGCTCAAGTCCGTAAGTATTTACACCGCCGAACTTTATGTGGTGTGGCAAGTCCTTGACAGAGGTAAAAGGAAAATTGTTATCTGTACGGGTTCCCTGTGTCTTCTACAATCTGGCCACAGAGGATCCTTTTTGTTTTAGGAGATAATAGCATTATGACATGTGCCATGAATTAAAAGACCTTGGTTTATCTTTTACTTTTGATTGGTTTCCAGGGTATCTTGGCACTAAAGGTAACGAAGAAGCTGACGGTAAATTAAGAATAAATTAATTAAGGTTAGATAACTATACACCAGGTAGTCAGTAATAAAAGATCTAAACAAACACTAATTTCGAATTATTTCACGAAAAATTATAACCAAGGTTCTGAAAAAATATTCATTCATTATGTAACATTGTGTAATACATATAACATAATTTTCAAAATAACATAAAAATCAATTTTAAATTTTGTATAAAATAAACATTAGCATTTTTATTTAATTGTACACCAAAACGTAAATCTGGCCTTATATTTAAGCAGCCGGCCATCATAACGAGCAGCGCTATTATCGTAATTGCGTGAGTTAGAACCTACCATAATTTAAAAAAAATATTAAATTTAAAAACGAAAAATATCTAAAATTAAACAAATATTAATAATCTTTGTAACAATTTAAATAAGTTATATGTGTTAAAATGTTTTTGTAATTATAAATGACCTGTCCTGACATTACTTGCCCTGATATCAATGGTTCATGTATTCATGCTTAAAATCTAAAGTTCTAATTTCAGTGATCATATGTATCTACTTTAACAAATAGATACTTTTAAATAGTTTATCTTACTTTGTTTTGATTGAGTTTGTTCTTTAACTAGCAAATTATTGTTATCATGTAGTAATTATTGACTTTTTACCCGACATTTCTTTAACGTTTTGATATGTTTTAAATATAATACAATATTAAAAAGATTATTATAAGATTTGACGTAATTATCTAAGTAGATTACCTTGCAGAAGTAACTATAATTGCATAATATATATGTAATATTCAACTATCATCATCAAATATAAAATTTTATTGTCAGTGTCAGGATATATATATCACACACACACACACACACACACACACACACACACACACACACACACACACACACACACAAACACATATAGTCAGTGTCATGACTGTTATTACTAATGAATTTAACGATGGATAAAAATTGGAAGTTATTAATTTTAATTTAATTTTCATATTTGTTTGTTGACAAAACACAAAACTGTTTAAGATTATCTTTCGATTGTCTACATTTCCACAGTTTTTCGTCTTTATATTCCTTTGAACTTTGTGACTTGAAGATAACTGATGATGTAATATAGTGTTAACTTCTCTGGCAGGTGGACTGCGGAAACGATGACAATAACTAGGGACCAGTGACTTGTCGTCTCCATTTGACACAGGCGCGTTGTATGTTGATTGTACAAATTCCGATGGTAGCTTTGTGATTGTTAGTGCGTTATAATTTATTGTGTATAATCGAGATAAATAACAGTATGTATTGATCTCATGTAGTAGGAATTCACCAAATCTTGTACTCTTAAAGTGTTTTGCTAAAAGCATACGCGGACAATCTTCCACGAGTAACACTTTGATTTAGACTGAGTGCGAAGTATACCTTTCTACAGTTCCAAAGTTACGTCTTAGAAGCCGATAGCGTTTAATTTCGGCAAATTTGCAGACTTGTGCCGTTTTCTCTATACTAATTGTCTTAGAGATATCTACGTGCTTTACGATTGAACAACCGAAATATATTGATGTTAAACAGAGTTATTCTAGATTTTTACTGAAATCCTAAATCTCGAATTGGTCAGTTGTATACTCTTTCCCGACGGAAAAATTATGTCAGGGGTCTTTCAAAATTTGGCTTAATATGTTCCTGAAGTGATTAATAAAATTATGGATGGTTATGAACTTGCAAAGTTAATTAGCTACAATGTTATGTCTCCTTTGCGTTTCAAAAGTGATCCACGCATAGAATTAATACAATAAAAAATATTTACCTCCAATGAGTACAACATTTAGTTTAATACATTCTCTGTTATAATTCTCTGTTTTGTTTAGTATAATTTTCTGTTATAATGCGAAATGCTTTTTCACATCATAATCGTGATTGGTTAATGAGGAATGCCTTTACCATCTATATATGTACTCTCATTTTTGTGTATCTAACTACACGTTTAGACTTACAACTACTGATTTATAGCTTCCAACTGAATACAGAGTTTCTTCTAAGATATAATAGAAATATCTTTTTGCATCTTTACATATTTCATGCTCGTACATACTACAATATCATTACCATCCCATTTCCCACACTATCATCTATAAATTCTAATACAACATGTGCAATAGGATGTGACGTTGCAACACACACACACACACACACACACACACACACACACACACACACACACACACACACACACACACACATGCACTTTATGTATGCATGATTATATGAATACATGGATATTAAAATTTTGAGACAAAGGAAACAACAGTCCTCAGTTAATTAGGTACACGTTAGAGTAGAAGGGAACACGCGGCAACACCGTTGTACGGGTCTGGTAGAGTATTAATTAACCTAATGTAGTGTAATTTCCGCATGTGTACAGTGTGGGGGAGTAATGTAGTTTGTCATCATTAAAGGTATACGCCTTGTGTCTTTATAACTCAAATGATGTAGAAACGTACAGTATTACATCATATTACTGTCTAAGCGGGAGAGGGATGAATAAGTGCGTGTTAGTTGAACACAACAAAGATTTTGCAACTGCACAAAACATTTTTGTAAAGAGGTTAATAGTTGTATGACATGACAAGTTATCTTAAAATTTGTAATATAATTTTCAGTCCACATCTGTTGCCACACATTAATAATAGTGCTTGTTATAGCTATTTTCTTGTCACCAGGTTGTATGGCAACATCATCGACTCGTGGGCTGTCCGCAGCGTTTCAGCTGCAGCATGAGATTCTTCGTTACCTTTAATGCCTACATGAGTCGGACACCAAACAAACAGAGAAAAAATAAATAAATAAATAAATACGCCAAGGACTCCTAACGCATTGCATGGCATCACTGTCTGCAGTAATAACAGATATACTGTGCTGTAATTATCCAAGGCAGTTTGGAAAATTAGTAAAATCGTGTAGATAATAAAGATCCTGTCACCTCGGTGTTCACAGAAACGAAGAGCCTGCCACAACGCGTACAGGTCGGCGGTGTATACACGTGCCGCTTTTTGCAGTGTCCAGGAGTGTCAGGTGCCCTCGATGACAAACGCATTAACCATCGCGCTCGCCGCCTTCCGCCCATCAGAGTACGATATGTTCCTTGACGTATTTTTTAAGGACTGACGGAAACAGGATTGTGAAAGACACGTTATAGGTCTTGTACCCCTCACATTTGGAGTTGAGGTCGTGTTCGACGTCATCTTTCTGTACTGCTGACCTCGGCATATCTCGCAGCCAAGGTGTCAGCAATTTTATCGGCGTTGCAAATCAGTAGTGTGTTGGAGAGAATACGGCGCCATCGATGGCAGGGGGGGATGACGTCACGATCAGCTGACTATGACGTTACAAGTGATGTCACGAACAGCTGCCCTCTTGACCTACTAAGCCAACAATGAGGGCCATTGTTCTCCACCACCACCACCCTGTCCACCACTGGCTCCGTATTCTCTCCAACATTTACCGGCAGGGCGTGGCAGGTTGTGTGCAAATGTTTTCGCAAATTATCAACTTTTCAGTCACTGTTACATCCGTTCCACAAAAATATTCAAGGCTTTGATTCACTTCCGTTTACAGCATGAGAAAGTCATTCGCATGTTTTGAATAAGAACAATGCTCTTCTCTGTTTTCGTTTAATGTTCAAGGTCACTCAACGCGAGGTAATTTACACAGTAGGTATTGCGCATTTGTTTATGTTATCTGTTCTCTATCCCACGGTATTGAGGGGGCATGTGAGTTGTATCAAACTTTGTCAAGTGTCTGATTCCCACGGGATCTAACGCATCGTCCACAGAACGTTTTAAGGCTCCGATGGGTGAGGATGTCTTGTGTTGTGCTTGTTTTAATTCTTGTACGTAATGGAATTATATTTTTTGGTGACTGTGTTGTTGTCGGGCTCAATCATTGTCTGGCTGAATTCATACCTTGTGTAATTCCAAGCAAGGAATACATTCATTATAAATGCAAGTGAAGGTGTTAATTCAGTTCATGGAATGAGTGTGGTTTACGTAGTACCTATATGTCTAGAGAAATGTTAGTAGTCTACTATTTTACCACTTACCTTATATAAAATACAATTAAAACTGGAGACGCCTTTTTATTGTGTAACTTCTAAAAACGTGTGAGCGCGCGCGTGTGTATGATCATTTCACTTGTAGCCATCGAGCAAATCACGTTACGTCGATAATCCTGTTTGTAATGAAAGTGCAAGCGTTTAAATGTCGAAGTGTATACTCATTTCAAAGTTAAATAAAATAAAATTTGCAGTCTGTATTTGTTGAATATATATGATTAATATATTAATCTACAATAATTATTACGATTTACTGTAGCCGTTTTCTGAGCTTAAACGTTACGCGACAATGCAACTCGTTTTCAATCAAAGGAAATAATCTGTCGAGTGCATTTGTCTCAATTCCATCTCTTAGGCGATAACCACTCACGTGCCTTAGAAAGTCATTTCAACTGTTTGTATATGCTGCTTTTCTTTCCCAGCTATCGTCCATGTTTCCCTAGCATATGTAAGAATAGGTATCGCCATTACTTTATAGAAACAGCTTATATTTTTAATGTAACTGTCTACCTACATACCTACATACCTTACCTCTTTGTCAAAGCAAATATTTTAGGCCACATTGTGTTACGAAACGTATATAAAAGTTCGTTAAGGTTTAACAATCAGGATTTAGAATTTAAGAAAAAATAAATGTAAGTTTACGTTTTGCAATGTATGGTTAATACAATAATTTTATTTTATATGATCTGTAATTAGATAAAATCATTTTATAATCTGTGGTTTCTAATCTGTTTCTCAGTAGAATAGCTACTGATTTTAGTATGTAGACAGTTGTTTTATAAAAACAGTTTGTTCATATGTTTGTGACTTTACCAAGTGAGTTAACAATTGTATCTGCATAAATATGACATGTGTAACATGTTACTGCCTCTGTTTTAATTTAATTAAAAAAATTTAACTTCATAATGATAACATTTCCAGGAATTCAGTCATCGGTTTAAGGTGAATAATTCGTTAACCAACAACAATAAATTTCTGCCTTTATTGACAGGTGTATTGATATTTTTTTCATAAATAATGTATTTATTTCATAAATTATTTCATAATTAGCCATCGTAGCTTCCCTTTTTAGAGAAAACCACCACTAAGATAATGATAGCAACAACTTTCAGACTCAAACGTTTATAATGTTCATGTTATCCTTGATCACATACTTGATCCGAACCTGTATCTTCCGACACTAGCGTTTTGCTGAATTTAGCCGACCAGTAAATACTACTATATAGTTTTGATTGATTAGTCTATATTATTAAATTTGTAATGAAACATATTTATATTTAATGGAGGTGTTACAACAGATAAAACTCTTTTCTTTGTAAGAGACAGTATACTACAATGCGTTCCAATTGCTTGTACTGTGTTTGTATAATCGATGAATCATGTGATAAAAGTAGATTACTAGAAAGAGTATGAGTAGTATTCAGGGCGTATGTGTGTGTGTGTGTGTGTGTGTGTGTCCTCACACTTTTGTAACACGTTCTCGTGCTCCACATAACAAACATTCCACTGAACTGACATACTTCTCATTTATGACACACCTGTCGTTCCGGACCCTTATCTGCCGTTGATGCCGATTTCTTTAGTGTTCTATAACATCTTAACTTGTGTTATAACATAGGGAACCCGCATTAATTGGTTCTGCCAATTATACAGGCTGCCTTCGTTGTGACGAGCTGAAAATTAATCACAACACCAAACAATTAATATAAAAGGAAACTGGGAAGGGGTGACTGTTGATTTATACACTCAGTTTAGTCTGTACTAAAGATGACATCTCTTTGTTACATAAAGAGATTAATTGCTCTACTCAAAGTTCTCAACATATATGGTTCAACAGCTTACAGTTTACAAGATGATTATATATTTTATTCTTTCACAAAGGGCCCTCAAAATAAAGATGTACATCAATTTAATTTATTCCACGGATCCGGGATTGAATATAGTATGTTAATAATGGTCACTTCCCCATATGCAATCTTGAAAATTGTGCCATTTGAAGAATGGACTTTATTAGCCTTTTTAAAACAATAATGCTTTCAGTTTAAACTTTTACTCTTTTACTACAAACATTTTTATTAGATTACAGACTACATCTTAAATATAATGTCTGTTTTTTAAAAGTCTTAAAGTGGTTAGTTAAATTGTCTTTTGTTGGTTATAATTTTAGTATCTCATAACAATGGAAGACAAGCCTCCATGTCACCTGTGGTTTCCTGTAGTTGATGCAGATTTGGCTCTTCGGTCCTCGGTGTGTTTCCTGAAGGTCTGTCGTTACCTTAGTATCCGGTGACGGTGAAGTTCCTGACGTATGTTAAATCATTCTGGGTGTGGTACTCTCTTCTTAGATGACTGTAGTAATTCTTGTTGTTAGAATAAATAAAGCGAAAGTTTGTTTCACTGGTATTCACTTCACATGATTATTTATTAGTTAAATTTCACCTCATGGTTCTAGTACTGTATTAATTACATACTTTCTTATTTAAGATTTGATAGAGATGTCATCGGCGCACAATTTAGTTATTAAGATATTCTTTAGCGAACTTTCACATATTTATCTCTGCGTCGCGAAACAACGCTGTGCGCAGCTTACGGCGTGAGCGCTCCATTGCAAGTGGGTTAATAGTTAAGCGGTGGGAGTAGTAATCTCGCGTCATTTACTATTCAGCATAAAAGTAGTTCCATGTTGTTCTTTATTTAAAGGATTAAAGTTTGACTATTTAATTAAGCAGAGATATTCTTAATTACAGACGTTATTAAAGTACATTACAGTGGTCTTGTTTAATTATTTAAATAATGTCAAATTTACAAGTATATTTAGTTTGTTTAGGGGTCGGAATTCAAGTTAATTCCGGTTAGCATATGTCTATGCAGGATTAATTAACAAGGTTTACCCTTTCTGTACACTCGTATTCCTTTTTATTTTATTATTACAACTTTTTATTAAATATTATTATTATTTAATGATAGCAATAAGATTTAGTTTAAATGTGCGATTTTATTAAAAAATTTAAAATTTCTCAGCCTTCACATTACCTATTTATTAATTACCATATTTTTATTAATAAAATCGTCACATACTCCGCCGCTTAAGAACAGACTCCGGCTTATTTGGTCAGCAATGTACCGGGAGTATGCTTGGGCATTACCGTGTGAAATTTCTCTCACCCGTTTTCCTCTGTATGAAATTACGAGTTGCATAAGTCACTCTCGACTTGCTTATTCTTACTATCCATATATATATATATATATATATATATATATATATATAGATATATATATATAATACTTTACATACTAATTCTAATACTACATAAAATTCACACATTATAAAACATATTGTAAACATTCTAAATTTTTCTTAACTCTACTACTTATGACTACTACCGGATTTTTCGTTAGTTGTGAGTTATTCTTGTTATAGAATTACTCTTTAAGTAAATTTGTTACTTAATTATTACTCATATTCGATGTCAGCTGACTTCTCACTTTGCTCTACTTTCGATGAATAGGATTCAAGGTTGATCAGGCCTAGTACCTATTTATACGATTAGGTAGCCAAATGTTACTCAAGTACTCTTTAGCAGTTGAGTACACAACATATACCTTTTTTTTTTTTTTATTTAGCTTGCACTCTACCATTTCCTTCTTTGTGATAACGTTATATCTGCGAAATATGTGTTCTTCGTACATATTTTTGAGTAGAGGGTTCGTACAGGGCTACAGTTACTGGAGTTAAGTATTTGTGAATTTGATAAGGACCGCACCATCGGTATGATAGCTTGGAAGTTGTCTTATCGATTGCACTACTCGTAGGGTGTGTTTTATACATTACTAAGTCACCGATTTGGTACTTTACTTCATTATTATTATTATTTCGCTCGTGGTATTTCCTTGATTTCGCTAAGTTTGCTCGTAAATTAGCGCGCGCTTCATTCCAGATTTTCTTTATATTTTTATCCCTAATTTCAAGGGGTAACAACTCATGTATTTTCCACTTAGTTGATAATGGGTGGTTAGGTTTATATTTGAACAATAATTCGAATGGGGTAGACTTATGTCCTTCATGATATGCTGAATTAAAGGCGAATTGTATCCAGGATAGGTTCTGGTTCCAAGACGTATGATCGTTTGCATGGTAGGCTATTAAAGCAGATTTTAGGTTTCGCAAATACCTTTCAGCTATATTTCCTTGCGGACGATACTCTGTAGTGGTAATGTGGTCAATTCCTAGTTTGAAACACATGTTCCTGAATTCCTTTGACTTAAACTGTGGTCCGTTATCCGACACTAGATGGACTGGGGTACCGAATTCTTTAAATAATCTATGCTGTAAAATACGTACGGCGGTTGAAGCTAATGCTCGCCGCATGGGGTACATCCAGACGAATTTGCTGAAAGAATCTACGCAAATTAGTAACATTGTATTTCCTGACTTAGAACGCGGGTAGGGTCCTGTAAAGTCTAAATAAATTTTGGAGAACGGGGTAGCAGGAATTTCTGAGATTAATTGACTTATTTGACTGTTTCTCGCTGGTTTGCTGAGTGCACACAACTTACACCTTTTCACGAAATTAGCGATCTCACTGTTCATATTCTCCCAGTGATATTCTTTACGAATTCGATGTATGGTTTTATTTATTCCCATATGTGCTCCAATGGTGGAAGAGTGATAGTATTCCATCAGCATAGGTTTAATAATATCAGGGGCGATTATTCGTAAATATTTTCCGTTCGCTATTCTACAACATAACACTCTCTTACTTAATATATATTTTTCTGACTTATTTCCTTTATCGAGTTGTTCAATAATTGGTCTCAAACGTGGGTCTTGTTGTTGATACTAGGCTAAGTCCGTAAATGCAAGAGGAAATTCGGTCATTAAAGTATTGATAATCGGCGTTTCTCTACTCTCCTTGTTTTCGTATATTTTACTACTCGGCTGGAACATACGTGACAGTGTATCGGCAACTACGTTTTGGGTGCCTCTAATATGTTGTACTTTGAATTTAAAACAATTTAATCTTAATACCCATCTTCCGATACGACCTAACTGTTTTGGGTGATTTAGTAGCCAAGATAATGCTTGATTATCTGGCATTATGTTGGCAGTACGTCTTCAACCGGTGTCGAGTGCGCACTCACATCCGCGTACGTCGCTGTGTTTGTATAATATATACATAGATGTACTTTAGTGTCTCCTTTTAATGTTTTAACGAAGTCATAACTGACGGATTTTTTACTCTGATGATGGATTAAGTTTAATCCGAAACGCGTAAGAAGACAGAAACCAAGCGGTCACAGTGACGGATTAAGGTAAAATAATTTAATTATTTGATTATCTGTTTCTAACAAAAACTCCTTATGTTCTAAAAAGGGTTTGAACTTCTCAAAAGCGAAAACGATAGCTAAACATTCTAACTCGTATGCGGAGTATTTCTTTTCTTGGTCTGTCAGGGTGCGTGAAGCGTAACTAATAGGTAATCTAGAGTTATCTACTTCCTGATATATTACTTCACCTAGGGCTACACTTGAACTGTCTGTCTGTACTACAAACGGTTTTGTAAAATCGGCTAATTGTAGTACTGGGGGTGATATGATGCTTTCTTTTAATTTCTCGAATGCGGTTTGGTGTTGCTCATTCCACTCAAATTTAACTCCCTTCTTTCTTAAGGTATTTAGCGGTGCTGCAATTTCGGCTAGATGTGGGATATACTTGTGGAAATAATTTATCATTCCTAAAAATCGGGCTATTCCTTTCGCATCCCGCGGTGGTAAAAATTCTCTGATAGCACGGGTTCGCTCGGGGTCTATGCTTACCCTTCCGTTGGCTTTTACGATGTGACCTAAAAATGAAAATTGTGTGACAGCAAAATTTACTTTACTGGGGTTTACGGTTAATCCAGCTTTCTCCAATCGGGATAGTACTTCACGTAGATGTTTAAGATGTTGCTCAATTGACTCGCTGTAGATAACGATGTCATCTAAGTAGTGGTACACATATTTAAATTTTATATCATGAAATAATTTTTCTAATAATCTGCTACATACAGAACTACCTTGGGATATACCAAAGGGTACCCTCGTAAATTGGTACAGGTTGAAAGGACGGCAAATGCGGTTAGACGTTTTGATTCTTCCCAAAGGGGTATTTGATGAAATGCCTGATTTAAATCCATAATGGTAAAAATTTTTGCTTTCGTAAAATAATGAAAAGCACTGTGGATGTCGGGAAGCGGTATAGATTCAAATTCTATCCGTTTATTTAGTTGTCTTTAGTCCACAACTAATCTATGTTTGTCGTTACTTTTGGGTACTAAAAACGCGGGTGATGAATAAGATGAAGTAGAGGGTTCGATGACTCCTTGTTCTAACAATTTGTTAATTTGGTTCCTCATTACTTACATTTTTGGAGGTGATAACTTGTATGGGGCTAAACGTATTACTTTATTGTCGCTCAAATTTATTTTGTACTCTATTAGGTACGTCAGTCCTAACTTTGGGGTGAGGACATTGGAGAATTGTTTTATTAATGTCTGTATGTTCCGTCTATCTTTACTTTCCAGATGACCTAATTCAGATTCGTGATGTTTTAGATGTGTAGAGGTCGTGCTAGTACTCTCTCTGTTATTTGCATTATCATCCAAGTTATATTTTCGTGAACGATCGAATTCAAAATAAAATTTCTTATCGTGAATATCTAGAATTATTCCTGTTTTACTGATAAAATCAGCTCCCAATATTAACTCGGGTCCTAACTCGTCGCATACCAACATTGGAAAATACCACGTTAGATTCTTAATCTTTACTTTAAACGTGATGATAAGTTTTATCATTAAGTTTTGTTTATTAGCTGTAGCGCATCTAATATTTACTGATTGACTGCGTTCAACTAAATTGTGTTTAAATAATTTATTGGCTAGCTCTTGACTAATTAAACTTCGCGTTGATCCGGAATCAATCAATCCGAGGGTGGATGTAACACCAAGGTCAACTTGTATATACGGTAATTGACACTTACTGAAATCACATTTATTAAAAGCGTTACATTTATCAATAAATTTTCTAACATAGGGGTCTAATTTTCTTTTGTTATTATTATTTTGTTTTAATTTGTTGTCTCTCAGGGGTTTACCTGTTTTCACGATGCTGCGGAAGACACAGGGTTTCGGATCTCCCCGCCTTACATGTTTTTTGGATAATGAGTTTTCTGATTGTACTGTTTCCGTTTACAGTTTCTACTGAGGTGTCCAGGTTTTCCGCAGTTATAGCATACATATTCTTTACGTTGGGTCTCACTGGTTTCCTGTCGAGGTTGAGGCTCCTTGGACTTACCATGGCCATGAAAATAGGTTGGTCGCCGAAATGGTCGTCTTTCTCGTAGAGTACTTGCATCTGAGACTAGGGCTTGCGTTTCCTTTCTATGTGGTGTTGTGGATACCGATGCATGTCTGTGCTGATCTGCGTACCATACATTTGAAGAGTGAATACTACATTGTTCAAGGTCAGCGAAAGTGTGGGGTCTACTTATTAGTGCTAAACGGGAGCGTTCTTCAGGAGATAAGCCTACTAGAATAGTATCTACCAATTTTTTCTCACTCCAGTCGACTTGCAGTAGTCGTGAAGATTCTCTGATGTCTGCAATATAGTGGGCCAGTCTTTCATGGGCGCCTTGTACTCGAAGTACGGTATTTCTTTTAATCTCCTCGTAAATTCCCGTGGGGATAAAATATTTGTTTATGGTAGTATGAAGTTCTTCTACTGGAAGAGTCGAGTTTAATGATTCCAGTACACGATCTCGTAATGGTGGTTTACATTTGGGTAGGATTACTTGCAGTATTTGCCAATCGTTCAATTGTTGTAGATCTTTTATTTGCAGTAGGTATCTGATAAAATTCAACAGTTTCGTTATACTTAAGCCATCGGTGTAAGGAATTTCATTAATTATTTTCTCTACTGTAACAAGATGAAAGACATTTATATATTTACTTTTATATATACCGTTTGTGAAGAAAATAACTGTAACACTATAACAGAAGAAAAACGTTAAACGCCAGAGAATTTGAAGCTCCGTTTCCTGTGAGCGACAAGCAGTGAAATGCTTTCTCTTACCATGCTGATTTTTGTACCAAATTTCAGCTTAAAGTTTTTTTGCTGTATATTTGTATTTGCTGTATATTTAAAAACGCTTACTGGTCTACAATAAAGAAACATCAAACAAACTGGGGAAAAATTGGAACTTACCAAATGCATTGTGGAGAATGTGATGATCGACAATGTGGTCTGAAACATCCCATTGCTGAACAAGACCAAGCGATTTTAAATAATACAGCAAATAGGCCTACAGGTTAGACAGATCATTGTTTAAAGCAAAACCAATTATTAGAGACAAAAAGCATAATATTATGCATACCATAGAATATGGTAAAGAATCAATGTATCGGAAATTCTAGAAATTGGGAAAGCATTTAAAAAGAAAAGAAAGAATTTCGACGAAACCGAAACATCGAAGCATGATAATGTTTTTAATATTTACTATATAATACAAATATTTACTATATAACAACTATATTTACTATATAACAAACATTATCATGTTAAAACGACAGAGACCGCAGATTTCTAGACTGTGGGGAATCGAAAGTGTGGAAGCGTTACATTTTTCGATGACGTTACATTTTTGTGGAATAACACCAAAACTAAAAACATTATCATGTTAAAACTAACAAGTCAGCAGACAGGATTCGTTGTATCTGCTTTGTTACAAGACGCTAATTAGTTTTGTTTATTTAGAGTTTGCATCCCTATTATACAAGGAACACAGTCACTTGACTTTCCTTGTACTAAATTCTCCACACTCCCTACCCTTCACCATCTTATATACACACCATTTATACATGTTTACCCTGTAACACATTCTTTGTATTTAGTTGTTCATATCAGCTCTTTGAGCATAGCCTAATAATAATTTCAAATTTCGAGAATAAATTGTTATACTACCAAGTCTTTTTAACGTAACATATATTATGTATTTAAATGAAATTAATGAATTATCGTATCTAAATTAATCCTAGATGGTAACTAAATATGCAAACAAGCAAATACTTGTATTGTTAAATAAATATTTATTTATTTTGATGAACCCTGTTGAAATAAGTCTCAATGAAATATATAGGTCTATAAGTAACTGAAATAACAAATGTTTGCACGGTGAATTATATGACAACAAGAATTAGGGAAATACCTGTAAGCTATTCGAGTGTGTGTGAAAATGTAATTTTATTATATTTAAGAAGCTTTACTTGGCCACGAGATAAATCAAATAGCATAAAGTCGTAAATAATGTCTAGAAAATTACATACATATACATATAATGTTGATAAAAACTATTCAATCTACAAATCATTCGTGTAGAAAAGACACATGGACATCAGTTTTGTACTTTTATAGCAATAGTACATCTGTAAAAGTGTTCGTTCTTTTGCTTCGATGCAATGCGTTGCAGAGGCTTGCTGTATCTCTCTCAGAGGTACAATTTGTTTGACTTGTTTATACTAGGCCCCTTTTTTTCGTTGCGGTGTCTTCAGTCGCGCAGCCTCTGTGATTCAATTCATATATTGCATTTAGTTCTACTGTTCCCTTGTAAATTGTTTGATGTCGCTAAAGGTATACTTTTTCTTTCTGTGTAGAAGTAAGTGGTTCCGATTAATTGGTTTGCAATTAAATGTGTCATGTATTTTTTTGTATGCACTGCAATTAAATCTTGAAAGTCAAATGATTCTAGTCTCTTTATTTTCTTTTGAGTTTGTATTCACACCATACACTTTAATCAGATTTTGCAAGTTACCAATATTTTCTGTACTTTTGCAGTCATAGCTTAATAGTGAGCCGTAAAAACTATAACATATGTCGTACAATAAATACAATAGTATATTTATGTTATTTTATAAATGCAAATACTGATTTTCAGAAAAGTTAAATAGCATACATTTTTATCACGTTCCCACTACAAAGTCAAAACAGAAGTCATATGAACAGTCTTTGTTGTAAAGTATTAATCCTTAAAGCTTTAGTAAACGTTAAGAACATTAGTGACCACTGCGAGGCGTGATGGTTCCTGACGAACACGAGCAGTTGTTTTGTGTTTCTATACGTAATCCTTGAGACATGATAGATTCTTTATGAAAAATTAAACAAGTACAGAGACGTGTTGGAATGGAAAAAACACTTGAACTGAGATTAAAGCTGCAGCGGCTGTAAAGTAGTGATGTACTTCATCTATTTTAGTACTATTTCATTTACAAATTATAGGAACCCAGTGAACCACACTCACTTCTGTTAACAAAAAAGCTTTAACATATGATACAATATTGTATCTAGCAACTTGACTGCTTCTAAGCTAAATATATTTGAATATAAATAAATACAATCGTATGTTTTAGGAAATAAAGAAATTATACAAGTATCTACAAATATTTACAAATATCTACTTGTGTGTAAGGTATATTAATTCACGTTATATACATAAATTATTCTTGCAAGTGTTGTTTAAACAAATGTTCAAGTCTAAGGAGAAGTTTACTTAAAGATTATAAATTTTATGTTGTAAGGGTACCAAGGGCACTGGAAGTTAGCATTTAGACGTCAGTCAATAACGGTATGAAAGAAAGCAAAACGCCGATTTTGCATTAAAAGTTAAGTAATGTATTTCAGTTACAACTAGCAGTCCAAATGAAAACATAGAAAATATGGTACTATAAACATACAAGACATGCTAAAAGTACACTCAAATACAGAACCCACATACTGAAAGTTAGTAAGAAAATTTTAAACAACTTAGCTCTCCATTTTATCTATTTTCGCACAGCTTGATCCAAACGATAAACTACTTAGATGTGCAAAACCACTGACATTCAATTAATCTGTCGGCATAGTCAATGTAAAAAACGTAAAGCACGTTACAATTGTAAATTGAAGCAATAGTTTTTTATTTTAAATGGATTAAGTGATGTTCTAAATTAAATACACTGTCATAAAAGTTAGTCTAAATACTGGTATGTCAGAAAGCGATATCATAGAAATTGTAAGTCTGTTTGCCTGATCGAAATAATGGCTGTTGTGAAAGTCTCTCCAAAGGTAAAGAATATATTTATATTTTTCGTAGGGTACGGTAATTTTAAACATTTTTTAATTTTAAAGGGGAGTTAATTATTTTAAGACAAATGGAGACTTGTTTGAACACGACAGTTTGTGTTAACAGAGTCGACAAAGACTCAGTAGGAGTAATAAATAAAACAATCTAATTAAAAAAATGAATGTTAGCTAATTTTTTAGAGCAGTAACAGTAAGGAGTCTAAGAATATTATTTTAGTTGACAATTGTAATGCAGTAATAAGATGGAATTAGCTGAGCATTAAATGCTACTCAAAATTAAATGTTTGTTTTTAGGTTTAGTTTTTTAAGTTTTTATAACCTTGTTGCAAAGAAGGTATAATTTAGAATGTTTTAAACGGTTTGGTGTATTTGCCTGTTACACATATTGTAATTATTATAAACAAAATAATAAAATGGCCCTTCGATTACCGACACATAAACTGACCACGGCAATGGAAACATGAAAAGCTGAAAGAACCTATGATATGGGATGAGCAGTTTTTTACATAGGACTAGATCTCTTCCACAAACACAACAGTAAAATAAACAATAATTATTTTCACAAACGAACTAAAATTTACGTAATTAAATTAATTATGTTACGTAATAAACTCAATAATACTTTTATACAATATTTATATCAACAATAAGCGAGAAATAAGAATGATAAAGTTATAAAGTATTATGATTGCTATGTCACGTTAAACTGTAAACAAAATATTCTGTTGTCGTAGTAGTGTATGTAGGAGGAAATATAAGAGTAACAGAAATACATTACCCAATCGAAGTATCTAAGCCTAAGTGGCTTTTTGCAAGCCAAGAATTCTCAGTCTTTCAATATAGACAGCAGATTTATGTGTACAGAGGCATGCAAGTAGACAATATGCACCTGTGTTTCCTGATAAATTTTACCACACTAATCCACTATTGCCGTGAGTGGTGGTGTAATTTGAATGTCAGTGTGTTTTCTCTAAATATGATCTGTCGTTGTCCCTACGTACCCTACATATCATAGTATTTGTATATTAGTTTCTGTGTGTACCGATTTAGTTTATCAGAATGCATTGCTTTGTCAACAAATCTTTTGCCTGACTCGTATATCAAAAAGTGTTTTAAACTATGGCAACTATGTTACATTGATTTTTTCCATATGGTTACAAAACTGAAACAATATTACATTTTTTTAAAGCCATTAGAGCGTTGTTTCCTTGTACACCTATAGACAACATAGCTGTCATCAAAGCATAAAGCAAGCATAATAGTAAATAAAAATACCGTATGCGTCGTCTGTGTGTGTGTGTGTGTGTGTGTGTGTGCGCGCGCGCGCGCGCGTGTGGGCGCGCGACGGTGTAATAATCAATGAGTATTGTCGTAAGTAAGATGTACAGCGTTATCGTCGTAAAACAGTGGAATATTACTGGACTATATTTTATAACTATCCAATTCAGAACATTACACGTCTGATTGTATGAATTTAACATTCTTGGGTATACATGTTAAGTTTTATGGTGTCAACGAGAGCAAATTAAATGAAAGTTAATGGTGACAACGTCTGTGTAGTTTACCGTTAACTCAATGCTTTGAAAAATAGATAAGCTACCAAGCTAATTGATAAATCGCCTTATTAACGGACAGTTACTGTGATATTACCACATCAAATAATTTTACATGCTTCAGTTGCTTGTCACTTTCAAGTGACAAGGGCAAGTGAGTGCTATTAATATAAAACATGCAGAGTTCTATTGTATATTAAAATATTTTGAGACGTACCACTAATGAAAAGCTCTTTGTTTAAAAAAAAAAAAACAGAAAATTACTTCGTTTTTCCATTATTGCTTTGCAATAATGCCTTCCAAGTTAAACTAGCGTAATTTATTATCAATTCAGCACCATTAATAGAGATAGTAACAGTAATGCGGGAAGGCAAGGACTTAGAACGGCTTATTAATTGTGTTTTTATAGAATAATCTATGCCGGTTTACTTCTAGTCAGGCTGCAGGTCAGCTTCCACACTGCGCGTTGCCGTGGGAATATATATGGTGTATATCACGTACGCGAACGTAGGCTGACAAATAAAATATAATGAAATGTTAGTGTATGCGATAAATTCACGGAAAACTTACGATCTCACGACATGCCAAATGTTAGACAAAGGTCTGCACTATCGAACTATACGTTAGCATAAAAAGTTTAAAACATTTTGCCTGTATACAACTGTTTATATATGAATTAGCTGCCTGTGCTCAAGTGTTACTTCACCAACGAATTTAGTTTTCGTTGAAACGATAAAATGATGATTTACTAACGTTTCTGTAAACTTACTTTCAGTGTTTAGCAACAGTTAGGCCTAACTGTCGATTTCGAAATGTAAAGGCATAAATTGTTATTACCAGAGATGGGGTCACCTAACTTGCTTTTTAATTTCCAGGATTTCCAGATGTACCCAGAACAAGTCTATTCAGTTTGGAGTTTTCCATTAGTTAAACTGCTTACTATAATTTTAATAACAAAATATGCCGTAACAGTTTCAATCCTGTAATTTTGCCAACAGAGACTAACAAAGTATGAACACAGAGACAAACACACACCATACAATATGCTTTTATTTTTATAGCGTCCTATCTTAATAACCAATTTTTCGAAAAACCAAGAAAAGATGCGTCTATAAATGGATCAAATGGGTTAAAAATAATAACCTGTCAATTAACTGTAACTACAATAACTAAAACCATAACCATAACTAAAGCGACAATGATACTAACTTAGGTAGTTATTTCTAATTGAGGTAAAACAAGTTTCATCGAATTTACTCAAGTTAATCTAAATGTACCATATTAAAACCTTTTAGGTAAGTTAACTAAAGAACTGTTTTCCATTCTTCATGACGCATTACCTAAAATAACAAATTACATTGTCAATACTAATTTGGCTATTGAGGTATAATATTTGTAAGAACAAAAAGTAAGTGTATGTAACGAGGAAGAGGTTACCAGTGTAATAAACAAGGATGTCAACTGTTACTTTACGAAATGTTAGCAAAAAGTATCCAACCATTTTGAATATTACAGGAATCGAATGTGCAACGGTACTGTAACTGCGTACTGTAAACTGTAATGAGTACCCAAACAGACGGGACTTTGGAATCATTCATTAATCCTTTGGACTATTCAGTTAGCTGTGAGATTATTTAAACACGTATTAACGTGTCTGTCGTATTAAAAAATTTATATTAAATGTTTCGAAAAATATGAATATTCGTTCGCAACAATTATCAGAAAGATTAAGGTTGATAGCATAGAGAACTCACTGAGTGATACAGAGGTAAAATTATAGTACAAATGCTTTGAATATTGCCGGGAATCCGTTAGAAGTGCTCCGCGTCCTGAATGGCATTTAACGAGTAGAACACACAAAATTGTTAAACTGCTATACGTCGTACGGGCTGCAATAAACAGAAATCGGCGGCTAACAGTGCGAGAATTAGAAGAAGATCTGGAGATTCCGCATGTGTGTGTTTCAGAGATTTAAACGGAATATCTTGGAATGAATCGTGTGCCAACAAAAATAGTGCCACGGCGGTTACCAGAAGAGATAAAAGAACTCCGCGCTGATGTTGCACAAGATTTGCTCGACAACAGTGACCCAGATTTCCACATTATATATTTCTCTATGAAAAAAAAGAGGTGAGTTGTGAGTTTCAATTTATGACGCCGAAACAAAAGCCTAATCTTACCAACTGAACATGCATCGGTCACCACCTTCGAAGAAGGCACTGCAAAGTAAGAGCAATGTGGAGATCATGTTAACGAAGTTTTAGATCTTGACTAAGTTGTCCATCACGAGTGTGTTCGTCCAGGCTAAACAGTTAATAAGAATTATTATATCGTAGTTCTTCGCCGGCTGAGAGATGCCCTACAAAGAAAATGGCGACGGTTTTGGGTTAGTGCTTCTGCCTGCTTTGTCACGACACTACACCAGCCTATTTTTTACATCTTTTGCTAGATTTGTAGGTGGAACGTCGCTTGTTGCAGTAGATGAAAGGTTGCAAAATGTTGCAGACCTCCTATAACCCCGACGTAGCTTCCTGTGACTTTTGGTTTTTCCCAGAGCTAAAGTCAATTAAAAAGAACTAGATTTCAGGCCCTGGATAAAATAAAAAGAATTCAACAAAGTACCTGCTGACTATACAAAAAGAGGTACTCAGATTGTTTTCAAAAAAGGAAGAGACGCAGGAAAAAAGTGTGAGGCCTAGAGAGGACTACATTGAATTTGACTGAGGTGAAATTCCATTTGCATTATGTATATTATTTGTGTTTTAATAATAACTGATCGGACATTTTTCTGTCAGATCTGGCATAATATGAACGGAAAAAGCTTGAATAAGTGAACTAATAAGACTAGATATTTAATTTAGAAATGAATGAAAATTTAATTAATAAACCAAGAATGTTTTAACTAGAAAGTGCTCTAACAACATTACGAGATGGATTAACTAAAGAAAGAAACACATGCAGTGCAGAAACGGATGTACCTGACTAAATAAAATGTTAAAAATTATAGTATTTTGAATGAAAGAGTTACTGCGCAATTACTTGCAGACAAAAAAAAATGTTCTAGTAACTACTAAGTTCTGTGTTGAAAACGGAAGTCTGCGTAAGAAAAGACTATCTCGTTTGAATTTCTATCCTATTCTAATTATACTGCTATACTCTTATATTATATTTTCATATCTACATGCGTAATGGATAATAAAACAAAACTAAAAAAGTGTTTTAGATAAGACTGGTTTATTACAACTGCGAGCGAACGATATGAATACTATTTTTGTGTTACAATAGAGAACATTGTATAATTTCTCACATTAACTCATACTCTGTCATGCGTCATATATCAATAAACTATGGAGAATATTTATGTATAGAGCCTACGGATGCGCAACTAATATTTACGCTAATAGTTAACAGCGTGCATACATTCACCGACACGGTGTCGTCTGTTTCAATAATACCTCAGCCGTCAACGCTAATAATCAGAATAAGCATGATTTGTGTTTGCGTAGAGTCAGATGGAATACGCTACTATTTATTTGCCCAAGCAGCGCTACGAAAGCTAGTCGAATGTTTGGCTTTCCATTGCGTAGCTTTCTTCCTACTATGGTGATGTTAATTACGTTAGCAATATTTTGTTACTAATGGTTTATTACGATTCAATTTAAGTACATGTAAAAATATTATGTGACCATAATTTCTAGAGACAAAACTTTTAAAATTTGCTATTTTTAGATTATAGCTGAGACAATGCATTAGGATTATACAAATTTATAGGATAAAATAGAAAATGAAATAATAGGATAGGCATTGATAGGATAGGCTGCATTGGTTTTACAAGGTTCTAACCGACAAATTTGAATAAATTAGGGTTATGTGCTTAATTATTAGTTTTAAATTGCATCTTTACAGAAATCTGACTTTGATTTATGTCTGAAAAGTAGTAAATGAACTACGAAGAAGGACAAAGTTTTATATGCAATGCGCTTAAACTAAGTTTATCTGTAACTGCACTTCACTTTCGCATCAGCTGATATTGTCACCACCTAATTTTCATAGCAAATAAAATAAGTTAACTTTCCTCTGTTGAAGTATATGGATATACGGACATAATACAAATACATTACGACTACGCCTACCATAGATCAAGGAGAGAAAATTGTAAATAGCAGGCGAATACCTCAAGGTCGTCATGATTCGCTACCTCAAGGTAGAGCCCATATTAAGTCTTTTCCTAAAGTAAGGTCAGTCTCACAGCTTCGAGAGAATACAAATTTATAGGGATCTTGCCTTGGATCACACCTGAGTGTAAGTAATATGTATGATTTGTGCAAAGATCAGAATGTTGGAGAAAATATTGAGCCGATTAAAAAGTCATTGCACTACAAAATACTTGCGATGCAATTCAGTCTTGTCTTTCATGTTCCTAAAAGTGAAAGTTGTCATTGTGAAAGGTGTAAAACGTATAACAACACGTTAACAAACACGTTAACAAAATATTTCAAAGTAGAATATGAAAGACGTCAAGTATTAAAAACAAGTCCAGGAAAAGGCAGTAATACAGAACGTAATAGAGATCTTACTGTTTTTTTATTTGATCTTCAAAATTTTATTTTTACGTCACTTGTCTAGATCGGGTCTTAGGAAGTTAAGTGTGATAATTTGACTGGTTTTTATTCAGTAACAAATAAAGTTTTTATTTTACATTATGAAATTGGCCGGGCGTGGGAGAAATAGCATTGTGAGTGTTTCTCTACAACTCTCGATGTTGTAGTAAAGGAAAATCATGTAACTGAGTTAATTACATGGTTGGATCTTTTGTATGACAAAACTGAAACTCTGTTATACCGATCATACTATTAGGTTTTCTCCAAGAATGTTTCATGTTTCAGTAATAATGATGTGTGCCACAAGTGGTGGAAGCGCTTTCATTTCTGTTAAAAATACAATGAGTAAAACTGATTTTTATTCACTCGTTAGCTTCACTAGGATTTTAAAAGGAGTGAGCCCTTATCGGATGATCTAGAGAAAACTGCACGACTCGAAGGGTTTTTCAAGAACTGCAAAATTACTTAATATTAAGTTCGTGGCTTACTCAAGTGGCCTACCTACAATTTACACAATATTATTTATTATAAAATTTTCACATTATTTATTATAAAACAAGCCATGACAGTTATAACTTACAAATTATGCCAACATCACAATTATGAAACGCCAATTAAATGCCTTAGGCAATATCAAAACCGTCAACTTAATTCAAACCAAATTTGGACGTCTTTTACATCAAACAAAATGGTACAAACCTACCTGTACAAAACAGAGGACACTTCACCAGAGTACTTCTTTCAATAAGTGATGAAAATATAATGTTTACATTACTTGTTAATGAGATGACATATTTATCTAGGCCTATATATTCACAAAAAGTTATAATATTATTTGGATGGAAATATTAGTGAGCTCCAGAACTAGCTCACTCTTCTGGGGAAAACACATTTATTATTAAATAAATAATACATTTCAGTATTAAATATTTTGTCAATTATAAAAAATTACAAAGACTCCTATTGCTCTATTGACCATTGTAAGTAACATAACAATTGTAAATCACTTATCTCATAACAATTGTAAGCCTTCATTCATCTCTTTGACAATGGCTTTAGAAGTCGAAACAGCTGTCAGAGTTAAATAAAATCTGTGAAACATACCAAGTGTTTATATATTTTCAAATTGTAAATCAGACGTTCATACAATACACAATAAAAATTTATAATTACTGCAGTGGTTTTTTTTGGTAAATTTATACTATAATAACTATATAAAAAATAATTTTATCCTAGCTTGTACATTTATGTATGCTTCTATAAATGTATATAGACCTGTATTTAATACTTTTCGGAAGTATACGTACATGACTAAGAACAATGTGTATAGTCTTTTGTAAATATAAATTACAAATATGCCAAATTATATTTATTAAATTGTTAAAGTTACAAAAACAGTTACTGACACTAACTTTGTATTTTTAGTACAGTAACTTTATATTTATTTTCTTAAAGTTAATAAGCTATTAATATATTTGTTAACATGGGTTTAAGGTGTAGAAACATATGAAATAAAGTGAGAAAACGGTAATGACATTTAAAAACAGTGTTTTACAATAATTTTGGTTAACACCAAAATATCGTAATTTAATACAATTTCCAATAGCATTACCTGACCTTAGCTCCTAATGCTTTTCTCGTGGTCCGTTACACAGCAATGTTAAAAGTTGCATTCCTAGTATTTAAAAGTAAATATGTTATTTAATTTCAAAAATTCTCAGTAAATGTTTAGTATATACGTTTGAATTTATGTGATATACAAGACGTAAATGGTATACACTAAAGGGAGAAAGTAATACATTTTCGAGAAATGACAACATAAGACTGTAATGCCGGTACTAATTTGTTCCTAACAAATCCACACGCATCTTTGGTTATAAATAAATCACTGGTCAACAAATTGACCTAGTATTCCCAAAGGAGCGGTATTTCATCCTGTATGTTCATTATGTTCGTCCACAGCTGTGAAAGCGCCATGTAACCTATGTAAATGTGTCGGTGCATGCGTGAACGTTCTACATGTGTCCACAGACTGTTACATTTATTAAGCTTTAAATTCAACTGGGCAAGAAATCTGTTTAAGTAAGAGAAAATGACTAAAACCTATTGGTTTTGAACGCTCGTATTTACATAGTTTTGGAAATTTATATTTACTAAGGTTATAAACCTGCTTGTAACTTAGTATTAATAGAAAATATCTTACATGAGGCTTGTTTCTTGAATGCTTTAATTTTAATGCTTCCTTTAATAAGATATTAATTTCAATAACATTTCCTTTAAGTATGTGTTGAATTAGGAAATATTTTGTATTATTTAGAATTTTACTTTTGTGTCAAATAAATATTTCGTTCAAAAAATTTAAGAGTTTCTTTTTTAAATCAAGGTGTTCAGATTTGCTTTTAAAAATCTGTTTGATATTCTTGAATTTTGTAACAAATAACCTTTCTATAATTTATATTTCTGTTTGTAAGTGACTTCGGTTGGAAAGTTAGGGACTAACTCAACATTTTGAAAATTATGTATACTTTAATCTATTTAAAGAATCTTCCTAAAAGACAGCAAACTTGAAAAGACTTTAACAACACAATGTACGTAAATAAAATATACTTGGGAAAAATAAAACTCTATAACGTAATTGACTTCTGTAATGGAACGTCTGTAATAAATTATGGAAATAAATCTTTGATGATAACCAAATACGACAAAAGAAGAATATAATTATAGAAAATGGTTTAAGGGGAGTGTAGTTCCACGCTCAGTAACTGCATGCTAAAGCACCACCTTAACAGTTATTTTATAAATCCTAGAATAGAACAAGAGGCAGAATATGTAAAGAAACGCATACAAAGAATGCAAGGATATAGAATATTTAAACAAATTAACCACTATAGGCTAGAAGGGTAAGAGAAATATACTGCTACTTAGAGGAAACTGGCTATAGACCAAAAGAAGTTGCATCTCTATATATTAAATTACAGGAGAGAAGACTAATTTAACACATATTTTACAAGGATGTCGTATTTTTGAACTTACTTATATTTAATCTGGCTGTCTCAGGTGACTTGCTGGATCATCTGTCAACCTAATAGATGCATATTTTAAATAATTGTCATAATTTTTTATCATTACTACTTTTAGTTTATATAAAAATGAATCATTAATTTCATGGCGCCAAAACCGTAGATCAGTTAATCAAAAATCAATTTGTCAGGATCATGTGTTGCTATATTAGTAAAAGCTAGTTCTTAATACAAAAATTAACGTTATCATAATTACGATGACACTACAAGTAAGAATAGTGATAATAAAACTTTTGCATAAGCACTTAAATTAACACAAGCGATATTATAATTTACACATTAAGATAAGTGTGAAAATCGATAGAATAACTGTTTGGTTTCGTTGTAAAAAGTTATATATTTTATACGATGTTAGTTTCTGTTGTGGTTATAACTTATGTTTTATCCTTTAAAATTACATTGTCATTTACCTTGCAAAAGTTCACTTGGCCAGAACCAGTTTTCACAAAGATAGGCCTATGTTACGTGTCCTTATGACATCAAAAACGTAATCAGCAATATTCTAACAAAATACAACTCAACTAGAAACGTCTAAACCATTAAAAAAAAAAATTTTACGAAATGTTTCCAGCTAAACGGTAACGCAACGACACAAAATTTTGATATAATATTGCTTTCTAAATCATCTACTGATCAGTTGATTTCTCTTTGCAGCGTAGTTAAGAAGACATAATTAAGCAAACATTTCCACAATTTTAGTAACACTGTTCAAAATACTGATAAATCTTTTAACTGCTCTAACTATACACATAAGAGTCGTTAGTTTATATGGTCCAAAATACAAAAATATTGACACCATTATGGGTAGAACCATTAACTAAAAATTAGTTTATGAAATTTTAGTCAATCTGTTACACTCTTAACCTTGTATGCTACTTATTTGATACATATTTTTATTCATATATAAACATATGGTGCTACAAAATTTAAAAAGGCATCTATCGTAAGATTCTGTAATACCAATACTGATTGGTATAACACTAACGAAAACACAACTATTATTACGACTTCATATAAACAGAAACGACTTCAGCTTTACATTTCAAGATTATTTCTTCTTTTTCTTCTTCTCTTCCTTTTTCTTCAGCTCCCCCTCGCCGGGACAAACCCCTTACGTGGGTGTTGGCTCCGACACCGTAAACATCAGCTTCGTCTACCCTGTCAAGTCTCCTGAGGTTATTAGTAATTCTATTTCAAATAGAAATTTTAAATGCTGTATTCCTAAACCTGTATTACAATAAACATTTGCTATTTGTGAAAGGACGTTAAAAACAATATTTTAACTCGCTCTTTCTTGTACTGACGTCTACATTTCAAATCGCATTTTAAGGTCATAAAAATATAACAAGCAGATAATTCTGTAAGTAGTCAAAGGCAACGGATAAACGATAAAAAGGCAACGGTAGTCACTTGACACGATAAAAATGATTTTGTTTCAAAGGTGTTGTAATAAATTAAAGCTGAAAATGTTAACAGGAGTATATAAAGAATCACTCGAATGAACTCTTATAAAGTTATTATTTGCGACTAGAAATGCGTGTATTGCTGTTAGTAGGGAAGTACTAACCTATAGTTTGCATGTTTGCTAATTATTTTTGGAGTAGTTGTCAATACACATAAGAGACTAAGAAACCATGTAAATTACTACAACAACTACAATGTAAATCTGATGCACTATAAACGACGGTGTCTCACACCAATGGCGAGTACATGTCTATAGCTTTGAAACCATATAACAACCAGGCGATTTTACATTACGTTTACATCATGTGTAGAGATGGCGTTTGATAAACCGCATATTGTCTTTCGTGGTGAACAAGATATTAAGGAGAACCTGTGATAAATTCGCATTTAACAATTAGTGTAATCGTGAGGTTATCTTGTGCAATCCATTTTTGGCGTCTGATAGGCTTGTTAGATATTGGTATTACTATGTATGAGCCATGTTACTCCATCCAATTGCACTCGATTTATGTGATAACGTCATTTAACCCGTAAGCAGTATGCATGGATTATTAGTACAATTTCATGCCTCACAAGTAACGTTATAATATCTGGTACCAATCTATTAGCCTATTGCTTTCAGCACTACCTTGCAATCGTGCTCATGTATGTGGTAGTGGTGTCACTCCGGGGCACTGCAGCTTTGAGTTTCAACAGGCAATTAGCCAAACTAGTACCCTGGAAATAATCGATATGTATCAAAGGCTTTTCCTCCTGGCAGTTAGTATTAGTTGAACCTTTTATTATGCTAGACAAAATTTATGTCTGCTATCATCTCAAATCACAGAAATATTTAGCTTTGATCTATACTTTCAGATATTTGCTAAATTTTAATTTATTCTAGAAACCAATTTTTAAAATTGTTTCTTTCTAGAAACAAAATTTTCGTTTCTTGAATTTTCAAAATTGTTTTAATAACTTAATATACAGTTTTCCAGATTTTTTTATTTATTGAACGTTTGTATATTTTAATGATCTAAATGATTTCCCTGACATATCCGCAAATATGTAAACGTTTATATAATAGGTGGCTTCTCTTGGTTTCACTCTGATGAAGTGTTACAGTGTCGCGTGGGAGAGTTATTGTGTAACTAATTTGATATGTCACAAACAGGTGTTGTCAGAAAAAAATTGGAAACTTCCAACTTTATAACGAATTGTTATGAAAGCTCCACCTTTCTCAAAAAACACGTAAAGGTCCTGGTGCTTTCTCGGCTACCACGCAGTTGTGAAATCCTTTACAGATACGGAGCAGTTTACTCGGTAAATTCTAAAACTTTTTATAGCGATTAGAGCAAATTCTTAGTCAAAGTGAAAGTACTGAGTTGTTAGTTACTGTAACCGGTAGATGTGTTGAAATATTACGAAGTTTGTGACTGTTACTATATGTTGCGTATAGGGCGTAAATTGGATAAAACGGAAAATTATATATGGATTTGTCAATACTAGTGTGCCAAATTTTTTCCACGTGTTACCAAAAATTGTGAGAGCCCATTTATTTGCTGTTTAATACTTTATGTCACAGAATTTTTAAGAATACGGGTCTGCGTTGTCCTAGTCACAATAATTTTTTCCAAATCATTGTAAACATTTCTTCCTTTTGTATATTAAGAATTTAGGCCTGATAATAGATTTACTCCATCTTCTACATTTGATAATGAGTATCTTAAAAATATTTTTATATGTGTTATGAATACACACGGTATAAAACACTGTACAGGTTATTTTTGTTGCTCCTCCAACACAGCTTTAGGCCAGAACTTGTCCGGAAAAACAACAGTTGGAGAGAAATTTATTAATTTAAAGGATTAATTTTAAGGATTTATTTTAAGGGATTAATGCCTCATGTTTGGATAACAAAAATTTTTCAGATAATTCCGTTGTTTTTCGTTGTCAGACAATGAAACTTTATTAGAGCAGGATGAATAATTTACTGTTCTGATGAATATTGCAGTTCAACTACAATTATTCTTTGCTCTCTATAATAAATTAAAGAAACAGGATTACTGCAGGTACTTAATGAAAGTTATATTGCTTTTGTAACTTTGTAGTCAACCTTTAGTACATCTTTTATATGCGGATATAAAACTGTACCTAATAAATGTTTACGGATTTAATTAGAGAGTTTACTTATAAATTTAGTTAGTTACGATATAAGTAATTATTATTTACAAATATTATTCCTTAAGATAACGCTCAACACAACGCAGTATGCATTTCACTTAATATCGAGGTATATCAAAATTCCCATTTGATAATCTGTTATAGTAAACATAGTGAGGTGCTGTTCTCTGTGGTGAGACAGCAATTACGAAATACTGTTTCCCCCTGAGCTTGGTTGTTTCTTAATTAACTCATAGACAATCCCAATGAATTGCCTTTAGTGTAAAATAAACATCTGAATTTTATGCCTAGTAATTTATTGCCAACTATGATTTTTTATTATATTAAGTACACAATGTATAAAATAAGGTTATGTATATTACAAATAGTAACCGCGGTGTATATATTGCATTTCAATTAAAGCTAAAAAGTACGGACTCTTACTACGTCGAATTTATAAAATACTAGGTTTCGATTTGTACTGACAGGGAATCTTCTTTAAGTAGATGAGACTCTAATGAATAACCGCAAAACAAAAATTGTCGAAATCATAAAACTGCAAATGTATCGGGTTACCTACAAGTTATCTTATAAAAATATTACATTATAGTGGAATAAACACAAAATTAAGGTACAAGAACGTTAGGCATAAAAGTAAAATTACCCGCTCCCATATTCTTCAGTAACTAGCCCTGCTGCTTACAATGGCAACCCAGCGACAGGTGAGACAACGGTTTGACCACTCTCTTCAGCAAACGGCTGCGCCACGGTCCCATATTAGATATTACCGGTCCGTCTTCGCTCTCAACATAGTGACATATATGTTAACCAGATATAAATAAGACAGCCAGATAACCAGATAACTCCTTTAGACTAGTTACATACAGAGATTTGTTGGCAGTCACTTCCCAAAGGAATCTCTTATTAGTAATTAATTACTTGCCTTGCTCTATGAACACAATGTTTGATATCAATAATAATGTCACAACCATTAGTAACATATAATTAATTTACAGTCGATACAAAGAAAATTATAAAATTATTTAATTAGTAAATATAATTATTGTAATGTTTCTTATGTGTGTTTGTCAGTTTTAAAATAATTATTATGATATTTTACTTTCTTTGGATATGCACAGAATCTTAGATCCTTCATCCAATGTGTTCGGACATTGGATCCTTGATCCTTGATTCTTCGATCGTTGATCCTCACTGACAAAATATTGTGCGGATCGTGAAAATCATTAGAGATTATGACGAGACTTGAGTTCTGACCAGTTCTTGTTAGCAGACCTCAGCATCCCTGCCCATCAAGAAGTATTAGTTGAATGAATTTCCTTAGTACTTCTTGGAGGGTTAGCTATTAGCAGAAGGCTGCTCCACCTGTGTTACTTCAGTGCGAAGATCTCAACTGCCAAACTCACTACTCTGACGGTGTAGCTATTTATAATATGCTGCTACATGGCATTTGCAATGTTCCATATCATGTATCTGGAATTTTTTTAAATCTACACAGATGATTCTGCTAAGTGTTGAGCTTTGTCAAACATAAAAGCATAAATCACTGAAACTTACCTTGACATTCCTAGTCATTTATTAAAACATACATGTGTGCCTAAATTTAAATTGTAAAATTAAACGTTAATTGTTCCTTCTTATTCTTCGTGTCAAGTGCTATATCAACCCTTCATCAAAACCATTTCACTTATTTCACTTAACACCAATATTAATTATCACGAGTAGTAAGTCCAAATTCTTTTAATTATTCCAATTTAAATTTCGTTCATTCACATTTGGTTAATGATCAGTATTCTTATAATAATTTTTTTGTAATATTCGTTACTACAATTTTATCGCAGTTTGCTTTTTGCTTTCCTAAACGTACTAAGGAAATTTGGCTGAGGCATTCATCATACACTACTACGTTAGACGTTACTATGATTATACGAATAAAACATCTTTCCCTTGCCACTATTAAAACAGCTTTCATTGTTAGTTGCAGACGTATTTAAATTTTAAACTGGTGGTTGTATTTTGCTTTAAAATATATTTACTTTTATACCTTATAACGTTAACAAATATCTCTCATTTGTCCAATTATAATTACCAACATTCGCACGGAAAACTATATATAATGTTTTGGTGTGTCATTTAGGTACTATAAACTTATTGTTGTAAATTAAATTTTCTACAGTATTATGTGAATTACCCAGTTTTTATGTACTTATTGCGATCGTTGGGACACCCCGATTATCGAAGCGAACGAATTAAAACAACGTTATGTCGTCTCGTCCCTTCCAAACGACCCAGGAGGTGAGACGAGCGGGCTCGGGCCCAGGATATCCTCTGTGTTCGGATTAACGTTTCCTGACGAGATCACGCAGACGCGTAACGCTGCGCAGTACTCTGTCGATGCGGACAAGACGTACCTTTTGTGATCTTTAGGACACTCCACCGCCGTCGTTGTGTCGTCGATTAACGAAGCGAACGCGCCCGACTCGTGTCCGGACGTGTTGGTCATAAAATATTCCAGTTGATACAGATTGCCGGTTTCCAAGTCGTCAGCGTTGATGTAGTCGAACACCAGCAGCTGGACACGTTGCTGGAAACAAGTGCTTTTTAACTTAAAAAAAAGCGTGCTTTATTCATATTAATAGACTTACTGACTACGTCTCAGTTAGCAGCCGTACACGTTGGTAAAAACTAATGCATCTCTAACCTAAAAAAAAAAGTGTGCTTTGCTTCGTATAAGTCATAGTACAGAACCATGGCAGTATACGCCACTCTTACGATCGCGCTTAACGGGAGTGTAAAGACGATAAAGTATAACGATTTCGAAGACGGAGTGGACACTGTATCCGTATTGTTGGACAGATTGGCGGACGTTATTCCGGAAGACGTGCGCGCGGAATCACGCGACAAGGGGACAGTTTCAAGTGGTAGCTGGCCGTACGCGTCATATTCAAGAAACTCGTATCCGATCACGAACTGGAGCAGACGGGAGTGTTTCCTTCTCGTACGCAACTCGTTTTACCCGCGGCGGACGCTGAAGGCGTGAACGATCAGTACAGGGAGTGCGTGGAAAAAGTGCTGGAATCGGTATCAAAGTTTACTCGCGAAGGCAGCGGATGGCTCGAGAACGGCATCGTAGCCGTTGAAGTGAATTTGTTAAAATCGTCCTCATATACTGTAATGTGCAGTGGAACTACAATATTGGGATCCTCTTCTTTGTCATCAGGAGGACTATCTCTGTTTTCTCCGTCACAAGAGTAAATCCATGATCTCCCAACTAGCAGACGGCACGTCTCATCACCTGATTTAATCTCCTTTGCTCTCCATCTAGACATCGCGCAAAAATTACTGTAGCGATATCATCCGCATATCTCACTGAGAAAGTGTTCTCTGCCATTTCTACGCAGAGAATACCATCATGGAAAACGTTCCCAGGGAACTGGTCCTAAGATCAAAGCCTGGGCCGCTCTTGCAGCCACTTTACTTTGTACAGCAACATCCTGGCTTTCAGAAAACCAATTACTATGCGGATAAGGTACTGAGGAATACTAAACATGTGTTTCTTCGATAATGTGATTTTACTTGGCAGAATTGGAGACTGCGAGTAATGATCGCTTTCTTGATTCATTCCAACCGATTTCACAGTAGTACGGTACAGCATAGAACGTCAGGTTGTCACTAAACTTTACTCTCCTCTTGCGTCGAGGTGAGTTCGCTTCGCCTTCCATCCCGTCACTGTCTTGAAACTTCCCATGTCTCGAACAGTTATACCAACGCTGGACAGCTGATGATGACGTCAGTGATGTCGACTGAGCGTGATGTCATGTTCTGGTCAGAGTCGTCCCCAAATATTTGTTGTTGGTGTTTGCTGTTCTTCTTACGAGTTCGCCGAAACGTGATCCACAGTAGTACGGTACAGGTTAGAACGTTAGGATGTCGCTAAACTTTACTCTCCTCTTGCGTCGAGGTGTGTTACCTTTGCCTTCCATCGTGTCACTGTCTTGAAACTTCCCGTGTCTCGGACTGGTATACCAGTGCCGAACCGGTGCTGATGACGCCAGTGATGTCGGCTGAGCGTGATGTCATGTTCTGGCCAGAGTCGATCGTGAGTCGTCGTCTTCGCGAATCAGTATTCTCTCTCCGTGTTGTGCTGTGTGGCTCGGTCGGTCCTCGGAGAGATGTTGCTCCGCCGATGGCAAACGAAACACTGACCTAAGTCGGTGTCGTGTCGCTCGTAGTAAAGGGGTGATAGTCGTGGTGGGGGAAAGGTGGAGGTGGATGGAGGGGGTAAAAGAACGAGGAGGGGAAAATAATAACGCCTATAATGTTATTCAATACATATATTATCAGAAAAAACACACAAATAAATAAAAGTGTTACATAAAATACATACAAACAATATTTTACAATCTTGAAATAGTAATGTCCGCTATACGATCTGTTTGTCCGTTGTACTGTAGGTGGAGCGTGTCCGCCGTACGCCTTGCAGTTCCTCGTCCGTGAAAAGTTTCGCGTATCGCTTCGCAGATCGACTTTCAGTAACCCCGCGCTGTCCGGGGGTAGTGTCTCCTCCTCCCGCCACCACCAACAGGAAGTTGTGACCTGTATACATATTGCCGAGTGTTGCATCATCTTGTGTCAGGTGAGAGAGTGCAGTTGACTGGGAACGTTGTAGTTACTGTAAACGTTGTGACTGTGTGTTATTACACAACAACATGGCGTCGACAATCTTTAGATTCAACCAGCAGCAGCAGCAGCATTCGCAACAGATACACCGCGACGTGTACTTAGGTCTAACGTACCCGTTGTCGCACATACGATACGTAACGGAGGACACGATGTGTGCGTTTCGTTTACGAACGGTGCTCGCCGCAACGCGTGCTATTCGATTTCACCGATTGGAACTTGTTGACTTTCCTACAGGAACGAATTACCAACGGTCTTACGTTAAATTAGTTTTGTTTCGGGACAAGGACAAAGGAGACGAAGACGGTAGGATTAAAAGTGTTTACGTGAAACACGGATGTGTACATTTGAAAGACAAAAAGAACAGTTCGATGGTACTGAACGACAGCGAGTGGTCGTGTTTTATTCGGATAATACCGATAATTACAAATTACGTAGCGCGTTTGTTCTACGAGCAAGTGAATATTAAACTGTACATCGATCGTGTGGTATCGAGTGCGGGAGGACATTACGTGCGCCTACCGAACGTGTTTTGCGATATCGTGATGTACGACCGTTTGTACGACGAACTCGTTATGTACGGGAAAGCGAAACCGGTGGTAGGGGAGACCGGGGCATGTTTTCCCACTTTTATTTATTTATTTTTTATAATTTTTTCAGTTGCATTTTTTTATTGAGTTTTTGGTATCATTCCTCTTCTTATATCTTAAACTACACATTAGTGCACATATTATGAGTAGTTTGCTATAGAATGATTAAAAAAATCGCAAAGACTGTAGTCATGTCTTGTTGGAAGATAAGTTTTCCAAGATATTTAAAACATGTAGAGACAAGTTTTCCAAGTATTCTAAAGAGTCGAAACAGGTAATAAATATAATTTTCAATTCAGAACTAGAATAATTATTTTACCACACACTTTGTTTGAAGGAATACATTGTATCAAAATAATAATTAAAAATTAAAAATTAGATTTTATTGAAAAAACGCATAGTTTTGCATGATGTTTGGATGTTTCAATCCTTTACTTAAAAACAATCTTCATCAATATCGCTATCACAATGAACACAAACATAAAACAAGGAATACCCATTTGTACATGCCTCATGTGCCCATTGTTTGGACTCACTTTTCTTTAGGCTTTGAATTCCCAAAAGATTCGAAACAATAAATGCAAAGGCAGTTTTCATCATCTTCCTCATCACTACTGCTTTTATTCTGTTTTTTAGGGTTTGATACTTTCTTTCCTTTTTTAGTTAATTTCTCAAACAGTTTCTTTCTTATATTTTGTTTATTTTTCTCTTTTGTAGCAGTTTCTTTAGCAATTTTTTTCTTGAAATTTCCTGTTCTAGCTTAAGTATATTCTTTATTGGGGTGTCTGTCAGAATTTCGGATTTTCTTTTCTTCTTTTTGCGTTTTATTTCCTTCCTTGGCGCTGCCTCCTCAAAAGGATGGACTTCTTCGGGAGTAGGGAAGGGTTGTTTTGATGTAGAAGGAACTGCTGCTTGGGAATTGCTTGGGGTAGGATGGCTGGATGGAGAAGAACTTATGGAGCCACTAAGTTGTTTTGGTTCGGAAGTCGGGTTAGGAATGGGTTCAACTGGATTAGGTGTAACTGGAGGGGGTCTATCAGTAACGTATGATGGTATAAAGTCAGTGTCTGTAATTTTTTTGGGTTTAGTGGAAAAATCCCCAAAACTCGAAACTCAGCCATAATATTAACTGGCGTCACTGCTTGGGGAGTGGCTGTAGTCAAAATAGATGGGATATCGTAGATTGTCATGGCCATTTTATGAGTACAAATCCAAGCATCACAAGCACTGTTTATATGCTTTTTAAGTGGGCCATATACACCTCGGTCTAAAGATTGTAGCTTGTGGCTACAATGAGGGAGAAAAGAAAGCAGAGTTACGCCATTGTCCTTAAAATAATCCAGCGCTTCTGCAGAAAGATGGGAGTCATGTTTATCTAACAGTAGTAACATGGATTTTGTTTTGAGCATCGTGCATAAGACACAAAGTGTTTAGCAAACTTGACAAAGTTTTTTTCAATCATCCAGCCTGATTAGTTTGCATCACCTGTGCATCCCAAAGGTCCGTCACGAATAAAGTGATCATGGAATTTGAGTCTCGGGAAAACCATAAATGGTGGAATGCTGTTGCGAGCAGCATTTACAGCATATGCTGCAGTGAGTAATGTGCCTCTTTCTGCCGATGTTAATTTGCGTCTTTGTTTGAATCCACGGCGTGCTACTACCCTGTTTGGCTTTTGAACGGTAGTAATACCTGTTTCGTCAATGTTCCATATATCGTTAGGCCCTAACTTTAACCGATCTAATATTATTTTCATATTTGTGAAAAACATGTCAACATTTGTCCTGTTGAAGCTAGTAGCTCGGGACATGCTCGTAGCCTGAGGGGTCCTAATAGAGAGTGTTTTGTTTCTTTTCAGAAAAGACGTAAACCAATTATCCTTCGTTTTTTTTGTGTAACCGATCCATGGTATGACCAGTTGATGCGTTGTAGTCAGCACTTAAAGATGGGGATCTTTAGGCTGTGGCTCTTCAAGAGATGGCACTTCAGGACGTTGTAGGTGTTTCAGGAGAGGGAGGTTCAGGCTGTGATACTTCAAGAGAGGACTAAAATGCCGGAGGCACAACTGCTGCAGGCATAATTTCTGAAGGCACAACTGCTGCAGGCACTATTTCTGTAGGCATTACTACTGGGATAAATTCCGAAGTAGGCTTATACTTCTTCCAATAGTTATTCAAAGTTCTAGGTTCAATACGAAAGTCTAAGGCTGCTCGCCTAACACTAGTTCCTTGTCTAACTGCTGCGAGAGCTGCATTTATTTGATCACGGCTCTAAGTGCCTCTGTCGGTCTTCCTTTTATAGTTGCGAACCATTATCAATCTGCAAAAAGGATATTTAGTAATAAATATCGTAGATATATTTTGTTCTATTTAATTTAGTAGGCTTATCTGAAAAATGTTTAAATAATTTTAGTCCTAAATCATAATTAATACATATTACATCCGTATTATTTATTCACAATAATAGTGTTATTATTTCATAATTTTACATTCACGTGTAACATTATTGTCACTTATTTAGTTATTGCACTAAAACATCTTAATTTGTAACACTATTTAACCACCTAACACAAGCCGGGGAAAGTTTTCAAGTGTCGAGAAAACTTGCCCCGTGTGTTGTTGGAAAACATGCCCCGTCACCATATTTGAACTTTGTCATAACCTTAAGTAATGAAGATGGTATTTATTTACAAAAGCAATCACATCACTGGATGAAGAAATAGTTTCTTTTTCAAATTATGTATCAACAAAACATCTAGTTTAATATATGTGAGTTTTATCACTGAAAAATTAATGATATACAAAGTTTACTCACCGATGAAAAAAGAACAAAAACGATCCTCCTCTCGTGACACATGGAGCCAACCAACTGAAACCGGCTTGTAACGTGCGGGCAGTATTGCCGCGTCTGCCACTCCAGCAAGTGGAGCGCTTTACCCGTTAATTCGGGAATTATTATGCGTTGGAAAACTTGTGCCTATAGAAAACTTGCCCCGGTCTCCTCTACCGGATAATATCGTACTCGAGCTGATACGTAACCTTGAACAGAACGAAGAATCATGAACGCGTTAGAATAGTTACACTTCTCGTCATGTGCCCGTATGGAGAAGACGAGGACGTTTGAATCGCTGTCGTCGAGCACGATTCGCTAAACGAATACACTCCGCTGTACGGCACTGTGCACAGACGCACTTGATTTCCTCCCCCACTACTACTACCACCACCACCCGGGTAGTTGTCTCCCGCGCGCAACCAGCGGACCTACTAGGCAAGAAAGCAAGCAAGACGGAATCGTTTATACAGAAATTTGGGAGCGTCACCGTTTATGGATACGTACGATGTCAGGACATACAAACGGGGACGAAGTTGTATCCCCCCCTGCTGTATCGCCTGTTGCGGAACGGGACAACGCGGTACGGAGCTTCTCTGGCAGCCGTTATAAATAAAGGAAAGGACAACGCGGGATTACTGACGTTCTACCTGCCGAAACGATACGCGGAACTGTTTACGGACGAGGAACTGCAAGGCGTACAGGCGGACACGCTCTATCTGCAGTAAAACGGACAAACAGATCGTGTAGCGGACATTACTATTTCAAGATTGTAAAATATTGTTTGTTTGTATTTATGTAACACTTTCTTCATTTGTGTATTTTTTCAGACAGTACATGTATTGAATAACATTATAGGCGTTATTATTTTCCCCTCCTCGTTCCTTCGCCGGCCGGGTTCGCGAGGGGGTTACTTTGACCAGATGTAGCTATTTGCGGGGTTGAGTACTGTTATCTGTTCCTTACAACGGCGCGTGCCATTGAGGGGGCACGCTCGCTCGCATTTGTATATACTTTTTTACCTTAATGTCGTATTGTTTTCCCACTTTTCAGCTTCAATAATTGATCGACCGTTTTTTCTCCTCAGTGATTTGTATACGTATGTTGTAATATGTATGTATATGTAGACTAATCGCTATGTTTCAAGACTGAACGCTACGTTCGGCTTTTGGTCAACATTTTCCATAATTTCATAATACTTTTATTTTCGATTTATTTCCTGTAACAAGTTGTATACTACAGGTATATATTAAGTGCGCGCGCAGCTGTTAGTACGTTGTGATAAAATTGATGCACAACCTTTGAATTCTCTTCCGTACGGAATTCTAGGTAACCTCCGTAACAGCCTTGTCGTTTATTACATTTTTATATTTTTCATCTTTTATGGTTATATGAAACTAACTTTTGTCATTACTTTTTGTATTTTTTGTGTATATTGTTTACAATATCTAATATTATTTATTATATTTTTCATCTTTTTTAGTTTTACGAGGTTGGTAATACGTTTTTTACTATCCTTGGACAGGGTAAATTTTGTGTTTATTGCTTAATTAGTTACGACCGACCGAGACCGATTCATATGATATACTGCACGATTTGTGATATTAAATCGCTGTTTATTGCTTAATTATTTTTATTACATGTTTGTTAATGACTTAAATGGTGCTACCCGTATGTTTATGTTACTCATAATTTAAGAAATATGATTATTGTGCAACTATTGTACATAGATATCTCTTAACTTCATTCCCTCGCGTATTCAGCGAGTTACTTGCGGTTAACTACACACACATGAAACAGTTCTCCGTCCACCCCTAGCGCGTCATAGGCGTGAATGATGTTGAGCAGATGCGCTTTATTGGTGAGGGTTGGGCGGAAGGTCATACTTCCTACAGGAGACGTACGCTCGCTCACGTTAAATAATTATTATTTTTTCTTCTTTATACTTTTTTTACAGGCTTACTACCTATTTACGCTAGCGTTTATATATATTTTTTTTTTTACCGCATTGTCGTTTTGTATATATAAATTATTTAACTGAACGTACGATCATCAATATCTAAACACAGTGTATCGTAAACTTACATTATTTAATTGAACGTACGATGAACAATATCTAAAGACAGAGTATCAAATCTAGCGATACTTTTGACATAATGCACGTTTTGTGGTCTTCAATTGCTGTTTATTGCTTGATTATTTTTATTACTTATTTGTTAATGACTTAAATGGTGCTACCCGGTAAGTTTCTGTTACATAAAATATTAGTTGTTTTCAATTATTTTCTGTTCATTCGATAATCAAGTTGTACAATTCCTTACGATGCACTTCCTGCAGATTTCTATGTGTATGCACGTTATTTACCCCCTCTTCCTTCGTCTCCTAGTTGCTCACTGTTTATATGACGATCTGTTGCTGTTTCTTCCTTCGTTGTTACGGGTTGTTGTGCAATCGTATCACTGTAAACGTTGATTAGTAGGACAAGAGGGGGATTGTTCGTCTATATAAACAGACCTCGTTTGTCAACCCCTACAGTCTTGTCTCGGCAGTCACGACCGACACATCGTCCGGAGCTGACCCACTGCATCGACCTCGAGATAACTGCAACCTACACCGAACTATTTTGCAAAAAATTCGCGCGCGCGCACACACACACACACACACACACAACCACGCCCCTCCGGTACAACAAGGGGGGCTCCGGAAACACCGATAGACCGGGGGATGGTGGTGGTGGTGTTGAACTCACGATCATGACCTACCTCAACAGCCAGTGTTGTCATTGAGTCAATAGGCGCTATTGAAACAATAGGCTATTTTTTTGAACACTGAAACAATAGGCGGCACTAGAAAACAAAAGAAAACAATGAAACCATTGTTTCAAGACTGAAACAGTAGACGCCCACTAAAACAATGACCCCATTGTTGTTGAAGTAGGTCAAGAGGGCAGCTGTTCGTTATGATCAGCTGATCGTGACGTCATCCCCCTCCACCACCACCCCGTCCATCGGTGTCTCCGAAGCCCCCCCAACACACTACTACAAAATGAAGAAGAGAGTTACAAAAAATAAATTAAAGGGTTGTCTTCTAACATTTAATTTAGAGCTTCGACAAAAAACAATCCACAAACATCCACAGAAGTAACGAAGTGTACTAAGTGCCTTTCCATAAAAATTCAGTGTAACTCTGATTTAATTAAACGATCTATACCTCGAACATTTGAGGTCTCTTTTATCCCTGTTACATCTTTCCTTAAATCACAAGTAGAAGCAGTCGACATAGCACGTAAAAAATCGTTTTTATTCTTAGGGTGAAACGTGACTATAGCTTCAAAAAGCTTTACCCAGACAAACTAAAAAGGCTATAAAAATATTAATTTTTTGAATTCATTGTATATTTTACATACAACATTATAAATGGAATGTGATATTACCAATGGTAAAATTACCAATGTGCTTTATCACTGTTTGCCTGAAATGCCGTTCAGCCTGAGATAATGGTGAAGGAGTGACGATAATATAGAGAAGCCGATATTGTTAAGGGGCAATTACTATTCCGTGCGGCGGTCAATCCAGTTCTGCAGTGTTGTTTATAATTTCTTGTTATCTCTGAGAAGTCAAGACGTTTGTTTAACAGGAGAGTCTCTTTTAATACATATTTGTCGGTATGCATATGACAATCATTTGATGCTCAACAATCTGTATTGGATACTCCAATCTTTGCTTTCTTGTTCAGTTCTTTACATTTAATACAGGTGGTAGTTTTAATGGCTCACAAGTAACATATTGATTATAGCTAGGTTACACTTTCTGTAAAATTCCAATCATATGTATTAGTTGTCTTTTCTTCTACCAAGCCTCTATTTCCCTAAAATGTTTCCGTCCTTAAATTTCCCAAAGTTGACATTTTAGTCCCATACTATTATTGTTAGCAATCTTTCATTCCTTTTAAATTTTAATTGAATTGTTTATTTTTCATCCTTTTTTTATTTTGTCTTCTTTTATTGCGTGAAGTTTGGCATATAAACTTATATTACAATCACAATTAGTTTTCATACTGCCATCAGTTACAAGTCGCTTACTGAATATCGTCAGCTTATTTACCGCTACGTTTTAGTCTAGATACATGGAAAGAAAGTAATAGTAATAGGAGCAATATCAGATTGTAGCTACTTACGCATGACAGATTTATTCTTTCTGTCTCATGGCGTGTACATATATATTTCAGACTGAAACGTTATGATTGGTATGCTTAAATTTTTAGCTTTGCTCTAGATTATGTATTTTAAATGAAAAAAAATTATATTAAGATGAAATTCACTTAATTTTTTTCATAACGTAAAATAGTATAATCAATTATTTTAAATTAAGGAAATTGGTTTGCAAAGGACATTGTAATTTCAAAGAGATTTATATCTAGTAAACTCTAGGTATTGGGTAAAGATAAACATTAATTTTGACACTAAAAACGTAAAAGTTCTGTATTAATTTTTAACCTACTATAAATAATATTGTAAATAGATAATTTCTCGGTATTGATTTTACTAATTGTAATAAGTACAGGGTCCGCCAGTGAAGCCGGAAATAGTACAATAGTACATTTTCTGCTTACGAGAGGGAGTGGAGGTTTTCGATTGTTGTTTTACATTTAATGCCATTTGTTATTATATGTTTTAAAATATGGAGCAGTGGTCCGGTGCACAGCGTGCTTTCTGCGTCAAATCGTTTTATAAGAATGGTGACTGTGTGACTTCTGTACAACGATTGTTTCGTAATCATTTCAATATTCCACGACATAGAAGAGTGCCGTACGCTCATCCAATTATGTCATGGGTGAAAAGGTTGAAGAAACTGTTTCCACATTAAACTTAAAGCATACAGGAGCAACAAGGTCTGTAAGAACAGAGGAAAACATTGAAAGAGTTCGAGTAGCATTGACGCGTAGTCCACAACGTTCTGCAATGAAACATGCATCCGCACTAAACATTAGTGACACATCGTTACGACGAATTTTGCATAAAGACTTATCTTTTCATCCTTACAAAATTCAACTAATCCAGGAGTTGAAAGATGGCGATATGCTGGCTCGCAGGATTTTCAGCGAAGAAATATTGCGACGTGTAAATGATGATGAAAACTTTATTCACCGCATGTTTATGTCAAATGAAGCATATTTCCATTTGAATGGATATGTAAACAAACAAAATAGTCGATATTGGAATGATGAAAACCCAGGTGATTTGCATGAAAAGCCATTACATAGTCCGAAAGTTACGGTGTGGTGTGCAGTTTCATCATCTGGCATTATTGGGCCATATTTTTTCCAAGACGATAGAGGAAACACCACAACTGTCAATGCAGACCGCTACACATACATGGTCGGAACATTTTTGATGCAACAGCTCCCTAGGTTTCCGGAAATTAATTTTTCCCAGCAGGATGGGGCAACAAGTCATACTGCTCGTGTGTCCATGGCTGCTTTAAGAGAACTCTTCCCGGACGGACTCATATCCAGATATGGCGACATCTCGTGACCTGCAAGATTCCCAGATTTGTCCGTATGCGACCTTTTTCTTTGGGGATTTCTGAAGAGCAGGGTGTATATTGATAGACCGCACACCATACGGGAATTAAAAACGAATATCAGACAAGAAATTGCACGGATTCAACCTGACCTGCTTCGTCGAGTGATGGAAAATTTTCGGTCAAGATTAGAAGAGTGTTTACACAGAAATGGCTGTCACTTGAGCGGCGTTATTTTTAAAAAGTAAAATAATGGCATACTTTACTCAACTCAAATCTATAAAAAAAGATTCTGATAATAAATGTTTCATGAAAAAATTGGGAACTTTTAATTTTCCAGCTTCACTGGCGGACCCTGTACATTTATTTATAAAATATTATAGTAAAAATTTGATAATTAACGGGAAAATTGTCATTAAAAAGCGCTTTTTGAATAAATAAAAAACACAGGTAGAAAATGTAATCATAATTAAATCATTATTTGCAGTTGAGATTTAAAATATCTTACATTATATATTCTTAGACTTATGACAAAGGGACCATTAATAACATACATGCGTAGAAGAGCTGGAATGATGTTTACAAGCTCGGCTAACATTTGGAATGTTCTACTGTTTTGTAGGCATCTATGAATACTTGACTATTCTCCACGCATTACCGAGAAAATTGTACAATGAGCACAAATAAATACCTAGGCGGTAGAATTAAATTTGTTATACTTTTATTTCAAAACAAGTATACGTAATTGTGACTTTACGCATAATAATTTCTAACTGGATGTGAATAGCATTAAAATTGTAATTGTAAATATTACAGGGGTGTTTCAAAAATCACCTTGAACAGTCCTTCAAAATTTCTGATGAAGTTCACTAACCACGTACGAACACCAATGAGCGAATTCATAAACAAAAACCCTGTGTAATAACGGTTGCTTTAAAGCTTATAGAAAATTTTCTTAAGCTAGTAGAGGAAGAACCAGGTAAAGGAGAGATGACTCTTCAGTTGTATAAGTGTTTAAAACTCATGAGTACCTAGTTTTAATATATAACAATGAATTTTACACACAGATTAACTTACCAATGACATTCATTTCACTTAACATGCATCTAAGGATTACAAAACAACCGGATAAAAGAATAAAATTTTTATTACTTGATATTTATGAATCTACAAAACCAGCGTCTACCAATTATGTATGTTTAATTATGTCTGGCGAAAGGGAACATTAGTGCTGCAGGGTAACATGAGATGTATTTGGTAAATGTTAGCCTGACAAGGCTTTAACAAACTAACTAGTTGTTTGAGTCAAGTAGTTATTTAGGTACGACGTACAATGGACTGAGCTATTGTTTGCTTTAATGTACAAAGCTTGCTAGAATCGGTTCAGTAACGGGTGTAAATAAATTGTGAAATTACAAATTCAGTTAAATCCGGCGACCACATATTGAAACAAACATTATCTAAGAAACCAACTTATTACTTAAGATGTGTCACAATTTTTATTATGATAAATTTTTACTCTTGGATTTCATTGTCCATGACGTGTACGTTACGTAACAAAATACACTATTACATTAACAACTCGGAACACAAAGTTTTTTATGAGTGAAAACATAAAGTTTTACCTTAAAACCTGAACCGGTTTTCACCTTTAAAAGGCATCTTCAGAGGTTGCCGCTGGTAGCGCTAGAGTGCTGATGAAAAGAACAAAATGCACGGAGTTGGCTGGAGAAATAAGAGAATTTATGACAAAATTTTATACGGGACCAAAGATGACAGTAAGTTAGGGGATAAGGAAGAAGACAAATGCATTTACGGAAGAATTATGAAGTAAGTGTTTTGCATGTCTCGGTTTACAGAAAGCAAAGAGTATTTGTAAATGTAGAATATTCTCAAAACGTTGTTAAAAATTATGTATCACCGCGAATTATTTATTATATATTGCAATTTAATATATTGTATATTATCTCAACGTTTATAATTTATTTACAAAAGAAAGCAAAAAAAGTTAAGTAGCCTATATCGTCTCTCAGTAACAAAGACAGCAATTACAGTAATCTTAAGTAATGTAATAAATTGGATAACTTATAGAAATTACAGTGTATAATTCCCATTTCCAAATTTGAATGTGCGAAATCTTACACTACCCAAAAATAGTTTTTACGTTACACTGCACAACAATTTTTAACGTAATGACTTTCAATATACTTGTATAAAATATAACTGAGCACTAACATGCAAGTATTAAAAAATGTTATCTTTCAACCAGTCACACGTTTTTTTTTTTTTTTTTTTTAAAGAAAAAGTAACAAATCTTTAATAATTTAAGAAAGAAAAAAATTACATACCAGTAATCATCGAGTCATTAGGAAAATTCTCTTATAAAAAAACAAAAATTCATTTAAAGTGGTTTATGTAAAAAATTAATTATCGTCACAACGACTTTAGCAAACCAGCAAAATTAAGTCGTTCTAAGAAATTCATTAAATCTGACTGGAATATTTAACAGTGACGCAGAAACCACTGAGGGAATACTTAATGATCGAAGAAACCCAACAAATTTATTGGAGAGTAAAAGAGCTGTAATCAAATTAAGTAAATAAACTAGCATCCTGTTGAATTGTGGATCTTAAACGTTTTGAATATCACGTGTTTGTAAACCCCAGTAAACTCGAAAACTGGAATTGCTAACCTCAAACAGCTTAGATGTAAGAAAAAATAAATTAGCTACGTTGTTTGTCTTTAACCGTTGTTTGATAGTAACAGGCAGACGTCAATAGATTATTGATACGTAAACAAGAAGCACAAACCTTATTATTATCTCTAAAAACAACTATACAGTGTGAGCAATACGTCACTTGACAACAGTACATATACCAAAATGCGTTTTGTCAAGAGACTTTTAGTCCACACAGAAAAGTAGAAAGTGCGTACAGAAGTTATAGGCTCAATTAAATTACTATTAAATATTATTATAATAGGCCTATTATATATAAAATTTATAGACTACACTCATCTTCATCTGGGTGTATACCAGTTCACCTCCTGATGTACATGAAAAGGCATACAGCATCGGCTCTATTCCTAAAATATTTCAACAGTTTTTTGTTAGATAAATGTTTGTACATCTTCCTTCTCGTAAAGCTGCAGAGTTCTGAAGATGAAACATATTTTGTGAACGTCCACACTGACGTAGCTGATTGTCGTACTGACGTAGCTTCTGTATGTAATGATACATTAACATACAACAAAATAATGTCACAGACTGTAATATTTTATTTAACGTAGTACCATATTATACAGAAAATACTTAAATTCAGTTAAGTTCCTCACAATGGATTACCGCTAATCAAGGGACTTTCGTAAATGCAAATTTATATGTATATATTCCATTGTATGTGATTCTCTTGTTTCTCCTATTTTTTATAATTATCACTTTCAAACATAATTACTCTTTACTCCTATTCCAGGTATTAAAAAATATAATAATACTTTTTAGTAGTTTTTGAAGTTATAATGGGTTTCCATGCTTTTATTAGAAATAAAAAATTAAATTCCTATGTGCGTAATTCTAATTAAGCAAATAAGTTGTCCCTTATATTCTTAATAAATGTGGATAAACGATAATAAATCGTCTTAAAAAACGTAGTGCCTACTGAAAAACTTCAGGATGTTCTACTATTAAAACCGGTAGCATATGACCTGTAGCCATGAATTTCACCGACTTGAACACAAATTGCTATATATTATTTGCCGCTTTTGTTAATTTTATACCAGCACTTTAGCAGTTGCCAAATTTATTTATAAAAGATTAAAAAATTGTGAACAGAGATAAAGCAGCATTGTCTGTTAGTTGGAAACATTACAGAAATGCTACATTATCTGGCCGAATCTTTTCCTTGGCCTCCAAACATTTGAAGCTGTTGCACTCATAAACTAAGGTTACAACATTTTTAACAGTGCATTTAGGATTTTAAGATTAGAACCGTCGAACTGAAATTTGGTACCCCGAAATAATTTAAACCCTAAAGGCCTGTACGCTTCGAATAAAGTTTCCTGGTACAGACACAGATGATGTCAGCGATGGCAATTTTTACATCACGACTACCACAGCATTAGAAGTGCTATAGTTACAAAAGACTGGATCACTTACTCTGCCAGCGAAATTGTCTTTCTCTACGATTTAGTAAATTTAATAACTCTAAAGATTATCATTGTTCATTTCAAGTAGTGTATTTATCAAGTTATTTTATTAACAGAGTAACAGTGTACTAACACCAAAGACTGATACTAAAATACGCATTTGTGAAAAAAATTTGTTAAAAGAGGTTAACAAATTTAGAAACTTTGTGAATCAGAAAAGTCTACTTACTTAATTTTTTATTAAGACAAAAAATTATTATATTCCTCTTATGTTAAACAAATTTATAACGTGATATACTTCATTTAAAATATTAGGAACCTATTTTTTTCATTTTATTTCAATAACCAATCTTCTAATTACCGAATTTTGTACTATATCAGCAATTATTTAACATCAGTAACATTAGTTAGTCAATGATATCGAGTATTAAACTTAATAAGATGCAGTTTAAATTGAATAATGTCATATTCTGTCATCTATGATCAAAGTAGTTGAAAATGTCTATAGATTTAAGACTACGTGTTCAAACTTCTTTGTAAAAAGATTAAAAATGAAACAAATATTAAGAATCAATTTTATCTTAAGTGGCAGCACAAAAGAGGAATCAAATACCACAGGACAGGTAAAATCTTGAGCGCAATGTGCTACGACAGTTAAAAATAATCCTTTCAATAAAACATGCGAACAAATTTACCAATATATTGGAAAGTGTACAAGAGGTTGAGATACAATAAAACACATACGTTAAGCTAATAACAGACAGTATCTTATGATGATATCTTTTAAAGAGTACAAGATGCATTTTAGTATCTTAACAAAAAAATAGGTACTATTTCAAAGAAGAATGGTAAATTATCTGAGACAGCAGACAACGTAAATAAATATGCAGACAATTTAGACACCTTGTAAAAGAATTTGAAATGTGAAAACATCCCTGTTGATAAAATTTGCCAACGGAAGTGTTAAGATTAGCCAAAAACAGTTACGCACACTGTTAAAATACATGTTTTAACAGTGTACGAATGGGGAAGATGCACCACAAGATATAAACAAATTGAGTACAGTAATTTCAAAGAAAGGATTCAGAGCACAACCACAAAATTATGAGTATGTCAGTCATTTATTCTTAGTAAATTGTGTGTAAGATGATATCAAGGATCAAATAAACTTGAAGTTGCCCATAAGAAATGTAAAAAACGGTCATCATTTTGTGCTCAAAATGAAGTTTCGATCAAATCTTTACTCTGAATGTTCTAAAAGTAAAAATGTGCAGTAGGCCTTGTAAATGCATTTGGACTTATATACCATGATAGAAAAATGCTACAAGAAAAATCATCCTGCATCCTGTGTGGCAGTCGTTATCCGATACGTTATTGCCATGCACCGCAATTGAAGGTAACATGAATTTACATAAATCAGCAATGTAACACAAGAAATTGTAAAACGTGCAACAGCTAATTTATCAAGAAAACTGAAACTAATCATAAGCTGAGGTAAAGTTGTCCATTTACTAAAGTTTTTCAGTGATAACTTTTACCAACGCTGGATTGGAATACTAAATTCGAGGAGGCAATGTAAACTTACTGTGGTTAGGGTAGCTTATTGTAAACTATACGCATACAATTTACAAGAAGTTTTAACAGTGCGTGTCAAGTTTGTAATATGTGGTGAGAAAATTAGAAAATTATAGAAACACTACAATAATTGGAATAGGCCTATATTGTACTATTTTACAGCAAAATCGGTATATATTTTTGTAGGTATGAATGAATTCAAAGTCTTAAACTTTTAGGACACAAAAGGAATAGAATAGGAATAGAAAAGGAATAAAATAAGAATACCTACACTCTAAGAATAAGATTTCCTTACTAACATTTTTTAAGGAACTTGATAGAAGGCAACACGTGAGCATGATAACGTATTAATATAACCATTAGCAAAGGGCTTGTAAAACTACGTGGAGTTAAAGTGAAATCGGAAAAAAGGTAGGAATACCTATATGTAGCTGCAGGACTGAAATATAATAAGGGCTTATGGAAGAAGAATGAATGAGAAACTGAAAAAGACTGAAAGGTCAGACAGGCAGCGACATGTGTTGGTATTTATTCCACACGTAGACTTTACTTTATTATCTACAAATTATTATGTTTGGAACAAAAATGCTGCATATCAGCGTGACTCAAGTAGACAATAATACTTTAAAGAAACGCCTGGGAAAAGTCAATGCGTTTCTTGAAATAACCCGTCCTTGTTGCATTATTCATGAGACTGTTCGTTGCCAACGTATGGAAATTTATTCTGAACAAAGCTCAGAAATACAGCTCTCAAACCCACAATGGTCAGTTCCAATAAATCTACAGTTTTCCAGTAGTTTGAATATAATCCATAAACCAGTTTTCAGAAATACTTCAATGCATACATATTAACATTAAACATAAACTATAAATTATTTTCTATGTAAGCTATATAATTATACTTCAAATGACTTTCTGCAAATCATTTGGAAAACAATATATTTTATAGTTTTAATTTTGGTGCTGTTTCAACTGAAATGAACTTAACTCAGTGGTTCATCAAATATACTGTATGTTAAAGTAAGACACTCCATTTCAATGAATGTCAAATATGTGTAGTCGAATTGCATATTTATGTATATTTAATAAAGTATTTAAATTAGACGATGGGAATTTTATATGGATTATGGAGAGGCCTGTAAAAATTATCTGAAAGGCCTTTTTATAAAACTATTTCGACAGTCTCACAGATCGTCGTATGCTACAGTGGAAACAAAATACAGACACCAATGAAATCACTAATTAGCAGAATCAATGACAATTTGAAATCAACAAAATACTCACATACATTAATTCAAGTTAAATTTGTCCGCATGTAATAATAATGTCAACTCTGAGAGTTTCAAATTGTTTATAACACAATAATTACTTCGCCACACTACTTCGATCCGCACTTGAATAAATCGCCCACTGTAACTGACTAACTAAGCCGGCAGCTGTTTCCTGTATATAGCCTGCAAATTTTCTATCCTTTTGGCTGCGTTCCAGCATAATTTGCATAGTTAAAAAGAACTAGAACAGTCTGGAGAGGTACTGCCATTACACGGCACTGACAGAGACACGCACCTGCTCGGCTAACAGAGAGACGTGTGGAACGACACTTTCGAGTGTACGCGAGCGTTCCGTAATTGTCTTATAACCAAACTAATTCATGTTTTTGATTAACCAATGAGTTCTTGTGTTTGCAGAACAATGTTCTCAGGTGTACATACGTGCTGTACAAATGTGCATAGTTGTAAAAATTTGAAAGGAAAACAGCATAAACCATAAATACACATTAATTTATATCGTACAACGGTCTCCCTGATCGTCGTATGGTACACTGTGGAAAAGACAATACAAACACCAATGAAATCACTAATAACTAGTTTTAATTATCACAATTAACAGTTTATAACCAACACGTTATTCAACAAGCTTATAATCGCACAATAAATCAAATTAAATTTGTCCGCATCCAATAATAATGTCAACTAATACAGCCCGGCACAATAATCACTTTTCACTAATAGCCACTTGAAACGCGCTGAGTAATCGCCCGAAGTAAACTGAACTCTAAGCGGCAGGTGTGAGCTATTTACAGTCTGCAGATTTCCATAATGTGTGTCCTTCCTTACCAAACACTAGAGGATACTTCAGCGCGGCCTTGGGAGAAACACACACCGGCAGGGCTAGTCGAGAACTTTGTAGAACGATACCATCGAACGCACGAGAACGTTCCGCATTACGTAACAATATATTACAAATCAATGGTGAATAGCCAGACATTAATATTATGACGCTTTTTAAAACTGCAAACTTTAAAACTATTTGCAACTCCGAACCTATGTATTTCGAAATACATCAATGGATACGTATTAACATAAAGCATATACCATCAGATAATTCTCTATGTAAAATATATCATTAACAAAAATACACTTCTGCAAGTAACTTGATCGTGGATCTCAATCGTGGACATTTCGGAAATGTATACCTACATCTACGCCTATAAAATTATTGTAAGGGTCAAGACCAACTAACCGAAGAAGTCACGAAAAAAGTAAAATTGATCTATCGATGTTACAGAAATTAATGTTTATGATAAAAAGATGCATTTGTTACCAAAATTATTATTTTTTGAATACCGATAGGCCATAATTAAAAAATATAACTTATAAATATAATAATTACACAAAATTATTGTACTATTTAGTTATGTGTTATAATTTGGCTTATCAAATTAGTAGTAGTGCTAGTTGTTGTTGTTAGCTTAGTTTACGTAGATTTTCTTAGATTATTATCATGTGTATGTTACAGTTTCTATCAGTCTGATATTATTTCCGTAAATACTTATACTTTATAATAATGGGAAATAAATGATGATTGCGACACAGTCATAATTATGGTGTAGATCGTGACTTTGTTAAACATCGTTACGGGAAACGCTGGTTAACTGATTAAGCTGTCCGTTTTGAACGGTACCGTGTCAACCGTACTTTACCACCCACCACAAACCGACCATTGCAACCTGTCTCTTCCACTGAAACTGAACAGATGTATGAAAGTCTCCAGTCGTTATTTGCAGCCTCGATTCAGTACTCCGGATTATCCATTACAAAATGAACGATACCTTCAGAGGTAATTGGAAACCTACTAATAATATGCCATGGGTGTGTATTCATGTAGGTATCATTACATTGTGATGTGTACTCCTCCGGTTTGCATACACAGACGTATCACTGCCTCGTTCTAACAGCTATCGTAGGCAATTAATGCAGCGTTATCAATTATTAATAATTTCTTTAACTCCACCCATGCTGTTGCGTTGTTTATATGTTTCTATATATCACTTAAGAGATAGCACTGACAGCACAATGACAAGAATACGACTCGCCGGCTTTATTGAGGGTGATAACTCTTATGAGGTGTCTATAACTAATTATATAACTACGTTTTGACTACTATTTGTTGCAACGCAGCGTAAAAAAAAACTATAAAATAGGTTAATTACCTTTCGTCACACTTCTTATATATCGAAATTTAGGATAACTCGAGTTTCGACATTGTTATGTCATCATCAGATCGTTAAAATATTGTTGAAACTAAATCTATTGATGTCCACACATCTTGTCAAACGATAAAACAAGACACACGAAGGGACAAAAACATTTAAACACTCAAAACACTTAAAACATTCAAACTAAATAGGAACACACGATACGCGTACGTTGCGGACCTGTACAGGACTGCGATGCACAGCTAAATTAGTCCACTCCAATTTGACCTTCGATCCTACCTATCAATCTGTTACAGCTGAGATCTCGCTCTATATCATTAATTCTATTAAATAAAATATTATTTTTATGTTTTGATTTCTCATTCAAAACGAGATCGTAAATTTCTTTTGTGGCTTTATATATTTCAAAACGTTCAAGGGTGTCTAACTTAAGTGATTTTTTACATTTATGTATTATGTCCAGATTTTCTTTAATACTTTGATTTTCCTTTATGCTTAGATGTTCAGCGAGACCTTTTTACATTTGATTTAGATTTTGGAATGTGTTCTTTGTATCGCACTTTGAATGAACAACCAGTTTGTCCTATATAGAATTGGTCCTCGCAATTATAAGAAGTGTGACGAAAGATAATTAACCTATTTTATAGTCATAACCACCTCTGGAGGCAATAATTTAAATTGGAAGCCAGTCAGGCAAATATTGTCTATCAATACAAGAATATTAATTTGAAACTACTAAACACAGCATTAAATATCAAATACAACAAAACATGTTTAATTTTACAGATTGTGCCAAAATATGTCCATTTTAAAATAAAGCCTAAATCTTATAGTGCTAGAAAAACTAAAGAATTAGCTGAAAATTTATGGATTAAGAAGGAAATCGAACACCTGTACTATAGAAAGAGCATGCTTAACACGCTACTTATGAAAAACCATATCGCACTATTAAAAAATTTACATCCAACACAAACTGACAAAATAATATATTTTATAGAGCAACAATTAAACAAAGCCGTTCTCAGGAAAAAGAAAAATAAAGGTAAGAAAATAAATGATCTACTGAAAGAACAAAACAGCCTTCAAAAGAACAATGCAATAGCTCCTCAGTTTTATCCTCGTGTAATTAAACTTACTAAAATAGACTTCACTAACGAGGAAGGCAATCTTTAAAACAAAGGCCTAAAGTACAGTTTTAAAAATTAAGGCTCTAAACAATCGCTTATAAATGAAATTATAAATGCCGAAACTGCTATAAACTCTATATCTGATGAAGAAACAAAAACAGTTGTAAGACATGTAATCGATAATAAAATAATTAAAATTTTGAAATTTTGAAAGCGAAAAATAATAAAACTAGCTACAATAAAGAAACTAAAATATTTAAGGAAATAAAAAGAAAACTAGCAGAATATAACTGTATTGTCACCAAAGCGGACAAAGGCCAGACACTTGAAATTATAGCTTACGAGAGTTATAAAAATAAAGTACAGGATTTTATCGTTAACAATAACATTGTTGAAATTGAGAGCGACTCTACGGATAGCTTTAATAATGATGTGAAATCAATGTTGAAAAAAACCAAACATATCTTGACGAATGAAGAAAAAAAGTAGTTAAAAATGATTGACCCTAAAACGCCCAACCTTAGAGGCCTTCCTAAAGTACACAAAAGTAATATGCCAGTCCGTCCTCTAGTAAATTTCATATCAATACCATCATACAAAATTGCTAAAAAACTTGATAAGATTATAAGACAGCATATAGATTTCAAAGAGAACTACAGTCAGGAAAAATAGCTTAGAAATAGTGGATCTCACAAAAGACTTTACAATTGAGCCAAGACACAAATTTGCCTCATTTGACATAGTTAATTTGTACACAAATGTACCGATTAATGAAACTCTTCAAATAACAAAAAGGTTGCTACTATCAAAAGCCACACTAAGTCAAGAAACACTTGATGAACTTATTAGCATGATAAAAGTAGTATTGAACCAAAACTATTTCGCTTTTGATAATAAATATTATCTACAACAAGATGGGCTAGCAATGTGATCGCCTCTGTCAAGTATCTTAGCAGAAATTTACTTAAACGATGTAGAAACTAATAACTATTATCGCCTAATAACAAAGATTGTAATAGAAACTTATTTTATCGTCGGTATGTGGATGACACGATACTGATCTATAATGGCAATTGTAGCCAATTAGAACTACTTAACAAATACTTGAATACCGTCACAAACAACCTGCAGTTTACATTAGGAACAGAAAAGGAAAATAAAATAAATATCCTAGATTTAACTTTAACGAAAATAGACCACAAAATCAGCTTCAGCATTTATAGAAAACCAACAACCTCGGATCACGCTATCCATGCCTCATCTTATCACCCGTATTCTCACAAAATGGCATTTTTCAATAGCATGATACATAGATTAATGTCGGTGCCCCTCTCCACAGAAGACTACAAAAACGAAGATAACATTATTAGATATATTGCGACCGTCAACGGATACAATAGCAATATAATAGATAAAATAATACACAAGAAACAAAACAGACAGCACATAATGACATGCCTAAAGAAAAAAGAAAAATGTAGCAATAGAATATGGCAAATTATTACATCAAATGCTAAAAAATCAATTGAAAAAACTAAACATTGTACTGGCTTCTAAGGCAACTAATAAATTTGAGAACAAACTGAACGTTCAAAGTAAGATTAGACCATCTGATGAATATGACGTCACTGGAGTATACAAACTTAATTTTTCTGATTGCTCGCAATTCTATATAGGACAAACTGGTCGTTCATTCAAAGTGCGATACAAGGAACACAATCCAAAATCTAAATCAAATGTAAAAAGACCCACTTTCGCTGAACATCTAAGCATAAAGGAAAATCAAAGTATTAAAGAAAATCTGGACATAATACATAAATGTAAAAAATCACTTAAGTTAGACACCCTTGAACGTTTTGAAATATATAAAGCCACAAAAGAAAATTACGATCTCGTTTTGAATGAGGAATCAAAACATAAAAATAATATTTTATTTAATAGAATTAATGATATAGAGCGAGATCTCAGCTGTAACAGATTGATAGGAAGGATCGAAGGTCAAATTGGAGTCGACTAATTTAGCTGTGCATCGCAGTCCTGTACAGGTCCGCAACGTACGCGTATCGTGTGTTCCTATTTAGTTTGAATGTTTTAAGTGTTTTGAGTGTTTAAATGTTTGTGTCCCTTCGTGTGTGTTGTTTTATCGTTTGACAAGATGTGTGAACATCAATAGATGTAGTTTCAACAATATTTTAAGGATATGATGATGACATAACAATGTCGAAACTCGAGTTATCCTAAATTTCGATATATAAGAAGTGTGACGAAAGGTAATTAACCTATTTTATAGTCATAACCACTTCTGGAGGCAATAGCAATGTAAAAAAACTCCATGTGACGATGTCACTTCTTTAAAGTACATAGTCAGTTAAATACTTCCAAGACTTTCAAGTACACATTATTATATTAAAGCGTCTCGAATGTACAATCGCGGCTACTCTATCTTAACATGAACTTACAATAGCTTTTCGCAGTTTATTATTATTTCGGCATGTTCTGAATTGATGGTGTTATTTTAGTTCTCTTGTTTCCTACGCCACATGTTTTGAATCACTGGACATCCCGACCATTTAGAATACACACAATACCTATAAAACCAGTTTGCAACAATACAACGAACAAAGAGTTCACAGTCAAATTATTACCTACTCACGATTAATTATAACTTTATTGACTGTTAAGTACTTAAATTATTTGACCAGAAAGAAAACTATTGAATAGAAGTTAGGCAGTCATATCAGAAGTAAGTGTGTGCATATAGGCATATTTGTGCATTTGTAAGTGAACATTAACAAGACATTTATAGGAATATTATTAAATTGTCAGTTTTAGATCGTCATATCTGAATTTACCGTTGTTCCAAAATCATATATTATTTATGAAACAAATAAGTGCAAAATTTAAGTCAGACGTTGCGTTTCACCTGAAATAGGTAGGCCATTTTAAATAATTTCAAGCTGTAATTTGAACAAATTGCAACGTTGTTATGAACGTTCTTCTTTCTTTTTACATGTCTAAATTTAAAGCACATCTTATAAGTACTTTGTTACTTCGTGAACACCGTGAAGATGTAGTTAGAATAAGTGGCGTGTCTAGAATTTGGCGTGGGGCGGGGAGGTTGTCCATGGTCGGATCCGTTTCATACAAACGAAAACACAAGCTAAGACTAATCAGCACTATTACTACGTTGAAATCAGTCCCATTAAAGTAAATGTTAATAACGCAATAAAAATACGCGTTACGGAAATACTGACTGTATTTGCATGATAGTAATTGACTGTGTTATATCTCGTATAGCAGACGTACACGCTGATTCCGTGTAATAAGGCTGTTTGTATATTTGAAAAAGTGTGAGTACTATATTAGAGAACACAGCTGAAAAAATTATAAAGTAGCCTATAAATTAAGAGATTAACAAAATTCGTCAAATTTCGACCGTCTGAGCAGGAGGACTGGTCTCGTTCGTCCCTACCATAAATATGCCTCTGGTTAGAACAAATCACGCTCTCTCACTGACTCTCTCTCTCTCTCTCTCTCTCACTCTCTCTCTCTCTCTCTCTCTCTCTCTCAATCTCTCTCTCTCTCTCGCACACGCGTGCGCACGCAAGCATACATTGTTTATATATACGCATTCCTGCAAAACTTGTTTAGAACATCAGCTTCTCCTGCTAACTATCATGCACTGTTTAGTTAACGTTCAACGGAATCGTAAATCTTGACAGCTTTAACAATCTGCAGCTTGCTCTCAGCTAATTTAACACGAATGTTATTAGATAGTACGAATAGAGAATATTGTTTTATTTTTATTCGATTGAAGTTTGGTACAAGTTTTTAATGGCCATGATGATTGTGAGGATTTCGGTTTACCATTATTTTAAGAAACTTCATTTACAAAAACGTAATAAGCCTACAAGCCACCGCGGTCAGTTTTCTATCAAACGTACAACTTACATTTTACATATAATACATTAAACGATAGTTTGTATCTTAAATGGCATACAGTTTACTTTGTAGTGAATCAGTAGATTGCAATTCAAGAATAACAACTACGTCCCATTCTGCACGCCGTACCGTGGTGCAGCTGTTTTATATCTAATATTTAAGGGTAATATATTTAGTAAAGAATGCTACTGACAGTAAACTGTGTGTAAGCAAAGTGGGAACGGTTGTAGGGAGGGATTCGCAGTTCCAACGTTACTGTAATGCTAGGAACATGAGTGGCAATATCTGTAGTTTAGGTTACCCAACAGGTCTTCAGCAACACATTATTCAGTTAAAATATATTTAAAATTGTTATATTTCTACAGTTACATTAGTAATTTTAAACCCATGTAAAGGGCATTATATGCTACACCAAGAAAATCTCCTCTCGTTATTGTAAACAAGGCAACTCATTTGTCACACTCGGCAAGCGTTGCTTTCGCTCTTCACACTTAATGCAGTAATTCTTTAGCAATTCAGATACTTCGCTTTTCAATATACATACACCACCATTTAAAATTACCTCGCTTTTACAGTGGAAAATGTTGTACTTTGTCGGACACTAATGTTGTAGTTAGTGAACACAAGTAATTTGTTAGACACAGAAAGCGTTGCTTTTGCTACTACCACTTAATACAGTAAAGATTTTGTAATTAAGATATTTCGCTTTTCAGTATAAACGCCATTTAAAAACACCTTCTCTTTAAATAAGTCAGTGCTAGTTTTGTTTTGGAGATTACTACTACCTTAAAAAAATCGATCGACTATAACATGATATACGTGAACCATCTGGACCCTAAAAAGTCTTCTTATGTGTACAATTGACAACATTTTTGTGGTTTGTAAAGGTATCTAGTAGTATCAACCAAGGGGAATCTAATAATTAGCGGCAATGACCAAGTTTTGGAAATAATAAAAACAGGTTTTCTTATGTAATTAATTGACTATGACTATTTAATTGACAGATTTTGATTATATAAATTTAATAGCCATAGAAATTTCTTAAGCGTTTGTTAATTAAAAGAAACCTAAATGTTAGTGTCATTACAGGAAACAATAGACTAGTTCTACACTAGTAAAACAATAATATGTGTTGCAGCGTGTAGACAACGTTACATAACTACAGAGCATGGGCGCACACCACGTCACAACAAGGAAACTGATTAGAATATGCTATACTTCCAACATGTTTACAAATTATGTTAAATGCACCGCATATTGCTTTTAGTTCTGTACTGTGTCAACATGGGACCAGAGAGTTTATGGTACATTATTTCATTCGGTTACGATAATCTATGCAAAACGTACGTTTTTCTATTCTAAAACCAGTTAATAATAATTATGTTATTTTATCTGTGTCGCACTACTATGTTAAATTTTACAAGTATATTATATAATATTTTTACATTAAAATTATATCTTTCCAACAGAAAAAACAGTTAAATTGGACAAGTAGCCTTTAGCTTCTTTTGTAATATTTTTTCCGTTTGAGAGAGAGAGAGAGAGAGAGAGAGAGAGAGAGAGAGAGAGAGAGAGAGATCTTCTTCTCCTTCTTTTCCTCAACCCATCGGTGGGTGGACTTTTCCTTCCCATTGGAGGTACAATTTCTTCCTATCCGAAGGTAAATTCTTGATCACGACATACATTCTACCTGATCCTATGGAGTCCTATGTGTCCTCTGAGGTAATTAAGAAAACATAACCCCACCCATGTACTCCTGCCTAGGCCTTCCCTTCCCAGTACGCTCCTGTATCATGTTTCCAAATCAGTTTGGAGGACGTAGAAGGATACCAAGCATACTGTTTTCCTATCTACAATTTTTCCAGGCAGGATCCTTTTTTCAAAGCTATTGCATACTCTTTCTATCGACGATATTCTGAAGGTCTTCCTCTAGCACCACACCTTAAAAGCTTCAAGATAGCAGAGAAAGATATATGGATAACTAAATACGTAATATCTACAGGTATCCAATATTATACACGTAGCTGCTTATAATTAACAGGCTAGAAATTTCAAATGGCGTATGAAATAATTAACATAGTACTTAAGAACAAATTAGAACAAATAACTAAAAGTACAGATTACAGAAAGGTAGCTGACCCTGTTTTATTGTATGTTGTTCAGAGATGGGTTATGACCAGTCTTCACAGATGAGTTTTACACAAAGCATGTAAGTTTGCAAGACATTCGCAACAAATTGTGTATGAAACCAATGAAAAATAGAATATTATAGGCAAATTAAGAAGAGCGTTTGAAAGGCTGGGTAACGAAATACTTTCTAAACAAACTCTCAAAGAAGAATGAACTTACGGTGTCAAAAGGAAAATGATCAGATACGAGAAGACGGAACAGAAATATCTGAATATGTGTGCGCGCGCGCGTGTGTATCTGGTACATATACAAGCAATATGATTAATTGATCGACAGCACAAAATGACTTGCCTCAAAACAGGTACACATACAACTGACTATGATCGGATAAGGAAGCGAGATATCGAGCTATCACACATCTGCCCCATAAGATAAGCACCACTATGTATATTGAATGTAGGTTTGCAAATAGAAACAAAAATATATATAAATCTATACATATATAATATATACATACACATGTGAATCGTAACTGTCTGAGATATGCTCACATTTTAGTTGTATGTCAGCCCTGTAGACAAGTGTTTCTGTTGCTACCTTTTGGCAGATTCACAATGTATCAATTCTGGTTTCCCTACGCCCCAATGGTTCGACTTTAGAATGAGGTGCTTACGTACAATAAGGCATATGCGTCGTAGACAGTGCTGATTGGTTTCTACTGGGTTGCTGGATTTTGGTTTACATCTTAAAGACGTCTGATTAATCGACGATTAGCACCAAGTTTCTTTGGTTTGTATAACAGCATGTTTGACGTTATGTATAGGTGGCTGAGAGTATATGGTATCAAACCATATGGCTGAGAGTAGGGCCTATATGGGCTACTTTTTTAATGAGGGTTTTTTAGACATGGATCAAGTGAATTCCGTCCTCTCGTTTTCTTATAAGACTTTCTGCATGTTCTGAATTCGCACGGCTATCGTAGTATGGACATGATTTATCAGTATTCAATTGCTGCCAAAAATTTGGTATATTAACAAATTATGTGGCGTCTTGTAGCTGCGGTAACCGAAGTGCTGAATCTTAACGTGTTTTCGCCTTCAGTCTCTCATGTAGCAAGGTATCTCATACATTGTTTCTCTTTTAATCGAATCTTGCGCTTCACGTTTCCGATTAGACAAGTTATCAACCGGTCAGGTTTAAATATTAATACAAACAAACAACAATTTCAGTTATATTCTAACAAAACTGCATGAGAGATGACTGACCAGGAGTTAAGCAGATGTCATCTGAAAGAGTGATTAAACATAGCAACAAAACAGCTCTCTACAGGGTCAGAAAACAACTAATGGTGCGTTAGTACCTAAAAAACAAACACTGCATAATACACTCGTGAATATATTAGAACCCGTGTATACACACGCGCGCGCGCACACATACAGATACACATAAAGGATTGAATGAATCCTTCTCTTATAATAATTGGATGAATTACAGTAATCAGTTCCAGAGGAATTGGAAGTCAAATTTTTACTAATGAAATAATCACACTCGCTTTCCATTTTCATATGCATATCTTACACCTGCTATAAGCAAGCAGTAATAATAATAACCACGTTAAATAAATTAAAAGAGTCATCAACAACATAAACAATTAATACTTGACAGTTATACTAACACCGCTGCCCTAATGACACACACGTATCAAGTGAAAATTTAGCAGACGGAAAGTATTGTATTTCTGTGTAATTCGCAGCTGCTCCCACCAAACGGTTACCATAACCAGTTAAGGTCACTTGTAGTGACTAACGTTACTAGAACATTCCACATGATATTATGATAATATACCGAAAATTGGTCTCTTCCAGACGTTACTGCAGTGTGGACTAGAACGTTGTTTCACTCTTCCAACCTAGATTGTACGCGAAGAACTTCACGTAAACTTCCTTCGCTCATACTTTTATAAACTTTAATTACAAATCTGCCTCCCCCCCCCCCCAGTGTACTGTACAACAAACATGAAGTGTACAATATTAGCGCAAATGGACTAAAACTAAAGGTGCTTTGGAAAATTGCGAGACCTCTAAACATATTTTCTTAAAACTGTTTTGCGCATAAAAGTTACACATTAGACAAGTTCATTAAATTTATGAGTATACAAATGTGTAGAAACAACAGCAAACCGGAATAGCTTGGCTGCCTAAATTACTACTGTAAAAATATTCCTCACGCAACTCGAGAAACAGCCTACTTATTTTTAAAGTGTAGGCCTACACAGTTTGAATGGTTATATTGTCTTATCGTAGGCACGTTAAGCAGCTGCTCGCTGCGGTAAGACGGCTATTAAGAAATCTTGTTTCTCAGAGAGTTTGTTAATTAACTACAAGTACAGGTTGGCGACACTGAATTGCGTTTTTAGTAAATTAAGAAGATAAATCTCTATTGTAAGATGCAAAAAGTTTGTATATTAGTCTGCAAAGTTTTCAGTTGAGTGTATTTTGTATGCCTTGCTAGCAGCGAACTATGGCGCAGATTTGAAAATTTATTTAAACAATCTACTCTAGTTTTCTATTATCAACGTGCGTATTATCTGCTGAAACGCAATGCACTCCTAACGCAAAAATCACGCAGTGGAGACTATACAGTAATATAGAGAGCATAAACCAACGCACATCACGACACTCGATGGCATGTAGAAGGATATCTTCGCTGCCTGGAAAGTCAGAACGGCATTTTCTGTCCCACATACTCACGTTACGGAAATTATATGCCCAAGAAATACTATACATTATCGGCAAAATTACATCAAGTAGTCAATCATGTTAATACGTTTGGGTAATAAGTATGTACTTTTACGTCAAATTATCGCATTAGTTTTCAAATCATTTAAGTAGTAAACTTTTTTTTTTATTAGACGCGATTTAAACTATGTATCATTGCATCAAAGAATTGAAGACCACAGAAGGAGATGGTGTGAACACTTGAATCGAATGCCTGATATCCGTCTACCTGTGGCTGCCTTGGGTTATCATCCTACTGGCAAGAGAGATGTCGGGAGAGCGAGGAGGAGATGGGTTCCGGAACAGGTCTTAGGCCTAGTCCTGGGAGTGGTGAAGAAGATGATAAATTAAAAAAAAAAAAAAATGGTTTACTGTCTTAGATAATCTTTATCTAAATCTGTCTAATTAGCGATTTATTACATTAGCTTTAATTTTTAGATTAACCACGATTTTGCACTTATCGGTTAACGTCGCAGATAACGGAGGATTGTCTGTATTTTATGAAGTTATTTTATGACACCTATCGCCTTGTTGGTATTCTAATTAGCGTTTTCAATAAATACTGACAAGTATTCTAATATAAGTTAATTTGTATGTTCCTTGATTAGCATACCAAATAGTTACTTAATATAGCATTAGTGAAGTAAAGCCGTCTAATTTGCGTTTTACAGTACACAGTTTTATGAATGAGCCAATACTGTGTTGTAATTATTACTGGTTTGCCTGTTACTACACAAGGTTTCACTCTAAGAATTTATTTTAATTGGACGGATTAACCTGCTTTTAGAAAAACTTAAAAAAGTCTTTTATACCACAGTTAATTTTTTGCTTTATTTATCTGAACTATATGTAAATTTCTGAACAGCGATTTAACGTGGTGTCAATTATTGTTCTTTGAATTTTAAAACATGACCATCCGTTCTACCGTCATCCTAATAATATCAACAGTGACCCTGTGACACTGTGAGTGGAACTGGACGACAAGGAAAAGAAAAGCAGTGGAAATTGGCGGCATGTTTTTTTTGTAAATAAGAAAAGCCGCTTGGTGATGGTAATCAGTGGCATAACTAGGAGCAGCTCCGGGGGGGGGGTGTTGGATGAGACTAACTTGAAGGTTGGACTCCGCATTTTCCTCAAGCTACAACCCCCCCCCCCACCTAATTACGGAACTACTGGTGAAGATTGAGATTGATTTATGAATTTCCGTGTTGCTGCGACCTGCTAATAAATAGTGTGGAAAACAAATAAGTGAGCCGGAACGTAAATTGATAAAAGTAAAAAATTAGAAAATAATTAAATACCTGGAATTCGATAAAAAGAAGATGATTCAAAGGTAGATTAGGAAAGAAAACTGACAGTAAATGGATTAGGTCTGTGAAACATTAAATACGTTAATTGCGTGAAATTAAATGTGAGAGGCACTAGCGGGAACTGCGGGAGATAATGGCGTAAATTCAGTGATGGTTACACGTATCGAGCCTCAAGGTAGACTTCATGCGGGAGGACTGGCAGTGTTTACGTACTAACTAGAGTGGAGCCAAAAATGAATCTTGTATTTGGTTTGTCTGAGGTTAATTTTTCATTAAAACTTACTAAAATTCTTCTACCTATTATGGTAACCTGGCCATTATGTCTCTTTATAATCCTTATACAGGGTTTTCACAAATGGTCGTCCAATATTTCGGTAACGTGTTCCTTACATAATTACAAGAAAAAAAGTTCCTGTAAACATAGATTTAAAAACGTATAGTTTTCCATCTGTCCGCCATTTTATATTTTTTAAGACAAATTTTATTTCTCGAGAATAGAGTGAGATATTCTAATGAAATCTGGTACGTGTTACCCCAGTAACATAGTCTACAAAATTAATTTTTTTGAAAGTGTTACATTCACAAATTTCAAAATGGCGGCTGCTTTAATTTTTAAATCATTTATATCTCACAAACTATTAGTTTTATAGAATAATGTTTCATTAGATAAAATCTCAAGCATTATTTCTGAAACACAATGATACCTTATTTGTTGCAATGTAATTTCAAATAACCGAGTTATGATGAACAATGTCAGTGTGAGTCTACCATCAAACTGCAAAAATAATTATTGGCAAATAGTTTTATTTGTAAATACAAGCAAAAAACATTACAATTTATTTGAAAGCAGAAAATGAAAACGTAAATTCCAAAGTGAATACAAAAGATTTTAAACAATTTTATTTATCTGCAGATTTTAATTAACTAAAATGAAAAATTACCATAACGACAGCACAAAATAATTAAAGTAGGTGTTCCATCTGTCCCCCATTTACTTCAATGCACCTTTCAGCCCGTTTGACCATCGAAGTTCGAATACGTTCAAAAATTCACGGTATTACTTTAATTTGTTGACAGCAAATAATTACTTTCTCTCTCAATTCATCTGCCGTGTTTATTCGAGTGCTATACACCAAGCTCTTCAGAGGCCCCCACAAGTAAAAATCAAATGGATTTAAATTTGGCGAGCGGGGAGGCCATGCAACTGGACCACCACACCCAACTCACTGCCCACGAAAGCGATTATTTAATAACTGCTTGACATTATTGGAGAAATGTACGGGTGCATCGTCATGCATGAACCACATTTGTTGTGCACGATGTAGAGGAATATCATCCACTATTTCATTAAGTGTGTTGGTAAGAAATTCATGGTATGCTTCTCCATTCACTCTGTAGGCAAAAAGTAAGGACCAATCAGCTTATCTCCGAAGACACCCGCCCAGACATTAACGAAAAACCTATGCTGATGATTTAACACTAAGGTTGCATGTAGATTTTCCTCTCCCCAAATATGGTTGTTGTGGAAATTATTTATTCCATTCCGACTAAAAGATGCCTCATCCATAAATAAAATTTTAGCTACAAACATAGAAACATAGGGCCACAAACTCACTCATTCATTAGCCATTGACAGAACCCAGTCCTGTTAAGGAATTCGGCTGGTACGAGAGCTTGAACACGCTGAAGGTGATACGGGTTATTGAACACGCTACAATTGATTACGAAGAATTTTCCATATGGTTGTGTGGGGTTGAATACCTTCCTAATGAGCGACTCTTCGGTATGACAATTCTGGTTCCTTTCAATTCTGACCCAAACTCGTTCCTCTAATTCAGCAGTTGAAACAGATCTCGGGCTAACATAATCCTGAGTCGATGGTTGGAATGTACCAATCTCACACAATCGCTGATGAATTTTCACAAACATTTTACTGGAAGGCTGCCTATGTACTGGATAAGCTTCACGATAAAAGCGGGCTGCTGTTGTAGCAGATCCATTGGCTTTCCCGTAGATGAAATGCATGTCAGCCATTCATGATTACTATACAAATTTGTCATATCTAATGACAATTATGAAAATAACCCACTATAAACAATAAAAGAAAACAACAGTATTGCGAAAACATTATCAAAATAACGCACAATTCACTACTCTGTTCAAAACACTAAGATCAACTGCAGTTTCAATTTTACAAATTTGCTTATTAATTTATGAAACAGCTGACTGAAGAATTGTTGACTTATATTTAGTTGGCCTAGTGTTCTTGAATAATACCTGGACGAGATAACATAACTGATTTCATGGTATTAAGCACTGACTGACTCACAATGACATTTTCCATCATAACTCGGTTGTTTGAGATCGTATTGTAACAAGTAAGGTATAATTTTGTTCATGAAATAATGTGTAAGATTTCATCTAATGAAATATTATTCCATAAAACTAATAGTTTGTGAGATATGAATGACTTAAAAATTAAAACAGCCGGACAGAAATACAAAAAATATAAAATGGCGGACAGATGGAAAACTATATGTTTTTGGACTTATGTTTACAGGAAGGTTTTTTCTTGTAATTATGTAAGGAACACGTTACCGAATATTGGACCATTTGTGAATACCCTGTATAATATACGTAACGCAATGCAAAGACATTATTAACAAACAATTTATTATAATTAGCAATTGATTATTAACTTGTTTTGTATCAATTGTTTTTTAATTATATATCTTTCTTCTTTCATTATTATTTTCTCATCTTAAAGTAAAATAAAACGCTCAATACTCCGCTACTTTTAAGATATGAACATTCAGGGACAGGTTTTTGCAACTGTTAAGAAAGTTAGCATTTATCTGTTAGTAAATGTAGCGGGTTTTGTGATATTATGAAATAAAACTGTGGATAGTTGAAGATAAAAATCATTTGTATAGATGATGGACATCTGAATGTTTAAAGACAACAATGTAATGAATTTGGTAACACTGTTTACATGTTTCTTTCGTAATTTTTTCTCTAATTTTCAAAAGTCTTCTACATTTTACGTTTTGTTTGGAACAGATATAAAACTATATGACATAACAATAAATTTTATTATATATATACACAACTTTAACTAGTGAACAAACTTACTTTTGGTTTTTTGTCCCAAACGTTTCGACGTGGTGTCCGTCTTCCTCAGTGGGATTTGAAATACAGAATGTCTGTACAAAGTACCGTTATGGGTTGTAGGTGTGTGTGGTGGGGGTTGCTGGTGGCAGGGAATTGGCGCTTTGTACAGACATTCTGTATTTCAAATCCCACTGAGGAAGACGGACACCACGTCGAAACGTTTGGGACAAAAAACCAAAAGTAAGTTTGTTCACTAGTGAAAGTTGTGTATATATATAATATTTAAAAAAGTGAATGAAGAGGATGTATCAACAAGACAATAAATTTTATTATAAATAAAAAATGCGCCAGGGGTAAGTCATTTTATTATGCGCCTCATACGGAATGCCTGCGATGTGTCTATGCCCAGGAGAGCGAGACGCCGCGGGGGGAAGACAGTGGCGTACTGGTGGACAGACGAGATTGCTGACCTCAGGAGACGTTGCGTGCGCTCGCGTCGCATGGCTACTAGAAACAGACGGAGAAACGCGATTGCAGCAGCCGAAGCGCAAGAGGAATATCGGCTCGCCAGGAAAAGACTGAAGGAGGCCATCAACAGAAGCAAGCGGCTCAAGTGGGAGACCCTCAGGAATGATCTAGATTCTGATCCCTGGGATCTGGGGGACAGGCTTGTAATGAGCAGGCTTGGAGCCCGGCCTCGTAGCCCAAGGATGGACGAAAATCGGATGCGCTTCATCGTGGACGGTCTATTTCCTCGTCACCCACTGAGGGATCGTGAGGAGTATCTAGGCCCATTAGAAGACGTCCCCATTTTCAGCGAGGAGGAGCTATCACTAGCTGCTAGCTCCCTGCGCAACAAGAAGGCACCAGGGCCGGATGGTATACCTGCGGAAGTGCTGAGGGTGGTCGCTGGATCCTGCCCCCAGGTGCTACTCAATATGTACAACCGTTGCCTCAAAGACGGAGTTTTCCCGAAGAGGTGGAAGATCCAGAGACTAGTCTTAGTCGGCAAAGGAAAGGGCGGCCCGAATTCCCCGTCGGCATACAGACCTCTTTGTATGCTGGACACGGCGGGGAAACTACTGGAACGTCTACTCAGGCCTCGCCTAGTAGCGGCAATTCGGGATGCGGGAGATCTGTCAGCGAGGCAGTACGGGTTCAGAACGGCCAGATCCACCATTGGAGCCATACAGGAGATCTTGAATGCCGTCCTGGTGGCCCAGCGGGGTAATCACTTCTCCAGAAGGATGGTGCTACTCGCTACACTGGACGTACGCAACGCCTTTAATTCGGCCAGGTGGACAGACTTGCTAGCTGCTCTGGAGGACGTCTTTCAAGCGCCGGACTACCTGCTCCGTATAATACGAAGTTACCTGAGGGACAGGGAGCTCCGGTACGACACAGCAGATGGGCCACGCAGCAGAGAGATAACAGGAGGCGTAGCTCAAGGCTCTATCTTGGGCCCCGACCTGTGGAATGCCTTCTATGATGGAATCCTCCGGATGGAGATGCCAGATGATACCTTTCTGGTAGCATATGCTGATGACGTGGCTGCCGTGATCACCGCGAGGGACGCAGAGGAGGCGCAGCGCATGCTGAACCAGGTCATGCGCAGGGTCCGCATCTGGATGGACGAACACGATTTGAGCCTCGCGACGGAGAAGACAGAGATTGTGCTGCTCACTCGACGACGTATACACACAATCACACAGTTCGTGGTGGGGGAAAAGGCGATAATATCAAAGCCAGCGGTGAAGTATCTAGGGGTGCACCTGGATACTAAGCTTTCCTACTGGGAGCAAATTCGATGTTCCTCGGAGAAAGCCGCTAAGGTCGTTGCTGTGCTAAGCAGACTAATGTCAAATGTCGGAGGCCCAGCTGCAGGAAGACGGCGACTGCTGATGTCGGTGACCAACTCGATTCTCCTCTACGGATGCGAGGTCTGGGCCGACGCACTGAAGCAAGAAAAATACCGCAAGTAGATGGCCGCGGTACAACGAAGAGGAGCACTTCGGATTGCAAGCTCCTACAGAACGGTTTCGGAACCAGCAGTGTTGGTTGTCGCTGGAGTAATGCCAATAGATCTGATGGCTGAGGAGAGAAGGAGGGTCTACACAACCAAGGAAGACTTGGGGTTTGTAGAAGCAAGAGCAGTGGCCAGGGCACACTCCATGCGGAGCTGGCAACTACGATGGGAGCAGGAGAGTCGAGCTAGGTGGACGGCGAGGCTGATTGGGAACCTCCCTGAATGGATGGACAGAACGCACGGCGAGGTAGATTATTACCTTACTCAATTCCTGACAGGGCATGGTTATTTCTGTGCATACCTGCGAAGGATGGGTAAGATGGAGGATCCGTCGTGCGTGTATGGCGACTCAGACTCTGATGACGCTCATCATACTTTTTTCGAGTGTCAACGGTGGTTGCTGGAGAGGCGAGAACTCGAATCGGAGATTGGCCCCATGACGCCTGATAACATCATAGGCGTCATGCTCAATAGCAAAGAGAATTGGGACATGGTTGTGACCTTCGTGAGGATGGTCCTGCGGCAAAAGAAGCATGAACTGGACCGTCTCACAGGTCGATCATATAGATAAAGCTGTAGAAGCCTAGTAGCGCAATACGAGGTGCCACCCTGAAGCCATACGAATAGTTGTTCCAGGGGGGGTTCCCTGCCTGTAAAGTGGAGGTTTTTTAGTGGGTGCGAGTCCCACACACCGGGAGACCAGTCGGGTGTCTCCTGATGGTGCATAATGCATTTTTCCTGCCCCGCAAAAAAAAAAGTCGTTTTATTATTACTTCTTTTACAGATAAAACAAAACAAAATGTCAGTGCAAACGCTGCGGTGAGTGAACTCACCTTCAGGGAACAGTGAGTTGCTACTGATGCGGTTGTGTAACATTGTCAGTTGCCACATATCTCTTTTATTAAATGAAACTTTTTACCGCAACAAGGGAAATAGAAGTTAACACACAGTTGTATACCAAAGTATACGTACGGAATACAAATATATATATTACATTTAATATTTATAACTAAATTTACCTCAAGATGTTATTTTCCCTTATTTGGAATATGTTTCGAGACCTCCTGTGCTCTCATCTTCAGCCTTCGCGACCTTGTCTTCGCATCTTGTCTTCTGTAACATTGTCAGTTGCCACATATCTTTTATCAAATGAAACTTTTTACCGCAACAAGGGAAATAGAACTTAACACACAGTTGTATGCCAAAGTACACAACGGAATACGCAATCTTCGCACAAGATCGCGAAGGCTGAAGATGAGAGCACGGGAGCTCTCGAAACATATTCTAAATAAGGAAAAATAACATCTTGAGGTAAATTTAGTTATAAATATTATATACATCAAGAAACGGACTGTAGCAGAAAGTGATTGAAATAAATAAATATATGTGTGTGTGTGTGTGTGTGTGTGTGTGTGTAATATTTTTATTTTGTAAATAACTCTTCAACATTTGTTGCAGGTGTTCTCTATTTTGAATATTATTAAGTGAAAAACAATAACTTTGTCAAATTTTGTTGCTTCCCTACTAGACACTTTTTCCTCGAACGAGGCCTTTCGGTTTCGCAACCATAGAGAAAATAATTGATAGAGGAAAAACAATAATATAATTCAATAAATTTTACTTACAAAAGTATTTATAGTTTTAAGAAATATTCATTAATATAACGGGGCAATAAAAATATAAGCATTCTGTAACACGTTTTTATAACTTTCAATAAATTTGCAAATTATCTGTTTGCAAATGTAGCGGATTTTGTAATATTATGAAATAAAACTATGGATACATAAAGACAGAAATCATTTGCATTGATGATGGACATCTAAATGTTTAAAGAGAACGATGTAATGAATTTGGTAACACTCTTTATATGTTTCATTTGTAACTTTTTCTCTAATGTTCAAAAAAGTCTTCTATATTTTACATTTTGCTTGGAAGACATATAAAACCACATGGTATAACAATAAACTTCATGATATTCAAAACTTCATGGTTTTTAATACTTGTATACGTATATTGTGGTGTAGAGGTGTCGCATAGAATAAGTAGTCGCTAAACCGTTAACACTTGATCAGTATACTGGTTACAAATAAATATTTCTGTATTGTACAAAAAAAAAATTTTAATAAAAACAAATTTTCAAAAAAAAATTTTTTATGTTTGGTTATAGTTTAAATAATTAATAAATAATTCTTGTTATTTGGTTTTGTCGAAAATTTAGAATTCTGTAATTTATTTATGTCAATTTATTCAATTCTGGTTAACGGTAAATAAATTTGGAGTTAATCAGATTGTCTCACTTGACCAATCGATTGGCGATTTTCTTCTATGCTCCAGTATATCACTCTCCTTTAGTAAGGGTCGTCTTCCAGTAAGTCCTGTAGTTAAGGAAACTCTTATTTTAACTGGTGAAATAAATTTAAACACAGATAATTGAATTAATTTGATTTATTAACAATTATTCAGAAAATATCGATTTCAAATCGATAGTGATATAAAGTTCGACTCTTCTACAGGAATAATCGATTCTTAATACAGGTTATATTATATAGTTATTTTATGAATGGTTCTTTAACGGTTATAATTATAACAGTCAGAGAAGGGGCAAGCATAGAAAGTATAACATTACAAAATAAATCTTATTAATTAATAAATACACAATTTGATAATAATATATAATGTTAATAATGCACAATTTTATACCCAATGTTGACTGGATGAATTCAATCGAGAGAGTTCGCTTTGCATCACGGAACCATCATGGCCGCCGCCTCGTTGATGAAGAAAACCGTGGATGTTATGTCTAGAATTTCTGACAATAAAATTGCCTTCACAACTGTTTTCTGTTCTCCGTAATATTGTATAATGTCTATTGTGTTGTTAGAGGTGTTCTAGTTAAATGTTCCGTGTTCACGGGCTTTAAATGTTTGTTTTTGGTGTGTTCAACTTTGTCTGTGTGTGGCGAAAATCGTGAAGTTCGTTTGTAATGTGAATTATCAATGTTTGATTATTTTATGAGTTTATTCCACTTATATTCGGTTAAGTATTGTTTGTTTTCACTGTTTGTGGTGGTGTTGTACACTGTTTATTTGTTTAATATACCACTTTCGGTAACTCTCGTTTCTTCACTGATTCTAGGCTAAAATTTTACACGCCATTAAAATATTCGCTATATGTTCTTAGCGCGAGCTTCAATCAACCGTTCGCCTTGAATGTTAATTAAGAACTGTTTTACTTCCTTCGTCTCATGAAATATCTTGCCAAGTTAATATTAGAAATGTATTGTTTAATTATAAATCCACTTCCTCTTCATGTGATTCAAAATACATTATATTCAGAATAGTTTGTGTTTATTTTTTACTTTAGTGAACTAGTAATTACATAATTGGTTTCTTTAACTCCTTCTGTTTAATTTGACATACGATAGTCCATATTTATAAAGATTTTTGTCAAAATCTATTATACCACCTTGAAATGTGGAGTTCATAGGCTCTAAAAATAATTAGCCATTTAAAATTTTAATTTTTGTTAAACTTAATTTAATCACAGTCCTTTCTGTTTAATTGTTTATTATTTTTTAATCCCCTGTCACAGTAATTATTCCCCCACCTGCTTTCTTTATCATTTACATTTCTATGAATGTTTTTTGATAAAAAGTTGCCTCTTCTATGAAACACCAGAAATATTTTCACAACAATATTTCATGACATGTTATCTCTGTAATTATATACAACATAAAAGGTATTTAATAGCACATAGTTCAAGTAACAGTTACACCTTTACTTGAAGTTTATTATATTAAAATCACTTGCACTGGTACACTTACACTGTTGGTTCTGACTTATATTTGAGTTCTACAATATTCTAAGACCAAACTTTTAGTTATAATTGACTGTGAAGATTTGTTTGTTTTATTATATAATAACTTTAGTTGGTGCACTTCTATTCACACTACTAAATACTTTTGTTTATAATTAATTTACATTGCTTTGAGGTTTTGGGGTGTTATACTTTCTTTGGGTGACATTAAAATTTGGTTTGGGGTTTATCATGGTTAATAGTAATAGGTTTATCATGGGTATTGCTCGTAGTCCTCCCATCCTATATCTTCTTTGCTTCTCTTCTTCCTTCTTGGGTTTTCCAAGGTAATTTGGTTTCATTTTGTCCGATGGTTGGTTCGGAGTATCTTCTTTATTACCTGCTCCTAACCTTCCTGGGTATTCTCCTGATTTTATTTAGTTTCTTCGGATTTAACTTTCTTGACACTTTATAGTTGCATTTTTATAATTTAATTATACATTTCTTTTATGTTGGTGTTTTCCTTTGATATTTAATTATTTTCATTTGATATTCAATTATTTTCATTTGATATTTAATTATTTTCCTTCGATATTTCTTTTGAGTTAAATGTAATTTAATGTATTTATGATCATAATGGAATTATTACTTAGTGGAGTATCTGTCATGCTACAGATTTCCCTCCTCCAGAAGTGATTAGTTCAGACTATACTTGGTTTGTCTGAAATAATTTCTTATGATAATTATTATATTTTTATTTTATTCTTGACTTCCTTCCATTTATAAATTTGGTCTCCTCTATATTCGAGCTATTATCTATTTTATTCTTAATTGATCTTCTTTGATAGTAATAGTCATCTGAGTTCATATTTATTATTTTATTTTCATTTTTCTTCTTGGTGTTTTATCCCTGGGATATTTATTCCCTATCATTCCCTAACACGTGAGCTGGGGCAGTTCAGAGAAGCACTGTAGGCAACATAATCTGCTGGCCAATACTTCACTTCTAATTGAGTACAGAGGCAAATCATCTCTGCTCAAAAATATATTAATACTGCAGGACGTGTCTACAGACAGTTATTAAAAAAAATATTTAAGAATAGTCCACTTTATGACTATTTAAAAAATACCTTTGGATACTTCACTTTGTATATTGCTCAGAGATTTTAATATTCCTATCTCAGTTATTTTTCTGACTTGTTAGCTTGATGGTTATCTCAATTCTTATTATGGTGGGAAGCTCTTTTTTAATATAATTATCATTGTTTATTCTAATATAAAGTTTTTTTATTAATTCTTTGTTCTTTTCTGGTTTTTATTACAATCTGCTTCTGTTTATTGATAGCCTATATTTTCTGATACTTTTTGTTTGTTTCTTAGCTTTTATTTATTCCACTAGTTCCATGTTCTAGCACTTTCTTCTAATTGTCTTTATTACACTCGACATTTATTTTATGATCATACTCATTAGTCATTTATTTAATTATATTTATTTTTTGTTGCTTTTCTCAAATTACTTCTCTCTGATTTTTTATTCAAATGAATTCTTTAATTATTTTTTAATGAGGTCATGGTTTCTCTTTGTATTACTTCAAAGTGTTATTATTTTTATTTCAATACACTTATTCATTAAAGTATTTAATAGTGTTAAATACATACACTATTTATTAGTGTTATTATTTTTATTTTTATTCATTTAATCGCAACACTGGTTTTTATTTCCTGTTATATAATTTCATTGAATGTTTTTATAACTCATTGGTTGTAATTAGACATTACTATATATTTTAGAATTGATTTGTTTTATTCTAAATTCCTTTTCTTTTTATTTATCATAAATATTTTTCATTACTACTTTGTTTGTAATTTGATATTACAATATATTTGAATTTTGTCGATTTTAACAAAATTCTTTTCCTTTTTATTTTCATAATGGTTTCATTAATAATGATAGTAAGGTGTACTTACTATATTTTTTAATTTAGTGGGTTATTCTAAATTCTTTCTTTTTTGTTCCAAAATAGTTTTTTCATAAATAGTTGTTTAGTAAGTTGTGCTTTTACAATATTTTAGAATTTAGTTGATTTAACCAAATTCTTTTCTTTTTATTCCATAATAGTTTTTTCATAAATAGTTGTAGTAAGGTGATCTTACTATTATTTTAGAATTTAGTGGGTTTTAACAAAATTCTTTTCTTTTTATATTTCAAAAGCATTTTCATAAATAGTTTGTCAGTAAGGTGTTCTTACTATATTTTTGAATTTGGATGTTTTTATATTCAAAATTCATTTTCCTTTTGTTCCATAATAGTTTCATTAATAATGGTAGTAAGGTGTACTTATGATTGTCACCAAGCATGACTGTAGACATTAGTCACGGTTCTAGTGCTCTTGAATATATGTCAATTGAAAGTAGTGTTTTTGTGTTGTTTTCGGAGAAAGGTGTGGTGAAAACACGAGAATAGGGCTTGGGAACCAGTGTGTGTGTGTGGTTGGTTAATTAGTGACCTATTTTAGGTAAAATAATGATTATCTGGTGGCCCTAAGGTAGGACTAGGGTATAATATTGTGAACTAGTTAGTAGTTAAATAGTCATATTTAAACTAAGGGTAGAATTGTGCATGACTACTCAAAATTTTTGAACACATTCATACTACATTTTTAGAATAGTGTAGTATAGGAAGGTAATATTTAAAGACAGAAATTAGCAAATTAATAGTATAGTATTTTGGTACAGAAAACAGCTGATTGGAAAGTCGTCATATCGGTTGGCTTTCAGTACCGTAATTGACCTTTGGTAGTAAGTTTGCACAGATACAGAGCAGACAGCTGTTGAGGTTAGAGTACCGTAGTTTGGCGCCTTTCCCACACATAAGGGAAATTTACCTTTCAGCAGGGAAATTGGACTTAGAATATTTGTCATCAGTGCATCAGTACTGTATGGGACTTAGATACTTTTTCTGTAGAGAACTTTGGACTTTTTTTTTTTTTTTTTTTTTTTTTTTTTTTTTTTTTTTTTTTTTTTTTTTGTTAATATAATAAGGTGTAAATTGGACTTAGTCATTTTTCATAGTTATGCATAAAGTGTAGTACTTCAGATGTAATCCGAATCGGATTAATTGTAAATTTTTGGTGAATTTTATTTTTGGACTTTAGATCGTTGAGAGCTTAGAGACATTTTCTTTGGATTTTTTTTGTGTATACAAGTACAAATTAAATAGGAATACTTGTTGTAAGACAATTTATTAAATCTTTGAGCTCTATAGAGAGCTTTAAATTTTGTGTGTCTCGGATTATGACTTTATTATAAAGTTGAATTAGTCCAAGTAAGATTAAGCATGGTATTAGGGTCAGTGCTGTAGTATAATAATATGGAAAACAGTCCCAATATAGCGGAAGGAACGCCGAGCCCCTTCGGGAAGAGCTCGCGGGTGCAAAGGACTCCTCCGGGGAGTACACAGAGAGGGGTGGGGCAAACAACTGCCCAGAAGATACCTGCAGGCAAGAGCTCTGCAGATGAACAGAGGGAGCCGGACACGAGCAACGAGAGGGAGATGTGGCGATACTGTCGCTCTCTTCTCAACAGCATGAAGACTGCCACGGACAGGCAGAAAAACATCTCAATGGAGGTGAAATCTGGCCTGTCCAAACTACGTGAGGCGTTGGAAGTCCTTGAGTTCCTGCGAGCACCGAAGCAGGTGAAGGGAGCAGACCGTGCCACACAGACGGAGGAGGGCCAAGAAAGTGGGGCCTCGTCTTCTGCGGGAGGTGGCAGTAAGCGAGCTGCCACCAGCCCCCTTACACAGAGGACCACAGATAAGAAGAAGGTAAAAGAAGACACACCCAGTGTATGGCAGACGGTGCAGTCCAGGAGATCGGTCCGCGAAGCGAAAAGACGGCTACAGAAGAAGGAGCCCGGGAAGGAGAGCAAGGCCCCGGCGACCACGGAGAGGAGGAGGACGCGTCCACCGAAGGCTCGACCCGATGCTCTGCTCATCAAGCCTGCAGAGGGAAAGACATTTGCGGAGGTCCTGACACAGATCAGGAGAGATGCCAACCCGGAGACGACGGGAACTGAAATCAGGTCCGTTCGCCGCACTCGCTATGGGGATGTTCTTCTGGAGTTGGGATCTAAGACCACCAATAAGGAGGGCTTCTGTGAGGCGTTGCGGGGAGTTTTGGGCGAGTCTGCTTCTGTCCGCAGCCTGGAACCCAGGACAACTCTTGAGATAAGGGACCTTGACTGCCTCACAACAGAAGAGGAGGTCCGTAATGCCGTCAAACGCGATGCAGATGACCTGGCTGGGGACATGAGAGTGACGCTGACGAAGGCGAACACCAGGGAGCAGAAGATGGCGATTGTGGAGCTGGGGGAGCGAGGAGCTGCTAAACTCCTCGAAACTGGCCGCATAAAGATCGGATGGGTGTATGGCAGAGTGCGCCGAAGGGCCCTGGTGATTCGCTGTTACGCCTGCTTTGGTTTTGGCCATCGTCAGGCGGACTGCAAAGGGCCCGACAGAAAGAAGGCGGGTATATGCATACAGTGTGGCTGTGCAGGCCATCTGAAAAAAGACTGCCAAGCTGAGCCGAGATGTTTTCTCTGCGAGGAGCGTGGTTTGGACTCCGATGCTCTAAAACATGTTCCCGGCTCGGGTATCTGTGCGGTCTTTCGACAGGCGCTTGGGAGGGCCCAGAGCAAGCTTGGCCGATGAAGATCCTCCAGGGAAACCTGCATAGGAGCAGGACGGCGGACGCCCTCCTGGAGCAGCTGAAGCTGGACGTGGGTGCCAATCTTCTGATCATCAGCGAGCAGCACCACGATAGAGAGGAACCGGGATGGTATGCTGACTTACTCGGGACGGCTGCAGTCTGGATTCCCGACTCGACCGTGCCGCTCCCTACAAGCCATGGTGCCGGAAGTGGTTTCGTGTGGGTGAGATGCGATGACATCACTTATGTGAGCTGCTACCTCACCCCTAACGAGACCATCCACGAATTTCGTGAGAATGTGGACAAATTGGAAGACACGATTCGTGAGATGGAAGGACCCTGCGTGGTCGCTGGAGACTTCAACGCCAAAGCGGTGGAGTGGGGAATGCCTGCGACATGTACCAGGGGACGGTACGTGTTAGAGATGGCAGCAAGAGTCGGGCTCGCAGTGGCCAATGTGGGCGGTGTCTCAACTTTTAGAAGACCTGGTTACGCCGAGACAATCCCGGACATTACTTTGGTGTCCGACGCATTGGCGCACAGCGTCATGAACTGGGAGGTGCTGGAAGACTATACTGGTAGTGATCACCAGTATATCGCTTTCACCCTGCGGAGAGTTCAGCATTCGCGCATAGCTGACCCTAGCCGAACACCTGGCTGGAACGTGTCCAAACTGGACTTGGAGTTGTTGCAGGATGTCATCGCGATCGGAAAGGAGGCGGTGATGAACAGCTTGTGTCCGACAGAGGAAGTCGTCGGTGCGACAATGCGCCTCATACGGAATGCCTGCGATGTGTCTATGCCCAGAAGACCGAGACTCCGCGGGGGTAAGACAGTGGCGTACTGGTGGACAGACGAGATTGCTGACCTCAGGAGACGTTGCTTGCGCTCGCGTCGCATGGCGACTAGAAACAGACGAAGAAACGCGACTGCAGCAGCCGAGGCGCAAGACGAATATCGGCTCGCCAGGAAAAGACTGAAGGAGGCCATCAACAGAACCAAGCGGCTCAAGTGGGAGACCCTCAGGAATGATCTAGATTCTGATCCCTGGGGACTGGGGTACAGGCTTGTAATGAGCAGGCTTGGAGCCCGGCCTCGTAGCCCAAGGATAGACGAGAATCGGATGCGCTTCATCGTGGACGGTCTATTTCCTCGCCACCCACTGAGGGATCGTGAGGAGTATTCAGGCCCATTGGAAGACGTCCCGATCTTCAGCGAGGACGAGCTATCACTAGCTGTTAGCTCCCTGCGCAACAAGAAGGCACCAGGGCCGGATGGTATACCTGCGGAAGTGCTGAGGGTGGTCGCTAGATCGTGCCCCCAGGTGCTACTCAATATGTATAACCGTTGCCTCAAAGACGGAGTCTTCCCGAAGAGGTGGAAGATCCAGAGACTAGTCTTAGTCGGCAAAGGGAAGGGCGACCCGAATTCCCCGTCGGCATACAGACCTCTTTGTATGCTGGACACGGCGGGGAAACTACTGGAACGTCTACTCAGGCCTCGCCTAGTAGCGGCAATTCGGGATGCAGGAGATCTGTCAGCGAGGCAGTACGGGTTCAGAACGGCCAGATCCACCATTGGAGCCATACAGGAGATCTTGGATGCCGTCCAGGTGGCCCAGCGGGGTAATCACTTCTCCAGAAGGATGGTGCTACTCGCTACACTGGACGTACGCAACGCCTTTAATTCGGCCAGGTGGACAGACTTGCTAGCTGCTCTGGAGGACGTCTTTCAAGCGCCGGACTACCTGCTCCGGATAATACGAAGTTACTTGAGGGACAGGGAGCTCCGGTACGACACAGCAGATGGGCCACGCAGCAGAGAGATAACAGGAGGCGTAGCTCAAGGCTCTATCTTGGGCCCCGACCTGTGGAATGCCTTCTATGATGGAATCCTCCGGATGGAGATGCCAGATGATACCTTTCTGGTAGCATATGCTGATGACGTGGCTGCCGTGATCACCGCGAGAGACGCAGAGGAGGCGCAGCGCATGCTGAACCAGGTCATGCGCAGGGTCCGCAGCTGGATGGACGAACACGATCTAAGCCTTGCGACGGAGAAGACAGAGATTGTGCTGCTCACTCGTCGACGTATACCCACAATCACACAGTTCGTGGTGGGGGAAAAGGCGATAATATCAAAGCCAGCGGTGAAGTATCTAGGGGTGCACCTGGATACTAAGCTTTCCTACTGGGAGCAAATTCGATGTTCCTCGGAGAAAGCCGCTAAGGTCGTTGCTGTGCTAAGCAGACTAATGGCAAATGTCGGAGGCCCAGCTGCAGGAAGACGGCGACTGCTGATGTCGGTGACAAACTCGATTCTCCTCTACGGATGCGAGGTCTGGGCCGACGCACTGAAGCAAGAAAAATACCGCAAGCAGATGGCCGCGGTACAACGAAGAGGAGCACTTCGGATTGCAAGCTCCTACAGAACGGTGTCGGAACCAGCAGTGTTGGTCGTCGCTGGAGTAATGCCAATAGATCTGATGGCTGAGGAGAGAAGGAGGGTCTACACAACCAAGGAAGACTTGGGGTTTGTAGAAGCAAGAGCAGTGGCCAGGGCACACTCCATGCGGAGCTGGCAACTACGATGGGAGCAGGAGAGTCGAGCTAGGTGGACGGCGAGGCTGATTGGGAACCTCCCTGAATGGGTGGACAGAACGCACGGCGAGGTAGATTATTACCTTACTCAATTCCTGACAGGGCATGGTTATTTCTGTGCATACCTGCGAAGGATGGGTAAGATGGAGGATCCGTCGTGCGTGTATGGCGACTCAGACTCTGATGACGCTCATCATACTTTTTTCGAGTGTCAACGGTGGGTGCTGGAGAGGCGAGGGCTCGAATCGGAGATTGGCCCCATGACGCCTGATAACATCATAGACGTCATGCTCAACAGCAAAGAGAACTGGGACATGGTTGTGACCTTCGTGAGGATGGTCCTGCAGCAAAAGAAGCCTGAACTGGACCGTCTCACAGGTCGATGATATAGATAAAGCTGTAGAAGCCTTGTAGGCACAATACGAGGTGCCACCCTGAAGCCATACGAATAGTTGTTCCAGGGGGGGTTCCCTGCCTGTAAAGTGGAGGTTTTTTAGTGGGTGCGAGTCCCACACACCGGGAGACCAGTCGGGTGTCTCCTGATGGTGCATAATGCATTTTTCCTCCCCCGTAAAAAAAAAAAAAAAAAAAAAAAAAAAAAAGGTGTACTTACTATATTTTTGAATTTAGGGGTTTTTATTTCTCTATTTTACTCCTTTTATATACACCTTTGATTCTACCAGAACCCATCTCCTTTGTCTCATAAGTATTATTGTTTTTGTCCATGGAGACTATATAGGGTTCAGTGTATAATAGTAACAACTTCTTAGTTATTCCTTCCAGTGAGCTGGGTAATTCCCGATTTTTCAACAATACCTTTTCACCACTTCTATAGGTTATAATTTTACCCATACATTTTTGGTATTTGTTTCGCCGTTTCTCCTGGTCTTCGGCCACCTTGTTGTAAAACTTTATTTTGTCAAAAGTATAATTATTATCTTTTGGGAACCCTAAAATTTCTTCGATCTCTCTTGGGGGTTGTTTCTCGTACATGGCGGAGTATGGGGTAATTCCTGTGGCTGGGTGGTATGCCAAGTTGAGGAATTCTTCTGTGGCTTCTAGATAGTCTTGCCACCTCCTCTGTTGATTGTGGCAATATGTTCGTAATATCCGCCCCACTTCTCGTAATACTCTCTCTGCCGGGTTACTGCTCGGGTGGTAGACCGAGGTTTTATAAGTACCAACACCCATAGATAATAGGGTATCCCGCCATTTTTTCCCCTTGAATTGGATTCCGTGATCGGTAATGATCGAAACTGGTTTTCCGACGTTTGGGAAGTACTGGTCGGTCAATATTCCGAGAATTTTATTAGTAGTTGCCCGATTTGCTGGGTATAGCTTGACGAATTTGGTGAAATGGTCCATCACGATTATCAGATATTTATATCTGTGACGACCACCACTGCGGGGAAATGGCCCGCAGATGTCCAAGAATACCTTTTCCAACTTTGCCTGTGATGTTATTGGAATCATTTGGCCTTCCTTTTTCTCATTATTAGATTTAACGAGTTGGCAAATGTGGCAACCTTTTATATACTTCCGGACCTTCCGGTTGACATCTTTCATGTGGCAGCTCTCCTCCAGGGCCTTTATCACCTTTAAGCCGCCCATATGCCCATATCGAATATGATAATTAACTATTATCTCTTTTTCGATATGGGTTGGAATGATTACCTTCCATGTCTCCTTCCTTAAAGATGGTTTATTAAATAGAATATCGTTATTAATTTGATAATATCTGGCGATTGTTTCGTCACCCGCTTCTTGTCTAGTTTTAATATTTTTTAATTTCGGGTCTGCTTGTTGGTGGGTGCTCAGGTTGGTTAATAATGAGGCTAGATCGGTTCTGGTACTAAGAATGTGGTATATCTTGAGTACACTTTCTTTCTCTCCCTCGAATGTCTGCCTTTCTACGTCAATACGTGATAACACGTCCGCAACGACATTCTTCTTTCCTGGTATGTACTCCCACTTAAGATTGTATTCTTGCAGTACCAGTATCCACCGGGTCAACCTTCCGTGACTCAGTTTGCACCTCCTCAAGAACGATATGGACTTATGGTCTGTCCGGACGGTAACGGGATAACCTAGGATGTAGGTGCGGAATTTGCCACACGCGAACACTACACTTAACAGTTCTTTCTCAGTGACGTGGTAGTTCTTTTCGCACTGGATTAATGCTCTACTTGCGAAGCAAATCACGAGATGTTCGCCCTCCTCATCCTTTTGATATAGCGTTGTGCCGAAGCTAATGTCGCTGGCATCGCAATTTAGGAAGAAAGGTTTACTGAAATCTGGATGGCGAAGTATAATAGGTTCAAGAAATTTTTCTTTAATCAGTTGTAATGTCTTGTTCTGCTCAATACCACAAATCCATTTATTTTTGGATGACAGTTGCGGTTGAAATCTGGCGGTCAATTCAGAATACTTTTCCTGGAACTTGCGATAGTAATTACAGAGTCCCAGGAATGACTGTAATTGCCTTCGATTCTTTGGTATCGGAAATTCCTGAATCGCTTCTACTTTTTCAGCCGATGGTGAGATTCCTTGGTCATTTAATATAAAGCCCAAGAACTGAATTTCCTTGGCAATGAATTGAGATTTTTCCAGCTTGAGCGTGATGTTATTCATAGCCAATTTCTTCAGCACATGTTCCACACGGTAGCAGTGTTCCTCCCATGTTTCTGAGGATACAAGCAAATCATCTACGTACACGGTGGTGAATTGTAGTGCTTCCTGGCCAAGTATCTGGTCCATGCAGTGTACAAAGACTGCGACCGAATTCACGAGTCCGAAGGGCAATCTCTTAAACGGGTAGTTACGCCCTTCGAATATGAATGCCAGATACTGGCGACTCTGTGGGTGCAATTCCACCTGCCAGTAGCCGCACACCGTGTCCCAGGCACTAAAGTACTTGGTACCGTGGAAACGTTTTAAAATCTCTTCTATCTCACCGGGCGAAGTCCTGTCATTAATTATCATCTTATTGATTTCTCGCGCATCTAGGCAGAGACGGACTTGTCCGTTTTTCTTAGGAATAGCCACGATAGGACTGGTGTATGGGGATTGGCTACTCTCTATTATGTCACGGTTAATCATCTTACTTATTTCAGCTCTTACAGCTTCCTTTCGCGATTGCGCGATGAGGTATGACTTCCGGTTAAAGTCCACTGTGTCTCGAAATTGTAGAGTACACTGGTAGTTTTTTACTTTACCGGGCTCGTCAGAAAATACTGATCGGTATCGATCATCAATTTTTCTTAATTTATTTGCTTGGTGTGGTGGCAACCTTTCCCTTGTAATACCGCTCCGGAAATACCTGATTTCCTGAATTTTTTGGAAACATAAATCCTCATTAGAGTTATCGTCTATTATCCGCGCAATCATAGGAGTGTTGTTTATATGATTTATTTTACGGATTTGTTGGTGGATATCGCTGGGAATTACCGTATCGCTACAATCAAGTCAGCCGACCAAGTTTGTCCGTTCGTAAACAGTGATAATTTCTCCGTTCGTAAATCGATTATTGCGGAGTTCCGTCTGAGCACATCGCACCCCACTAATATGTTAAACGGCAGCCCACTATGTTATTCTTAGTTGCCACTAAGAATTCCATGTCAATCGCTATACCACAGCTAATCACATTGGCTGAAACTTGTCTTCTTATCGTCTTGTTTTGGCGGCCGGTAGCACCTAATAAAATAATATTATTCAACGGCAATGTCGGTAATATTCTTCCGCATTCCCTTTGTATTCTCTCCAACTCTGTCGTACTAATTATTGAGACATTGGAACCAGTATCGATCATTAACCTTGCGGGGACTCCTTCTACCTCCGCACTGATATGTATTATTTCATTATTCATATTATTGTTGGGGCTAGTATCATCCTCCTCCAATAATTCGTGTCGAAGATTTTTTCAATAATTACACCTTATTATTGTGATACGATTTGTGTCAGTTGCTCTTGGCAACTCATTTATATACCCAAGAGTTAGGAGCAGTAATGGGTCTAGGTTATTTATTACTGCCTCCTCCCGTTTAAATGTTCGATATCATCATTATTATGTGTCGCACTGATTGAGGCATCAGTCGGGAGACCTTGAGTGGGTCCCTGCCGCTCTGCGTGATGATCCAACGGTTGTTCGCGGTTTGTCTGTCGTTCCGTATTGTCTAGACTTGTACTCCGTCTAGTCTGATTATACCTTGGTTCGTCGCGTTCTCGGCTCCTCCGCCGATCCTCATATTCATGGTAGCTGTTGCGTCGCTGATGGTAGTACCTACGCTGGCGACCGTCTTCAGCTCGTATGAAGTTCACCCTCGGTCTAGAAAAACTATTATTACTATTGTTATTATTTGTTTGTTGCCACGATTATTATTATAATAACGTTCATTGTTATTATAGTTGGGGTTTCTCTGACTATTACCGTTGGGGTTTGGCTAATATGGGTTTCTATTACCCTGATAACAATTATTTGTTCTGTTATTATTTTGATTACCTTGAACGTGGTTATTGTTATTATTATTAGAATTGTTATTATTGTTATTACTTGGTGGATTGGCGCGGTTTCCCTGGTATCCATTGTTGTTGTTGTTGGTACCGTTGTTGGTATACGGATAGTTCCTGGTTTCTGGCCGATCATTCCTCCTCCGGCTTTATCGGTAATACTCCTCGTTCTCATAATTTTCGAGAAGTTCCGTCATGGCCTGTATGGTTTCGATTTGGCTGCCTCTCCGTGCTCGAATCACCTCTTCATCATAGTGATATGATAACTTGTTGATGAGGCATTATTCTGGTATGGCTGGTTCCAAATGCTTAGCCATACATACTTTGCCGATGAAGTATGCCGTCATTGAGTTACCCACCTGTTGTTTGTAACGTCCGTGATAGATATTGTCCCGGATTAAATTTTGGGTAGTCTCAGACCAGTATTTCGCCTTAAACAAGCTCTTGAACTGCTGGTAATCTTCGATGTCACTACGGTTTGCCATCCACCAATGATCGGTCATTTCTCGAAATGACTCGTCTAACAACTCCCGGTTATTGACCCATCTGTTCCCCCTATGTTTGGCCATTTACTCCTCTATTCGGGCCAAGAACTCCATGGCCTTTCTTTTACATTGGCGGAAGTTCAACCACTCTCGATTCTCATTTATTGGGAAATTAGTGAAGTTAGTCGGTCGGTTTCGGATTACCTCCATCTCTTCCTGGCTCTGCCGCACTTGTCCGGTGATATTGGTCATCACCGCTTCCATCCCGTCGCATCTTTCGGTGACCTGGGTACGCACCTTACTTATTTCCTCTTGTGTTTCCTTTCGGTTTTCTTCCAACCTTGTCTTATGGTGTTCCTTGATATGGGTAATTTCGGTCTTTATTTCTTCCCTGACTTCCTGTACTTCATTCTCCGTTTGGCGACATTTTTCGTCAACTTCCCTTATTTGTTGATTTATTATTATTGCTTCTTGTTCCAACTTTCTATTGATAGCTTTCTTATTGTCGTTGATTTTCCTGTTCAACTCTTCCTTCGCCAACTCTATTCTCTTGTCTACCTTGTTCATGTTCTCCTGGTTGACTTCTCTTAATTCTTCTCTTAACCGTTGGTTATTCTCATCCAGTTTCTCCTCCATCTTCTCATTGTTTTCCTCCAACTTTTCCCTCAGTTGTTGATTGTCTTTTTCCATCTTCCTACTATTCTCCCTTAACTCTTCCCTTAATTGTTGGTTGTCATCTTCCATCTTCTTACTGGTTTCCTCCATCTTCTCTTCCATCTTCTTACTGTTTTCCTCCATCTTCTCTTCCATCTTCTTACTGTTTTCTTCTATCTCCTTCCTTAATCCTTTTTTCGTGGATTCTATGTTCTTATTTATTTCGCTTAAATATTCCTTCAAGGATTGTTTGTCTTCCTTCCTTTCCTTACTATTTTCTTCTTTAGTAGAGTCCATCTTCCTATTGGTTTCCTTTATTCCTTCCTTGGTGGATTTGATTTCTTTCTTGGTGGATTTGATTTCTTTCTTGGTGGATTTGATTTCTTTCTTGGTGGATTTGATTTCTTCCTTCAATTCCTCACTATTTTCTTCCATTTGCCTACTCATTTGTAGGAACATTTCCATCACCTTATTCATTTTACTATCTTCTGTGGTCTTGGAAATTCTATTTCCTTGTCTTGGACATTTATGTCCCCGGTTTGCGTTGGTACTTCAGGCTGTTCCTCTGGTGGTGTGGGTTGTTTATGTTCCACCGGGGGTACTAACACTTCTATATCTTCCACGGGTGTTGCCTCCTTGTCCCCCATATCGACTTCCTTTTCGGCCTCTGCCGCTCTTTTCTTAGAAGCCGCACGACGTTGCATGTTGCTTCCTTCTTGACCGTATAAACGCTGCAAAGCTTAATTAGTAATTGGGCAAGTTATTGTAGTCCTTCAATCGCTAATTAAAGCCCTCTAGTTGGACGCCAAATTGTAACACTTGATCTATATACTGGTTACAAATAAATATTTCTGTATTGTACAAAAAAAAATTTGAATAAAAAAAAATTTTCAAAAAAAAATTTTGTATGTTTGGTTATAGTTTAAATAATTAATAAATAATTCTTGTTATTTGGTTTTGACGAAAATTAAAAATTCTGTAATTTATTTATGTCACTTTATTCACTTCTGGTTAACGGTAAATAAATTTGGAGTTAATCAGATTGTCTCACTTGACCAATCGATTGGCGATTTTCTTCTATGCTCCAGTATATCACTCTCCTTTAGTAAGGGTCGTCTTCCAGTAAGTCCTGTAGTTAAGGAAACTCTTATTTTAACTGGTGAAATAAATTTAAACACAGATAATTGAATTAATTTGATTTGTTAACAATTATTCAGAATATATCGATTTAAAATCGATAGTGATATAAAGTTCGACTCTCCTACAGGAACAATCGATTCTTAATAAAGGTTATATTATATAGTTATTTTATGAATGGTTCTTTAACGGTTATAATTATAACAGTCAGAGAAGGGGCAAGCATAGAAAGTATAACATTACAAAATAAAACTTATTAATTAATAAATACACAATTTGATAATAATATATAATGTTTATAATGCACAATTTTATACCCAATGTTGACTGGATGAATTCAATCGAGAGAGTTCGTTTTGCATCACGGAACCATCATGGCCGCCGCCTCGTTGATGAAGAAAACCGTGGATGTTATGTCTAGAATTTCTGACAATAAAATTGCCTTCACAACTGTTTTCTGTTCTCCGTAATATTGTATAATGTCTATTGTGTTGATAGAGGTGTTCTGGTTAAATGTTCCGTGTTCACGGGCTTTAAATGTTTGTCTTTGGTGTGTTCAACTTTTTCTGTGTGTGGCGAAAATCGTGAAGTTCGTTTGTAATGTGAATTATCAATGTTTGATTATTTTATGAGTTTATTCCACTTATATTCGGTTAAGTATTGTTTGTTTTCACTGTTTGTGGTGGTGTTGTACACTGTTTATTTGTTTAATATACCACTTTCGGTAACTCTCGTTTCTTCACTGATTCTCTGCTAAAATTTTACACGCCATTAAAATATTCGCTATATGTTCTTAGCGCGAGCTTCAATCAACCGTTCGCCTTGAATGTTAATTAAGAACTGTTTTACTTCCTTCGTCTCATGAAATATCTTGCCAAGTTAATATTAGAAATGTATTGTTTAATTATAAATCTACTTCCTCTTCATGTGATTCAAAATACATTATATTCAGAATAGTTTGAGTTTATTTTTTACTTTAGTGAACTAGTAATTACATAATTGGTTTCTTTAACTCCTTCTGTTTAATTTGACATACAATAGTCCATATTTATAAAGATTTTTGTCAAAATTGCTATATTTCTGACATTTTGGAAAAACAAGCTCAAATCTGTTTCCTGTCCTTGTCCAAAATTTTAGCCATCTTAGGTGTTATAAATATGATCATAATAAATTTCAGATTGATATAAATCTTTCGCTCTCCTTAATTTATTACAAATTTATCATTTGATCATTCTTTTAGTTATAATTCATGAATTTGCTATTTCTCCTTTAAAATTGTTAGGTATTACATTTTGAAATTTTTTAATAATTTAATACATCCTTTTATATTATTCTTTTAATGTCTAATTTCAGTTAGTGTAGTTGGTGATTGATTCACCTTATATAAATCTCATTTGTTTACTTGGTTTATTAAACCTTCTTACTCAATTATAATGTTATTTGGAATTTATTATTTGGCCTAGATTTTATATTTTTACGTATACTGTTTTTCAAATAATGTTATTTCTATACCCCCTCTGACATTCTAAAATTAACACAATATTAAATAAAATTTCCTTATATAACTATTGGTAAATGTAGCAATGTATTCATGCTCATAATACAAAAACAATATTGAAAATTAATTTCTAGTCTTTAAAGTTAGAGATTTGGTTTTAACTATTTTTTAAAATACATAACAAATATTTTTTAAATTATTATAGTATACAGACATAAACCTTTTATGCTGTATGAAACTGTTATATTAATAAACATTCTTATCTTAATCATAATCCTTATTCTATTATACCACCTTGAAATGTGGAGTTCATAGGCTCTAAAAATAATTAGCCATTTAAAATTTTAATTTTTGTTAAACTTAATTTAATCACAGTCCTTTCTGTTTAATTGTTTATTATATTTTAATCCCCTGTCACAGTAATTATTCCCCCACCTGCTTTCTTTATCATTTACATTTCTATGAAAGTTTTTTGATAAAATGTTGCCTCGTCTATGAAACATCAGAAATATTTTCACAACAATATTTCATGACATGTTATCTCTGTAATTATATACAACATAAAAGTTATTTAATAGCACATAGTTCAAGTAACAGTTACACCTTTACTTGAAGTTTATTATATTAAAATCACTTGCACTGGTACACTTACACTGTTAGTTCTGACTTATATTTGAGTTCTACAATATTCTAAGACCAAACTTTTAGTTATAATTGACTGTGAAGATTTGTTTGTTTTATTATATAATAACTTTAGTTGGTGCACTTCTATTCACACTACTAAATACTTTTGTTTATAATTAATTTACATTGCTTTGAGGTTTTGGGGTGTTATACTTTCTTTGGGTGACATTAAAATTTGGTTTGGGGTTTATCATGGTTAATAGTAATAGGTTTATCATGGGTATTGCTCGTAGTCCTCCCATCCTATATCTACTTTTCTTCTCTTCTTCCTTCTTGGGTTTTCCAAGGTAATTTGGTTTCATTTTGTCCGATGGTTGGTTCGGGGTATCTTCTTTATTACCTGCTCCTAACCTACCTGGGTATTCTCCTGATTTTCTTTCTATCTATTCTTTGATTTTCTGATTTTATTTTCTTCGGATTTTACTTTCTTGACACTTTATAGTTGAATTTTTATAATTTAATTATACTTTTCTTTTATGGTGGTGTTTTCCTTTGATATTTAATTATTTTCATTTGATTTCAATTATTTTCATTTATTATTTAATTATTTTCCTTCGATATTTCTTTTGAGTTAATTGTAATTTAATGTATTTATGATCATAATGGAATTATTACTTAGTGGATTATGTGTCATGCTACACCGTGTATTGGAATGCTGTCGAATTTATTAATGATTTAATAAAAATTATATTGTGACATAAATTAACTTTACAAAATTAAACTAAAATTAAGTGTATTGCTTAGGCTGTCACGGTCGGAGTCGTTAGTATCAGCGTTTATAATATCCGTGCTATTAGGCTGCGGTGATTGCTTTGTGATGATATTTTTAATTTACTAGACGTTTTGGTCACCTACGGGAGACCTTCAGCTGTAAAAATTCTAAGAATGTTCCATAAGGGATGATAGGTCAAACGTATCCCTAATTGACGCGAAACAAACCAACAACTTCCTGGGGATACGGGTTTTCCTATATAATTTACCATGCGCCACGATAGCCAGTCTCAAGTAGCACTGCACCTTGATTGTTGACTGAAAGCCATTCACAACACAGCTTTATTCCGATTGGCTCGGTAATGCAGCACGGCAACACTAAGCATATAATGGCTCAATTGTCCTGATAATAAATAAAGTGTTTTAAAGCATGGAATTACGTTAGAAAATATGTAATTTTAATTTTAAGGACCAGGACGTAAATTTATGTGAGCACAAAGTAATATGTTTTTGAGATAAATAAAATAAGTAAATATGAATTGTGATAGATACCTCACAAATTGCTTTAGACCTGATACACTATTGAGCACCTAAGTTGTTAAATGATTTGAAGGAAGATACGAGAAATGAAATACTTACGCCATGAGTAGGTGGTTGAAACAGAGTCTGTTACTCTAAATTATATTTGCATGTACGTTTTGCAATTTATTCATACAAATTAATGTTTAAGAAACCATTGGCAATGAGTATACTGATAGTGTTAAACTTGAATGTTTTGAAGTAAACTTCTCTTAAGTAAACAAATAATGAAAACAGTTTTTTTGAAACATTAATTAATCTGCAAAAATGTAGTTTTATTAAACTTCTATAGCATTAAAAGTAATATGTTATAAATTATTTTGTTTAAAAATTTCGCATTTATCAGGAATAATTGCAAAACAAATAATTCTATTTCAACTAAGGTGACCGAGTTACAAAAGCAAGCAGTAGTAGGCTGGCGAGCTGTGAAAAGCGAATACATTACAAATAATAAATATATTTACCTTATTTCCTATCTCGTGACCACATATATTAACGCAATGAATATTATTTACGCGTTTCGATACTATGTATCGTCATCAGAATATATATTAAAATACAATCACTCAAAGAGGTCGTTAAAAATTTTTTAAATTAAAATCACAAAATCGAAACCAAACATATAAGTATTTATGTGAAGCGAGTGCGCACTCGACGAAAGCCGGCCGGACACTGATTGATATCAGTTACAGATAAATTTTAGTGCTGTGTCATATAATGGATTCGACTTGAAATCTAAGCGGTCGTTTAATATGAAATTACGGTAGTATTTGTCATTATGTGCTTTATATATTTCAAATTCTTCACATGCATTTAAATAAGCGCCTTTACAACAGACATGTAAGGGTTTCAAATTGGTGTCAAAGCTTGTATAATTATACTTCTCCTGTATAACATGACGAGCATAGTTAGACTACAAGATTGTGTTGTCAAATCCTTTACATTATGCTTTGGAGTGTGCTCAACGAAACGTTTGTAAAAACTTCTCCCTGTCTGACCAATTAAAACAGTGCGTTAATACATGTGGTCACGAGACAGGAAATAAGGTAAATATATTTATTATTTGTCATTAAAAGTGACCTGGATGCCGACAGGCATGTTATTCGGATACATTAATTTCTCAGGAATAATGAAGCCCTTGAAGACGATTTCTGACTCTTTGATCATATGTTAAAGAATCCAAAATCATATCACAGGTTAATTATACGTACAAAATAAGATTAAATCTTTCTTATTTTCTTTTAGAAATTAAAACTTTTAGGATGTAATGAGAAGTGTTCATTCATGTCGTAGTATGAATTCAAAAACTTTCAATTCACCTGATCGAGTAAAATAATCTAATCATATCTATTAATACTGGTCAGAACTTTCTTAGCACATTGATAAAATATTTATCTACTATTTTGAGTCCCATGTAGTGGAAACACTGTACAACAGAGCAAATACAGCATTGTTATACCCCTCGTGAAGTTCATCAATTTCTCGCGTACAGGTACAAATGTAATAATCGCTCTGCTTTGACAGTAATCTCTGCTTCGTATGTTGAATCAGAATAACACAGAACATAATTAAACCTGATGTATACCGGCAACCCGTTAGTGGTAGCGTAAACAACGTGTGTGTAAAATGATTGTGTGATTTATAGATCCCGTTCTATAGTATCATTGTGTCAGAACACCGCAGAGTTTACGTTCATTAATAAAGGATCGTTTTGCTAATATTAGAACAATGAGGTAACCCCTATTGTTAACTAGTGGTATAAATCTAAACTATCCAAGGATTATGCAAACAGACAAAAACAACAGTTAAATATATCCTATTTTTTCATACTTATATTGTTCTCTCTTTATCCGTGCAATGTTCTATTTTTATTTGTCAGTTTTACATTTGTGTCGTATAAATAATACAAGTGACTTGCTTACAATACATGCATTTTCATTTATTTTATAAACGCTATTTTAAGTTTAAAATACATGTTAATGGAATAAAAAACCCAAACGTTTGACTGATGCAAATCAAATATTAGAATAGTCTTACTTATACGTTAAGTAAGGAAATGGAAGTGTGGTGATCGCGAAAAAATCGTGTTTGAGATAATGGCGGATTCTGATTGTCCTAACCTCAAAATATCGTTATATTTTGAACGATAACTCCCGCAAATTCAAACAGATTCAAACATTGTTTCCATATACACCCGAGTTATAGAGGGCTCAAGGCCTAGTTATTTTCGTGAAGATCGGTTAATGGTGAGCGGTAGTTTACCTGCGCCGTTTTACGTTTTAAGAAGGGTAAAGTACTTAATTTTGATAAATAACGTATCCGGAGAGGAAGGTCGTAATAATCCACTGTAGAAGTATAGATGAAATATCTATAAATGAAAAGGTTATTTAAAGTGGGAGGAGGCAATTTTTCGAAAACTACCTTTTTGATGTCGAATAAAGTATTTCTTTTTCAAGGATAGCATGCCTAATAATTAGATATAATGAAACTGTTACTTAATAAAACTGTAAATATAAAAAATGGGATTTTCGGTTAAGGGGGAGGGGTAGTTTACAGGCATTTTTTTATGTTTTAACAAGAGTAAAGTAGTTTATTTTAATACATAAAGTATCCTGAAAAGGGGCTCATAATCATCCACTGTAAAAAGGTAGATGAAACATCTATAAACGAAAATGGTATCTGAAGGGAAAGGGGGTAATTTTTTGAAAACTTCCTTTCCGATGACCAATAAAGTACTTCATTTTGATAGGATAAGATACCTCAACAATTACATATAATAAAACTATTACTCAATAAAAGTGTAAATATTAAAAATAGGGTTGTTTGGTTAAGCGAGAGGGGTAGTTTGCCTGCATTGTTTTGTGTTTTAACAAAAGTAAAAGACTTAATTTTGATAAATAAGTGGCGCGAAAATAAAGTCATATTAATCCACTGTAAAATGGTAAATGAGATATCCATAAATTGTATGGCTATTTGAAGGGGAGGGGTGATTTTTGAAAATTCTTTGCTGGTATCAAGTAAGGTACGAGTATTTAATTTTGAAGGATAACACACTTTAGCAATTACGTATTTATATTCTACAACTATAGATAAAACTATTACTCTTTGAAAGTGTAAATATCATTAATGATGGTGATCGATTGAGGAGAAGGGATGATTATCTCCGTAATTCAGTTTTATTATTAGTTTAAAGTACCTACTTTTTATAAATAAAGTGACTCAAAACACTTTGACGCCGATGGACGTCAATTGACGTCCTTTGAAAACTTCCGAGAACGCCGACGGACGTCAATTGACGTCCTGAAGTTTCAATGTGTTTTCACATGATTCCATATATATAAAGACGCCCTTGGAGCTATTTTGAAATTATGTCAGGCTTTGTAGTACCCAAATCATCCGTTAGATCGCATACGCGTTCACTTTTGTAGGTACAGTTGACATGAAACAGCTCACGGCAAACTGTTACGTTAGTTGGCTAAACACCACTTACGTGTAAAAACGTCGGAGAAGCGGTTCTTGTAAAAAAAATACAAAAGTACACCTTTATAAACCAATATATGTTATAAACATTAGGTGATGTATTGTTTAATCCATTTCTAACAAATAAAAATAAAATTGCGAGTTTCTAGTAACACCATGTGTTTTGGCCAATTTTTGTTTCTTCCAAAAATATCACTTTCTTGAGAAAAGCAATTTCAGGTAAAATAACCAACACAAAGACATATAGTATACACCATTTTAAAGAAGACACTTAAATCTTCATAAAAACATAGGTAGCATATATTTCTGCCGTATAGTTTAGAAGCTACAGCATTTTAAATATAGGCAAAAGTGGCCCGGCATGGGCAAATGTTAAGGGCTCGGAGTCAAAGTGTTAAACGATTACCCCATTATAACAAAAATAACTATAAATAGTGAAAATAGTTTTAGGGTGGGGAATATTATTCTAGAAATTATTGAACGGAATTCAAGTAAAGTGTTTTAAACATAAATCTTAGAACATGGGAATCATGTATGATTCTCCATACCGATATTTTTTATTGCATGACTTATTAAATATGTTAAAATTAGATGTTATGAATGCACCAAACAAAAATATTAATTAAGTAAAACTAAAAAAGGTAAAAATTAAATTACAGAAATCGTTGAAGTTCTTCAGTTTAATCCGTATAAGCTACATTGTATATTGATCTGTGCTAATCAGTTTCGTCATTATCGGATAGTTGTCGCGTAAGAACTGTTGACAGACAAATTTGCTGTCGGTAGCCACAACTATTGTAATATACCAAACATTTTACCAAACGGGTAGGTATATTGAAACAAAGTATTTAAATGATGTTCATGTTCATATTTTAAATATTCTGAAAAGAATATTACAACGCAAACAGCTCAAGCTTTAGGGGACACATCAAATAGTCTGAACTCACTGTCACTGATTTGATAAACAAAGCTGCACTGAACTCAGCTGCAAGGCTGCAAGTCTGAAATAATAAACTTAATAATTCCGAAAAAGGAAAAACGTTTCCTTTATGTTGACTGAGGAGAGACTAAAATTATTACTTACTCAGATCCGTATTTAATCAAATAAGCACTTACTCCTACATGTCGAATGTAGACACACCATCGTTTGTTAAGCGTTCTGTCGTTTGTTAAGTCAAGTTTGTTCTTAGCCACATATAACCTGTATGTTTCTTGGTAATTTAATTGTTTTACGGCGACCCCGATAATTTTCCAAATTTTGTCTACAAGTAAACAAAGCACATTATCTTCACATGTTGAATGACGAAATTAACGTAACAAAATAATCTAACGACGATAATTAGGATAAGTCTCCTTGTGCTAGTATATATTGTTACGTAATGCGGAACGTTCTCGTGCGTTCTATGGTGCCGGTCTACAAGCTTATCTACTAGCCTTGCCGGGGTGTGTTTCTGAAGAGGCCGCGCTGAAGTATCCTCTAGAATTTTCGAGTGCTTGATAAGGACGCATATTATGAAAGCCTGCATACTATAAACAGCCCAACACCTTTTGCTTAGTTCAGTTTACTCCGGGCGATTACTCAGTGCGTTTCAAGTGGCTATCAGTGAAAAATTATTATTGTGCGGGACTCTATTAGTTGACATTATTATTGCGTGTGGACAAATTTAATTTAAATTATTGTTCTAGTATAATCTTTCTGAATAACTTGTCGATTACAAACTGTTAATTGTGATAATTAAAGTTGGTTTTTAGTGACTTAATTGGTGTCTTTTTTTTTCCACTGTACGATACGACGATCAGTTAGACCGTCGTAACAATATCATATACACTTAGAAATATTGTATTATGAGTTATGTGAAGAACAACTCATTACTTCAGGCTAGGTAAGTTACAAAAGTGACAAACAAATTTGAACTGCATTAAAAGTACTTCATCTGTCAAGTAAAAACTACAATGTTGCTAGCGTACTAGTGCCGCTTATGATTGAAATTGTAGTCGGAAAATTCATCTTATTTTTAAAAAGTAGTTGATCCACATGTTACAGAAAATTTATTTAAATTGAATATTTCTTTGGTCGACTGATAACACAACAATACATTGGTAACACATTTTACTGTTTGTGGGTTTCTATTTTAATAAAAAACACAAAGCACACAAAAAAATTATATTTGTCCTTCGGCACAAATTTGGCTATATCATACAGTCCTGTATCAAAATCTTGTGGAAAAGCGTCTAATTTTGTTAAAACAAATTTACTAAATCTACAATTTTAAGGAAAAATTACAAAGTAGGAAAATTTAATTTAAAAAAAATGATATCGTTTTATTTAAACTTTACTTACTACAGACATTTCCCGCAGGTTCAAACACGAGCAAAATTAGTTTTAATAAGATGTGATATATAAATAAATAAAGCACGTTAGAATTAAGATAGTACATAATATGTTCAACGCTGATAGTTTGTAATCAGTCGAATTATGAAAGTTGTCAATTCTAATAGTGTGCCTTGTTTTGTAATTTTGTAGACATTTTTTTATTCATCAAAATCAGACTTGCTTAGAAGATATTACAGAACGGATTGAGTGGAACCGAATTATACACCAAAAAATCTACACATAATGTAGTTATTGTAAAAGTCCTACACGACACGTTATTAGTACTTCTTAACATTTTGCTAATGTTAATATATTACCTTTAAATTCTGAGTTTAATGTTACTATAAATTTGTGTTATGCTTAAACTGTGTACGTAGTCGTAGTCGCTGTGTCCGTGGTTTAAGGTTTGCATTTCATAAATTACAGTATACCTCGAACAACAGAGAGTCTACATAACAGAGTCGACATACGGTAGTCGTAATACATGACACGACAAGCACTTACATTTTAAGTGACTGTTTAAACAAACTAATATATTTTGTTACCGTAAATAGGCCTACATTTGCATCATGTTATTGGTTTTATCTGTAACAATTAGTGACATATTTTTTTCTAAGGTAATATTTATTATATAACTCAATGAACTGGATACAGTGCAACATAGAACTTCACATTTTTATGTTAAAATGTTTGCTATTTAAAAACACTTTGTTTTTTGCAATTTGTAAACGAAAAGTTCTAATCATTGGAACAATTACTATATGGGTTAAATATATGGATAAGTGGTCTTCCAAATAAAAGTGGAAAATGTTTACAATAATCTAGTGACCGGATTATTCAACATTTATTCCGTATATTTGTATTCCACCAGACATGAAAGTTTATCTCAGTAAAATACGCCTGTGTTGTTCAATTTTGTGTAATGTATTCTCTGTCACGTCTACGCAAAGCGTGCTTAGTCTAGGCTGAACGTTCACATCATTCATTCTTCATGATTCTTCTTTACTTGAAATACAGTTACATTCATCTAACGTCTCTGATAAAAACCCACTTCTCGAGGTTACACAATGAGACGTATCTGTATCCTTTACATCACTCTGTGTGATTTATATTTTTACATTCACTGCACTAATGTACCACCTGATATACAGCGTCTCCCCTGAAACGGAAAATTTAAATTAATCTTAGTTATTTATGATGGAATGCGACAATATTTTGACATACCTCAGGTTGATGTCTACAGTGATACTGCTAAGTGTATCCACAAAATTTGGTAAGTCTATATACATTTTCTGCTTTACTAAACATCTTATAAAGTAGGTAGCAGGGTAGCTGAAATTATAACAAATTATCTGATTTTACACCTTCTGTGTATTAATTAATGATTTTTTTTGCAACTTTAATCAATCGCAACTTACAATATGTAACTGTGTTAACAAAAACTGGCTGAATCTAAATACATATTAGGCCTACGCGAAGGTGGTGTTACAACTAACAATAAGAGATTTGTGAAGCATATCTTAGTTGTTAGAGATTTATGTGTTGAATAAGCAATAATAAGTATTTCCATGGAAAGTGGGAAAAAAGGAATAAATTGATGGATCAATTTAACCATTATATTTTACGAACTACAGTCTCTTAACTATCGTAATTAACAAAGATTAGTTGCTTATTTGCTTTTAGCTAATTAGGTTTTAGTTTACCTTTTAGTTCACGTTACGAATTTTTACAATTTAGACAGTCACAGTCGATTTAATTTTCATGCTTTTGAAGATACAAAGCTGTGTTGTAAAAATATGTAAGTCTCACTCCCTCTTAAAAGCGCGCACTCACTCTGTCTGTCTGTCTGTCTGTCTGTCTGTCTTGTTTAAAAGGAATAATTCCAAATATTTAGTACCAAGCCACGTGTTCTTCAATCAAATATATTGCAACTTACCTTTTTCGTACTAAGTTTGCACGACTTGCAGTATTCACGTTTAAAAGGAATAATTCCAAATATTTAGTACCAAGCCACGTGTTGTTCAATCAAATATATTGCAACTTACCTGCTGGAAGGCGCAGACGGTAAGTGCAATATATTTGATTTTCTGTCTGTCTGTCTGTCTGTCTGTCTCTCTCTCTCTCTCTCTCTCTCTCTCTCTCTCTCTCTCTCTCTCTCTCTCTCTCTCTCTCTCTCTCTCTCTCTCTCTCTCTCTCTCTCCCTCTCCCTCCCTCTCTCACTCTCTCTGTTTTCTCTCTCAATCCCCCACACTCGCTTGCCCACTCTACTAGTCCTTTCATAGTTGGCTATATAGAAGGTAAAGAAGATTTAAACTAAGCTTGACGAATATTCATTCATTGTTATTATTATAACTGAGTCCGGTGTCACCAAGAATTTCATTCACAATCTTACTGCTTCAGTAGCAAAGAGAGGTTTCTATTATGTTGGGTAGTCTAGATTCCTGTACTGCTATTCCAATCATTTTGATGTAAAACCTTACACGATAATATAGATCAATTTTTGTACAGAACTAATCGCATAGAATGATACATTTGTTTGGTTCTGAGCACGCTATTACTATTTAAAAATATTTGTTTTCTTGTAAATTTTGATTTGTAAGATCGACATGACCTTATTTGTACAGTGTTTCGACTTCATATTTGCTCTTAATATATTTTTACCGACGTTACCTGAAAACGTACAACTGAAAGAAATATAACATTATAAATTACTTTATATTATTATACTAAAGTAAAAAAAGGTTACCTACTTTTTGTACGCTTTTTTATATTATCTTCCAGAGTGTTAATTTACTTGGAACTATTTTCCAAGCAAACTTTATGTTTAGTAATAAGATAATAAGAAATAATTCAATATTCTTACTTAGACACTTTCTCTAAACATTTTAAATATTTTGTTCCATACAAGGTGTAGAAAACCGTAAATTTAATAAGGCTTTTTATCACCTGAATTATAAGAATAGTTTTCTTCTTCTACTAGATACTTTTCTCAACGTTTTTATTCTGTAGCAGATTTACCTACAAAAGTGTCTTCTTCAGTAAATATTGTTTAGTCTAAAAAGCTTAGAAAATAAATTGTACTGCTTGGAGAATATGTTTGTAAATTTAATAAAACGGCACAATGACTGTGTTATATTAAAAACATTTTTTATTTCCATGTATAATTTAGTTCTTTAAAATTAGTTGTTAAATTCCAGCTAAATAAATACAAAAAAATATTTTATATTTCATGCTTGTATACAGTGAAAGGCAAACAAATTTTATCTTGACTTATACAGAGAAAAACAACTTAGGCATATGCATTTGGTTGTTGTCATAGTTATACTTCTACAAGTCGATTTGAAGGCTTTCCCACACTCCTCTCTGGCTATCGAATTTCTTCAAATAAATTTTTCTTTCTACATAAAAGTCTTACTTCTGTTGTCCTACCGTATTCTTTTGGGGTCTCTGATGTCTCTCTTTTTTGTCTATACTGTAGAATAATTTTACATTGCCGATCCCAAATGTTTGTATTTATGATGAACACTTTGTATTGTCTTATGCTAATATGTTCTTTGTCTTACATAATAAAATTTGTATATTACTCTCAAAATATGTAGTTATTTAATTTCTCTGCTGATACTGTTATTTAGTAAATAAAAATATGTATTAGTATATAGAATACATGTAAAAAATTGTTGAATACATTTCTACGGAATCGATAAAACTGGCGTTATGAACTACAAAACAGAATAATTTAATCTCTAACGTAATAAGTTTTTCAATTACATGATGTTTTTTTCTCTTCCGTCTTACTGAACACGTGTTGGGAATTTATACATATTAGCATTAAATTGCCACTACAAATGGGTTGTATGAATTGGTCTTCGTGTGCCGTGTTGTCACGTAACAGGTATATGAAATGTCGATAAATTGAATTCAACTAATCTGCGAAGTAATACTGTAACTTTATGTTTGGCATTATGTTATTTTTTTTATTAATACATACCCTGTAATAAACTTGATTTATCTGTCATTAGCTAATCATAATTCAGGTTTTAGTAAATTAAATGTTTAATTTCAGATAAATGAACGTCTATTAAATCTGTGATTGTGACAACTCAGGTTAAGTTATAAGTTACAACATTACTGTACTAGGACCGAAACGTTGATAACTAACGTGGCTCAAATATTTAGTGACAATAATGACAAAGTATAGCAGACTACATAAATCACAAGTATCTGACATTTTTATAAATATTTGTAAAATTAAAGATTTGGCGACATCACAAGTGTCGGACAGTTTACAAAATGTTCAGATCCGGGGTGTAATGCCGCGGTCCACTATACTGATGCCTTTGAGGAAACACCTGATTCTAAAGAGTACTAGTTAGATATAGAATCGTTTATTAAGCTGATGAAAATACTGTTACATAAGTGTAATAGGTACGACTTTAGCAGAAAGTAGTAGTTTGGGCACAGTGTGTTTTTTAGTTTAGAAAGCCAACGAGAATGTCATATTACCGAGAGTTTGCGAGACGACAAGCGACACCGCTTTCTACAGACCTTCGGTGATTTCATTAACTATTCTTTGAACATGTTAGGTTATCTAACAGTGTTTTCGGAGGGCAAACTAGAGATTAGACGTAAGTGTTGGATTATCACTGTTTTTCTTGACTCCTTTTTAAATAACAGTCGCTGAAATACTGACTTAACAATATAGGCAGTGGTTAATATGTTAGTAAATTGTCAGTTTATAAAGAGGTATATTTTGTGTTCAAGCTTTTATAATACCTGTGTACTTCCGTATTGTAAAAAAATAGGCAAAGGCAAGCATGCGTTTGAAAATTGTTGTTAAAAGAACAGTAGTTTTCGAGGTAATTATTATGAAATTAGGCATAAAAGTAGGTCGTAACATGGAGCTTTGAATGGTCTTAATGTGCTTTTGTGTGTTTTTGTTTCTGACTTCTGCTGGTGCGAATATCCTTAAAGTGAAGAAATATGAAATGGTAAATTAATGAAGTCCATTATTTTGGTGTCATTACAGTCGCCTCAGTTCGTTACGATATGTTGTCGTATATTCGTATTCGTCACGTGGACGGACATGTATTTATTCGCCATGTAAGTAGTGATAAAAAAGTTGTGTTCACTGTTTATAATTATTGTAATAATAAATTACGAATCTGGTCTACCTTTACAAGCTATAAACATATCGAAAATATTTTCCTCTTGCGCGTACATGCTCTCGTAGGTGTGAAGACGTTTGTCTATGTGTGCACTGCATACACAGCTGCTCACTAAAAAAATAATGCTTCCGTTCGGAACATGGCATGGACAAAATAATATACTTCATAGCCATGTTATATACATGTGTGAATATAATAATCAGCAGATTCAACTACCCAATATGCAGTTTCAAACCATAACACACAACCAAGCCTTGTCGCATTCATCACATCAATTTATGCCAATCCATTAGGCTCCCACAAACTATTTTGTACCAATGTCCCATTAATTTCAACCAATGAATGTCAACCATTCAACCGATAAACCCACTGGTTTTTAGTTCCAAACAATGTCATCCACCAGTGAGGACGAGGTAAATGTCATCCACCCAAATGAAAAAAATTCCACCTTATGAAACGACCCATGAGTACAAAAACAGAAGTAGACAGTCGGTTTGCTCTTTTAACCAACGTCACTGAATTCATTTCGCCTGACAAATCCTTAGTGGCAATGGCAAAAACATCCCCTCCCACTTCCATACCTGGCGTTACAGATTACAGCGCCATGGTGTAACAAATGAGGAATATGCTAGAAGATGAATAATAGTTTATGAAATTTTTGGCTGATAATGCTGTCAAAGTAAACTATCAATCATCCGAATCCTACCGTAAACTGGTCAGAGACCGCAAACAAAGGGGTATATTCTACCACATGTACTAATTAAAAAAAAATAAGCATTCAGAATAGTTATCAAATACTTACTTCACTCAACAAGTGTAGCGATCATTAAAGAGGACTTATTGAATCTAGATCGAAAATTAAAAAATATAATTAACGCACGTCATAAAGTCAGTAGGAAGCCACTAAACTTGTTCTTTGTAGACCTTGATCCAGCAAACAATAACACGTAAAGTAACAGGTGTACAAAACATATGTAGAAATTGAACCCTTGCGCTCAGTTACAAACAATATAATTTAGTGTAAAAAAATATCAATAGTGCGAACACTGGAAACCCTACTGTACTAAACAGTTCGTTTGTGTCAAATGCGCAGGGTTGCACAACGCAAAACACAGTAGACTGCAAAAAAGACTGTTGCACTAGAAACCATCCAAAAGTTTACGACCATCGTAACCTGATGATAATGCACTTTCTACTGCTCGCAATCAACAGAAATGTAATCCGAGCAGACTTTGGCCATCCGATCTTTAAGGACCATGAGGTGACATCACTGGATAGAACACCTTTCACGCCATCTAGTTGTGCCTTTCTTATGTGTGTACACTAATTAGCAGATTAGCTTATAGAATTTTCTCATTGCTAATAAGTAAACAAATAAATAATAAATCACAGTCGCCTGAAGTGGGTAGTGATCCAACTACTGTACTACGGTAGGCCTACAGTTATTCATTTTAATTTGATGAGAGTTGGAGTTGGAACTGGTTCCACTGCTGCTTCTTTTGCACTTTCTCATCTCATGACATGGGAGTTTGTTTACTGGTTCATCAGCGTCTGTGTTCAATCAGTGTTGTTTACTATGGTTAGATGTCGGTTGTCGAGGGCTGTGAAATTAGGGGAGGGGGTTCAATCATTGGTACGAAACCGGTTTGGATATTTGTGATTGTTGTGGATAAAAAGGTATCTGAAATTGCGTGAAGTAAGGTGAGAGAATACCTTGTTGTTAGTCTGAATGATTATGAATTTTGAGTGACACATAATGGATGAAATTTACTTTAATGTATGGAAAATTTTGTTTATTGAAGGCAAATAAATTTTAATTGAAATCTTATGTAAAGTTACCAGAGATGGCTGATAGGGTTTAGTAGTGCACATGGGCGATATTTAATAAGTACGGGGTATGTGAAAGCGGGCTCAGCTGTTCGTTAAACGTCTAGCGGTCAGTTACACTTGGCAGATTGTTCACACGTACATACCTAATGTAATGTGCACAAATGCACATATATTTAATCACTTTAATCCGTTAAAGCGAATTTTTTACTTATATAATATAAGTTAATAAACAATAAACTCAACACATCATTGATAAAGGAAATTATGGATCTGTCTAATAAAAACGTTAAAGATAACATACAGAAGATGTGAGAGAGCACCATCTGTATGGTTCAGCCTCTGAGACGATAATGTCCAACTACGTAATAGTTAAGTTCTTTTCTACTACGCATAAGTTTCTCTGTGTATCCTCTATCAGTGTACTTTCCTACCAATCCCTGACTTTCTTAAACTTTCCATTTTTGAGTTTACATTAACTACTATAGCAGTCTTTTTATAATTTACTTGCATTCTGAATTTTTATGGTATAGCTAAAGAAAGTACAAGCTACAAATCTTCCTTCTTATTGTGTATATAATTTCTAGACTAATTTTTTACATTAATTTGAATGTTTTGCATTATTCAGCTGCTGCATTTCTTGCATGCAAAACATATATTAGACAAAAAATATATAAACATATCATATATGTAAATACAAAAACAGAGAAAAACATTACTACAATTTTCATTAATAATAATAATAATAACAATTATAATTAAACCAATTTTAACATTCATAATAATATTATTTTGAATAAAACAGGTACAAAACACTCAGATAACAGACATTTGTTGCATGCACAACTACAAAAATGCTCTGTACAAATACTGATAACAGTTAATTGCTAGTTAGTGTTTTCATGGCAGGACCTGAATGGCTCAAGCACTGTACTATCAGTTGCTAATTATAGCCTAAATCACCGTGCAGTAACTTAGTATGTTCTCTGATAAAAAGTAATATAGAATAAAATTACTAAACTGGCTTAAGAATATCTGCAGAAAAAAACAAATTTCTCACAAACATTAAAAAAGCGCAAAAATTCCTGGTACCAGATACAGGTGGAATAGTGAAGGTTCGAAAATCTAAGTGTCTAGGAGAGATAATTTAAGAGAATGGCTTGGAAAATCTACTAAAGAAGAAAGGATTCACAAAATGGAAAGGGCATATGGTATAACTAAAGATATTTACAATGAAAGTGCATATCTGAAAATGCGAAATAAGGCATTACAGTACAGTAGTGAAGCCAGAATGCCTATTTGCAAGTGAATGTCTAGCATTGAATTACAATTTAGAAAAACTATAAATATTGGAAAGACGAATTATTAGAAAAATATTAGGCCCACGAAAAACTTCAGAAGTTTGGAACTTAAGAAGTAATGACGAAATATATCAAAGTGTAGAAAATATAACAGAAAGAATGAGAATAAGAAGACTATTATTTTTTGGACATTTATATAGAATGGACGACAATAGGTTGACAAAGCAGATCTTCAAATACTTGTGGGGGAAGAAGTCAACATTAAGTTGGATTAAAGAAGTCCAAAAGGATTTAGTAAAAATAATATACATGCAGAAGAAGCAATTGAAGGAGAAGTTTTCGGACAAAAGTGTTAAAAAGGAGGGAGTCCAGGGTAGGAGAGATAAAAACGCAGGTTCAATTTGGACTGAAGACAAGAAGAAGAGACAGTGAAAAGATGAAGGAATATTGGAAAAAAGGAAAGAACAAAGAGTAAAGAATTGAAATTGGCATGTGGTCCTTAGATGGCCGATACGAAAAGAAATTACTAAACTCTTACAGTAACAATAATAACTCATAATAACAAATAACAAATTAACTTAATTAACCGTAAAATTCATAATTACTACAACGAAATAAAATTCCGAATATTGAAAAGACCGCATTAAATGAAAATAAAATGAACAACGTCCTTTTTATTTTTACTAAATAGGCTACACCCCAATAGCTTCCGAAGTTTTAGTACTACATCGTGACTCTATGAACACGACTTGCAACAAAAAATAATTATTCAATTTTTGATAACTAATAACCCGAGTAGTAACATGAGGTACTAGTGTAATAGCAATCACAAACGCTATCCAGTTATTTAGTTCATCATCAGATCTGATTCTGGACACTTGGACTCTCCAATTTAAGCCGATTCACATACTTATATACAGTTACTACCATCTTGTTTACCTGTTGTTTATCTGACATTATCTCTGGGGTGATAGATTAGTGTATTGTTTGTGTAAAGTTATTTGCCTACCGATTTACAGTACCCAACGACGAATATCAAAAGCAAGTCTGTCACGGCTATCGTAGGTGTTTCAAATGGTAAAGATATGTAGCCTAGCACTTGGCGTTTTATGCAATTAAAAGTGTAACCCAAAGTATAAGTATAAACGTATGATCAATTCCTTAAACAGTGAGCAACGGTTAGACTACACACGAGCTGTTATGTGCGGTTTCAGACTAATAGGTTGACGCCCGGGGAACAACGTTTTATTTGCAAATGTGTCGACCTAATGACTGTCGTACAATTTTACCTCTTTCAGAACAAAAATATTAATTTCATTTCATTTATATTATTACTTTAAATAGAGTTAATTAAATAATGTACAAAGCTAATATAAATATATAGCAACAGCTTTGACTTTCCACAGTACTACGTTCTTTACTCTTTACAAAATCAGACTCCTCCATAGTAATTATTATTATGAAATGTTTTCAAGATGTCTATGCTAACAGAAACAGTGCTCGCCTGTTCTGAAACGTGCGTGCTCCCTGACGGTGGCTGGCTAGTGCACGTTCTCAAACGTTTATAGGCTCCTCCTGAAAGGGTTTTGGATCATAGACAATATTGTTTACTTACTCAATCTTTACTGGTTGTATTAAAAAAATTAACGACGTTGTTATAGTTTTGATGGTTGGTAGTCCTGTAGGAACTGTGTATGTGACTGTTTTCTCATTTTAAATATATTGTTTAGACACATTATGTTCAATGTGTATATATTAAATACATATTTTATACATAAAGTGAATTGCATAACTCCTTATTTATACCCTATAAAAATTTGAGCCTTCTAGGGTAATGCGATGGGGCTTATTTTATATTTAAAATAATTTGTTTTAATAATATTCGTAGAAGCAATAAATTGTATATTATAATAATATTACAATATACAATGTATTGCTTCCACGAATCATCGTACTCCTCGACGTCTTCTGATCCGTCACTTTGGGCAATAATTAAATAAAAAACAGAGCCTACAAAAATTTTTACAATATGCTGTACAAAAAACTGTTAAATATAATAAGCTATAACTGTATTATGTCATAATTACAAGACCTATGGTGTAAACGTCTTGTTGCATGGAGATTTTACCACGTAAATATAAAATAGGTTTACACGTTTTCCGATAGAAGTAGAGGGTGTTCCGAATGCGTATAACGAAAATCTAATTAGCACTTCACATTCCTGTGGACCATTCATAAGTCTGTTTATAGTAAGTTGTGAACAATTTACGTAACGATACTCTTTACTGCTTATAACATAAATTTACTCTCTTAGTTGTCTATATAATTTTCTAACGATACAATAGTTTTTTCTCTTTGACAACTTCTTTAACACAATATTGTCTTTTTTTAACTCGATTTGGTTTTGACTACGCTCATAAAAAATTTCAAATTGTGTTACGTGTGTTTTAAATTACGAAAATTAATTTATTCTTCCTTTGTCCAAATGTCCTAACCGTTCAGTAAGAGTTAAGAAAAATCAAAGGTATTTATTTCTTCTTGAAACGAATTGAGCTTTGACGTTATCTAATTCAGCCTTGACTTTGTTACAAACTGTACTATCTCTCTCCGCCATCCTCCAGCCCCAATCGTCATTTCCATTTCGTCCAAAGACTTCTTTTCTGGCCGGGTTTCTTCCTGCTTCTCCTAGTTGGGGTTTTGCAATAATATTTAGAATAAATCTGTAAATTTTTAATACTAATTAGAAACTTCATAGTTTGAGTCTCCTTGCTTTATAAAATTTTGCTTTACTTACTTAAACTAAGAAATGAATGCAGAAGAATTGACGGAAGCCTTCCTAACTCCTAGATTTTTTGTTTAAGCAGATTCCTTTTATTCTAAACATGCGAGCTTGGTTTACTTGTCTTTTCACTTCAGACTTATGCGTATTGTCTTCTCTAAATAGTCGTCTCAAGTAGCAACACTTTTGCCCTTAACTATCTTAATTCCATCTAGTCTTATTCCTTTCTTCTCATGACTTTTATCTGGAATAAATAAGTTCAATATTATTGGAATTTTATTTTCAAGATAATAACATAATAAGTACGTCATATATAGAAAATCATTTGTTTAAGTAAGCTAAAGTAAGTAAGTAACTTAGAATATAATGTGACACGACGGCTTATTGTCACCTGTGTAAGCCTTGCCGTGCATTCGGGGAGAACGAGTTATTACGCTTCCCGTATGTAATAGTATACTTACATAATATATTATTACGAATAATAATACCACTCTTTGTACAAGATATATACTTTATTATTTTTTAAAACATAACACTGTTTTGATAGTAGTAATTGTCATCGTCACATATAATTTAATAAATTTAAAAATATTAAAATATCTATTAAAATATTGTAATTAATCAACTAGATTTGTTAATTTGTTATTGTTTGTTTGAAAAAAAAATTTTGTTTTATTGTTTATATATATATATTTTTTTATTATTTAAATTAATTTAAAATTAATTAATTTAAAATGTATTGTGGTGTTTCGAACTTCTTGTTATTTGTTTTAATTGAATTATGTCCTTTTTAGTATTTAAAATTCCATCACCCGTTAATAAGATTGTCTCCAAGAACAATCGATTAGTGAACTTTCCTTATTTGGAGGTTATCTTCCTTCGTGGTTGTGAAATTCTGGTAGTTATCGCTCAATTAAAATTATGTACTATGCTAATTATTATATAGGAATAAACAATATTCAATATTATGATCTCCAATGAATTTTATTAACAAATATTGATATGATCGATTTTCTATCGATTTATTAATCGACTCTCTCAGGGCATATTTCGATAGTTCATACAATTATTTAGTATCGGGTTCTCTTAACAGATATTTTATAGATAGTCAGAGAAAAAGGGCAAAGTATGGAAAGTATAACATTACAAAAGTATAATCTTATTAATTAAAATACATTTATAACATTCAATACATAAGTAAAGTTTTCGAACCGTTCAGTTGAATAGGCAGTGTCGCGTTGGATTGTGGGAAGAAAAAGATGGCCGCTTCGAGTTCAGATGTCAGACGAATACACCTCGCTGGTTCTACTTCCAATAAAGGCTGTTTTTCCTGTGATTTCTCGTTCCTGCTGTTGCGATTATTCCTTCTTGTGTTGGTGGAGTGTTCTCCTGGTTAATTTTTAGTGGTACACTTCGATAAAATATGTTGTGAAAGTTATGTTCAACTTTAGTCTGTTAGCTCGAGAATTGCACTTTCCGTTTCGTTGTGTGTAATTACTGTTTTAATCGTTTAAATTGTGTATTCACTGTATTCTGTTCTTGTTTGAAGTTAGTTTAATGTTTGTAGGTGTTCGTTTCACTGAAGTTACGTTTAGAATGTATTTTTACAAAACTCGCGTTTTTCGCATTAGGCTAGGCTTATTGGATATGCGCCATTTATGTCTCAGCTATTAGGTTAAAAATTGCTTAAGAGCTCGTGTCAAGTGTACTTCACAATATCTAATAATGAACTCACTAACTTCCTTCGTCTTGTCCAAAAGTCTTAGCCAAATTAATATTAGCAATCCATTGATTCAAAATTTTTTACATCCTGTGCATGTGAGAATTTTACATTATATAACTGAATATATTTTTGTTATTATTCAAATTTATTAACTACTAAATACATAATCTTCTTCTTCAGTTCATTCTGCTTGATTTGATATACCAAATAAGATAGTTTTATTAAGTTTTTGATCTAAAATGCTATATTTACTTCATTTTGAAAATTGTAAGTTTTAAAATTGACTTCCTGTCCTTTTCAAAAATGTTGCCATTTTACATGTTATATTAATGATTGTATTAAATCTCAGATTGACATAAAAGGTTTATATTTCCTTAATTTCTTGCAATTTGATTAATTGGTTATCTTTTAAAATATTATACATTAATATGTGACTCCACTCTCTGAATTTTCAGTTTTTACATTTGCATTTTTAACAATAATTATTGCTATCTTTTTACAAAACCTTTCTTACTTACATTTCCAGTTACATGACTCTATGATTGATTTACCTTATATAAATCACATCAGTTTAATTGTTTTTCTGTACTTATTTCATCAATTTTGATGCTGTTTAGTTTAAACATTTGGCCATATATTTCTAACAGTTTTTTCATACAAAGTTTTTAAATAATACATTTTGTTTATACCCTCTCTGACTTTCTATTCTATTATGACATTAATTAATATTTTCTTATTTTAACAAAAGAACAATTAGTATATAATTTATACTCTTAATTCATAATACATAATTGAAATTAACAATGGTCTTTCAAACTCAGACATTTTATACTTAATTATTATTAGTAATACACAATAAATATTTTATAAATAAAGAAATTATTTAATTCTGACATTTCAGTCTTGATTATCACTAGTAACTTATTCTAAATAAACAAAACATATTGGTCCTTCCATCGTTTACTCTATTTCTTACACCTAGTTTTATTTTCAGTTTTAATCTGTTTTTTGTTTGATTTTGGGGTAATGATACTTTATCACTTCACTTTTTATATAGCCTGCTCTTGTTTTATCTACTGTCATTCTACCGAATGTTGTATATGAAGAGTGGCAGTTATTATTCAGAAACACCTGTATTATCTGTCATAATAATACTTTATTTAATATTATTCATGGACACAATATAAAAACTTCAAAGTTGTATTAATTCACAATTTACTCAGTTTGTGAACTGCAATATTGACACATAAGGTTTATTTATTATAACACAAAAACTTGCACTGATCCCTTTTTCTTCTTGGATTTTATTTCTAAATAGTTTTATAGTTTTATTAAAATCAAGAAATCTATTTATAGAAGATAATGAAGGTTTGTTTTTTGCATTATATAATTATTTCACATTGGTTCACTTTCAACTCTACTTTATACACTTTTGGCTTATTTTTATTTTACATGGTTTCTAGATTTGGGTATTTGTTATACTTTCATTTGTTATTATTTTTATCACTTTCTTTTGGGGTTTGGGTTTTTTATAAGAGCACTCCTTCTTCTTGTGGATGCTGTCTTGTTCTGGTTTCTTCATTGATTTCTCCTATTCTTCTTGTTCCTTATAAAAGTATTTCCTTTTCTTATTGTGGATGTTGTCATGTTTTGGGTTTCTTTCTTACTTACTCCTATCCTACCTGGGTATTACCTTTTTCTATATTTTTAGTTTTGCAGTTTATTTTGTTGATTCATCACTCATTGTAACATTGGTTTTAAATGAAACTTTAACTTTAATCTATGATTATACTTTACGGTGCTTCTTAATTAATTTTTTATTTTGGTTTCTCGGATTTAAAATGTTTTATTTTATTTTAATGATCATTCTACCATTCAGAATTATTGGCATTATCTGTCATGCTACAATATAAATAAAATTATTGATTTTAACAATTTTAAATTTATTAATTTGTATCTCTAATGATGATAGTCAATATCATTAAAACAGCGTTATATTTCAAAAAATAATAAAATATATATTCTTGAATGAAAAGTTTTATCATTATTTAAATTAATATAGGCTTAGAAATTATATACAAGAATAACTGAGCAAATATAAATGCAATTACATAATTCTACCTGTAATTATATTAGTAATTAAATGATATCTTACTATTTAAAGAAAAGTCTACTTTTTTTGTTTATTTATTTACAACTGCAATTATATTTTACCATAATATCTAAAATATTAGCTATTTTGAAGGCTAAAGAACTAGTTGTTAAGCTCTAGTCCTGGAGTGATGAAACTTCAGTAAAATGACCTTCACGTCTGTTGGCCAATTTATTTTCAATCTTCTGGTGGAATACTTTTGCACAAATGATTAGATGAGGGGACTGACATTGTCTCTAACCTTGCACCATGGTTTCTGCTTCCTTCGTATATCAGGACGCATCAGTTATTGAACGATGAATTTTCGATTGTGTACTTATTCACAGAACGCCGTAATTCTGTATCGTATGTACACATAGGTTTAATTACGTTTGACGGATTTTGTTTTCTAACAAGGGTTTACATTTTATACAAGTAGTCTATATAATTCTTTCATTAGTAAGACAATCAGCTTCCTTTTTCTTATGATGTGCTTCCAATTAATTTATTATCAAGATCAACTACTAAGTAATTAAATCATGACGATATAGGAATGTCTGGACTATCCACAAAAATTTCTGTAGATTGGTCTTTGGATTTGTTAATGTTCATGGTTCAATTCTGGTTCTTTTTTTAATTGAAAGAGGGTATTCTAAAAATTTGATGTTTCTATTATGGTTTCCTCATGAATAGATAGGTTAGCTGTGTCTTCTGGAAATTTATTTGTTGTAGTTTAATCAGTTGCTCGGAGTTCAGCCGCAAAGATTAAATATAAAATAAGCACTGCGTAACTACTCTAGACGACCTCAGATTTTGAAAGGTAGAAATCACATTTTCCGCTATTCTCTCTTTTTCTAAAATATGAAATACAATTTTGTTCAAGAATATCTAATAAGTATTATTTTAAAGAAGATAATGTGTTGTAGAGAGCAGAGCACAAAACATTATGGAAGGCTTGACTCACTTGTAGGAAGGCCAATAAACAATACTTCTTTTCATTTATGGCTTCAACGATTACGTATTATATACGGTGTTACTGATAAATAGTCGAATGCTTCTGATTAAACACGGACTGGAGAGTTTCGATAGTATTATGTAGAATGGGAGTCACAAGTTAAAAAAATCGTTTTTCTAGTAAATTAGAAATGGAGAATAGCAATAGAGTTGTAAATAGGGACAGCAGAAATCCGTATGAATGCAACAAGTGTAAAGTAAATTTAATAATTATTATGAACCATCATATGTGTTGAATTTGCTGTTCATGAATGTTTAATGAAGGATTGCCTGTACGTATCATTGTTTTCTAACTCTACAGGTGCAAAGTATTACTATAATATTCAGTCTCATTTTAAATACTGTTTAAATAAATCATTCATGTCATAACTAAGTACATACACTTAGATGTTGGATTTGATTTTTGGTTTTTAGTGGTTTGCCACCGTGTAGTAGACTGCGTTTGTCTGTAGGGCTCCGCCAATGTGTTATGACTTTTGTTCGTAATATCTCCACAACAGTAGCAATAAAGTCCATCTTTATTTTTTCACTGTAAACATTACAAAAATCAACTTCTTCCGTTTGAATATAGGGGTATCATGTTCGTCCACTGTCGTCACTTACAATTTTACATAATATATAGACTAAATAATAAACTTATTCGTTACTGTGAATTAGGGATTTGCTTTGCAGATATAGATTTCCTCTTCTTAGTTTCTGTAGCTCTTACGTCATAGATATTTACAAGCTTTCAGATTAGTACGCGTAACTTTATAAATTTCAAACAATATGCAGTAACACAAATGTGTAAATACTAAAACATTTATAAAGACAAAATTTATAAATGCCAGAGTGTTCAGAGAAAAGGTCTGACTACTGAAGTAACCAATTGCATACAAGATGTACTGAATAAAATACTTAATTGTATAAATGTCTCAAAGTTTGAGAGTAGGCCTACTGTATAGTTTACCAGAGGTAATACGCAGTAGCTCAAGTGACCCAAGCAAAACAGCTAGTTTGCGTAGGGTTCTCGTGGCACTTGAACTGTCTGAAAACATCTTTTAGAATTCTCTGTTGCCACAATATTAGGTCCGAGAAGTGCCAGAGTATTTCGATGTGCGACGTAGTTACCTTCATACAGTTCTATAATATCGATGATCATTGCTTCTTTCTGCTGATGCTTTCTCCTCTTGCATGCTCTGTCACTCTACGTTTAAGTCATCACGTCTTACAGATTTACTGTCAATCAAATATTTTAAATCATAAACTTAACTTTTATCTAACGTTGTAATTATTGCTGTGTTACTACTTTATTTTCATTGAATAATATTTTTGTCTTCTTTGTTTGCATTTGTATATTACAATTTTTTAAAAAGCACTATTATTTCTTTTGACTTCTAGATAATGGTAGTTTTTCGGCTAGCGCAGTATTTATAAGTGTTTCTTTCATTTCCATTAACTCATGTATATTTTGCGGCATCTCTTTTACCTCAATTTACCATTTTATGTATTGAGTTAAAATTATTCTTCCGCACTAAATACTTTATTCTGGCTTCATTTGATATTTATTTATACTGCCTTGTACACACGTTACAGTTCTGTTAAATATATCACCGTTACATTAATTAGACTTTTGTTCTTCTTCCTAAGGGTGTATCACTGGTCCTTATTAGAGTTAAATGTCTGAGTCAAGACGTCATATTCTTTACGTTTTCTACGTTAGAAAAGTAATCTCTTTTTCTGGTTAGTTTCCTCTTACCATTTAGAATCTGAATCCGGTTCTATTTCTTCATCCCATTTACTCGCTCAATTTCAGCGCCTATGTTACTCGCAATTTTTAATAACTTAGTTTGCAACTTCATTTCTAAACTGTAGCTGAGATATTTGATTTCGCTGAACTCCCTACGTAGTTTTTTATCTACTATCTGTAAGTCACCGCTGATTCGTATTACACTCCGGTTGCTGTCAGAGATCTTGGTACTAACAAACTGCTTCTAAAAGAATCCCCTTCGGTCAATACAGTTAACCTCAAAATTGTGACACTCATCTCTGTGGATTGTGGACGTTTCAGAGTTTTGTCTGTCCACAATCTGCAATATTAAATCCAGACTTGTTTCTCAGTGCTTGATTTGTTTTATTATAGAAGCGGAAATTATAAATGCGTGAAGAGAACGTAACCCAAGAAAACCTAATAACGTAAGGTTTGGAGAAAGCAAGTGTTAGCTAAATTAAATATGATAGGAAAGATTTGAAAAGTAGTACCTTGGAATAAGATAGTGGAAGTACTGACACAGCTTAGCTCAGGACCCTGTTGTAGTCAACCACTCCTCACCAGTTACGAGCTCTATAGAACGCACAGCGTTAGCGGTTCAGAGTTGTACTTTAAAGCAGAAGAGTAATCCAAGTAATATTACACTACACTTCAATCAATACTTGACGTGATCTAAAACATGTTTAACATTCAACAGTTAAAGGCGAAAAACGTGTTACTGAGTGAGATAGGGAATACCGCGCAGACATGCAAGTGTACTTTAGATAGTACATTAGCGTGATGTATGCATTGAATATAAATCAACCAGGGAGACGTAAACCTTTAAATAAATGGTGCAATGAATCTGGAGAAGTGAGGATTTTGTCGGCGGCTTTGGGTTAATGTAACCAGAAAGCAGGAGAAGAGAAATAGGGGAGAACTATCGGTGTCGAAGATTACGCCTGACAGCGCTTTTTGAGTGTATTCATGTGTCGCGAAACAAATTCTCTTTTATTTACAATTTATCTCCTTAGTTTTTCTATGTTTCGATGAAGTGTAAAGTGCGCATTTCCTTGTATAACATTCACGGAGACATTAATTTTACAGCGTTTGTTTGCAATTAAAAGTAGAAATATATAACATATTGAATATGACATAAAGTATCACAATAATTTCTTATGCGTTTAAATTTGTTGAATGCAAATTAAAGAAGAACCAACAAAACCGTAAAAGTATATCGAGTCTTCCCATAAAAATGACTCGTTTGTGTTCCATATTATATTAAAACTATCTATTATGGTCAACGGTAAGAAACAACATTCAGATATTAAATAACTTGATTTTTATATTCAATAATACGGCAATTAAACAATTGGCATTAAAAATGTAAATTAGCATAGGTAAAAATTGATATACACAGTTACGGTTTTCGTTCTCCATCGCTCCCAATTTGCTTGCACATAGATGTTGAAACGCTAGGTGCTACTTGTGCTAAACAAGGCTTTTGATTGCTATCACGATTATTATCTTACGTCAGACTAATAGTAACTATTATGCTGTTAAAACTTGTAGGGATTTTAGGCTATGGTATAATTTTATTTGTCTATAATTATTGCCCAACGTTTTAACCATACCCATTATGGAACTGGGATTAAAACGTAGACGAGCAAAGACTCTCTTGTCTGTTGATGTACTTCTATTTATACATTTTTCCATGTATTCACTGACGTAACTACACACTGCAAGATGGTCAGTTTTCGAAGCAATCGTATCATTCTCCTTACACTTGGCTTTGCTATCTTATCTGTTTTTTAAATGTATTAATAATAAAAAAATGTATAAATAGAAATTCCTGAGATCCATGTTTCACCCCTGTTCCAGAGCCACTAAATGTGTCCGTCATGGATGCGTTTAAAGCGACTGGTACTAATTATAGACATCTTGGCCCACAGCATAAAAAAGCCAGGCAAATTTCAACAGTAGTGTTACCGGCCGTTAAATATTACGTTCTTTCATCAGTAATTATAGTAGCTAACTATTTTTACTACAAACAACCATTTACCAAATTACCCCATTTGTGCATCGTTCTGTTTTGTTCATTGAACAAACGTTTTACGCTTGAGCCTGGCTTACAGTACCATTTATGTCTTAAAAAAGAATTAATGAAAAAGTCAATTATAAAATACTAAACAGACTGAGCTGATTAGTTATCACTGACTGAGCGATGACTACGCGTGTGTCGGAATTGTCGGACATTTGGAGTGACGATTATTCATAATTTAAAATTGGAATTCCGCATTCGGAGTGACTTAAGCAATGAAACTTCCATTAGAAGCTTCCGGTATACTTTAATCTTTTTTTTTAAGGGAGTCTAGCTGTTTTATTATCTTATAAAGTCATCGTGTAATGTACGCGATGATACTAGTACGTTCAAATGTCTTACTTCATTGTGATGTTACCAATGACTTTTATGTAGTGGTGTGCAACAGTGATCATTCTGCCAATGACTTTTAGTTTTGTAGATTCTCTTTTTTTTTGCTCTTTCATGCGTTCTGATATCTTTCTGTGAGCTATCTTGTATCTTGCTATTACGCGCACATTGTACGTAAATATTTCTTGAAAATGTCGTAATGGCAGAATAAAACATAAGTGTGTGAGTGAGTGAGTGTGTGTGTGTGTGTGTGTGTGTGTGTGTGTGTGTGTGTGAAAGAGAGAGAGAGAGAGAGGGAGAGGGAGAGAGAGAGATGGAGTAAGTGAACAAGATGAACTTTTAACCTCCTTTTATGTGAGATCAAAGCTATCTAGCATGATAGTTTAAATACGTAGCTAGCAGAGTTTTCAGTTCCACTGTTTCAGAGGTGTACGTCTATAAGGTGTTTTGTATATACGTCAGTTTTATAGAACAGCACTATATATTACACAAGAACCTCCCCCCACAACACTTCTTTCTACGCTACTCAAATTGCTTACGCTTATTTGACAGAAGGTTGAGTAAAATTTTAACTTTAGTTTCCAATTTAGTAGAAGTGTTTTAGATTCCGCTTTTTAGTGTTAGTCTTTATTCTTTTTGTGTAGTGAATCAGTTGCTAACAATTTAATTTCAGTCAAAAAAAATGGTTGTATTACTAATTATTATGCAGAAATGACGGTAAACGTTAAGCCTACATGTACTATAAAGAACTCCCAAGAAAGCGTATTAAGATTACTTTATATACGTTAATTCAGTATCAATTGTGTGTGTGTGTGTGTGTGTGTGTGTGTGTGTGTGTGTGTGTGTGTGTACTCTCGTATACGTGTATATATCACTACAGGAACATATAACTGTAAGTTAACTTACATTTGTCTCTTTTTCAGCAGTCGAGAATGAGTCTTGTCCTCCTGTATACCAGCCTCATTTTAGTTTAATAACACGCTCCACTTCCTACAGACATCACTGCCCTCTATGAACGCGTTCCTTTGGTCTCCCTCTCATTTTGTGTCCGTGTTTTGCGCTGCCAAATACCAGTTTGAATGATACGCAGGTCGTCATTTTATGTCAACATTGCGACTTGTTTGTTCCTAGAGACACGATCTGTCTTAACTTAGACACCTGCTTGACATAATGTAGGAGAACTGACGGGGATTCTTAATTCCGTAGCTTCCTGGCTTCTTAAGTTGTAGTTCCCCAATTTTATTTTTCAACATCGTTTTCTTAGCAGCATTCTCTAAGATTCTTTATATATTTCTTATTTATTTAAAACAGACTGACAAAAAATATTAATCTTAAAAAACCATGTATCTTATTGACAATAATTAAAACATTTACAATTAGGAGTAATTTTGTTTCTAAGGCAACAATGCATTATAAATACAATTTATTTATTTTTGAACTGTAAGTTAAACATGCTTACAAGGTAAGAAATGTTTGATATAGCTAACGTAATCTAGTGTACTTATAACTCTAAATTTCCTGCATAATGGAGAACTGAATTCTTTCTATTCTTTTAAGGTTTTACTTTCAAAAATAAGAGTTTGGGCCCATACTGTTACTACACTAACATAAGTACGTAATAATATATTTGCGAGTTTGTGAGAAGGGACTACATTAAGGCAGAAAGTGATATAGTAAAGAATATCGCTAATATTTTCAAGTTGTTCTTACTACAATCTCAAAACGTTAAATGTGGTAGGTATCTTACCTTAACAGTCTTCTGCGGCGTAACACGGTCGACTGTCGCAGGTCGGCCACACTAAATTCTAAACGTCTTCAGATTGTAGAATCTCTGATTATAGTGATACACGTAAGAATATGTACTGAAATACATTAGACATCTCTATGCACATACATGTATTTTGTTAGTTGTAGCTCTAAATTCTGACGGTTCTTACAGTTAATATTAAAGCAAATGCACAAGTTTGTAAGTTTATTCTCGAATCGACTAAGTGATAATATGGCGGTTTATTTTATTAAAATCCGAACTCTTGAAGTGATCGACCCTGTGTATCAGAAGTGTCGATCAAATGGCAGTAACCCCTAGCAGAAAACATCTTGTCATTCTCCGTATTAGGCATGTCATGCTCTCAGTGTGTCATATGAATTAAATCAAATCGAAAATATACATAACCTTTAATAAACTTAGGACAATCCAATCCAACTTATGTAGCTGCCAGACGACAATATACACTTGAACTAGTATTGCAAGATGAGGCCAATGGCAACTATTACTTGTAAAGGTATTTTTTCTTCTGTATTTTAGATAACTAGAATCTAGAAACTGTAAGTAAACCAGTATACTGTACTTCGTGTGCTTCGTTTAATGTTTCATGCAGTGAACCATAACTTTTTTGTTCTCCGATTTAGTATAGTTTATTAGAATCAATGTTGCACTACTACTATATGTAGTCTGTTTGTACACACAGCACACTGTGCAGACGTTTAACGTCTATTAGTTATCTCTACTATATTATACTATATTAACATATTATTATATTTATATATTACTTTTAGTCACACCATACTATGTTAGTCGCACTATGTTAGACATATGTAACTGCCTAAGAGCATATTCCAGGAGCACCTAGATGTATACAGTATACGACAGTGTCTGTAAACGTCATTGTATAGGCCTACACAGAGTTTGAACCGTGGTAATCTGTAAGTGGGATAATGGGAACGCAATAACCTACTGACAGTTACATGCAGTATTGACATAGAGATAAGTTTAAATCGATAAATTATAAATTTTATTGTATTTCTAAATTATAAAACACATTGTTTTCTAAAATAAATAAATTTTTCTGTAGCTGTTGGTATTGTGTAAACTGTTACAATATTTTTTTTTTATTCTCGAGTCTTAGTTCACAAGTTGATTCAATTCATAAAGTTTTATGTGTATCTTCTTCTTAAGTTGTTCCAGGACTGCACCGCAGTAGGTATTGTGACTTTTGGCCACATCTACTAAACTGTCTACATACAACATGGGAAGCCCGAATTCCACTTTAGGAACCCCTTGAGCGTGTTTGCCCTTGTGAATGTGTACCTTGACGTAGTTGCAGGGCTTATGGTAAAGAGTCAACCAATAAAGGTGACGACATCGATCTACTTCAGTCACCACTTCATCTTCCTAGACAAATCATTCCAAACGGCTGTTGACGTCACTGACCGCAGAGAAGAGTGCACATGTACATGCTTAAGTAGAAACATTTTTTTTTTCGGAAAATCAAAAAGGTCTGTATACTAAGTAGAAACCTGTGTTTCCGTCGGCGCAATTAATATACAAGCTAGACACAGTTATGTATTAAGAAAGGAAATGACACATAATATAGACTAAACTTGAAACAATAAGAGAACTATAAGTATGCAAGAGTAAATAATTGTGCTGGTATAACCACATTCAAGTATTTCATTCCCATTCATGCCTTTCTTCACAGCTTCATGTTTCGTAGCTTCATAAATCTTTTAAATAAATAAAGTTGTATTAGTGGTTATAGTTACAAATAGAAATTACGCTGTTGCTCACATTCTATATATTGCGTTGTACAAGTTCCGCATAGAATAAGTAGTCGGTGAATCATGTATTGGAATGCTATCTGATTTATTAATGATATAAGTACAAAATTGCACTCTTTTGATTTAATACAGTTAACGAAAAAACCTAATTATTCTGTCATTGATGACCTGACTAGAAATTACAATAATTTTCTCCCTTATAATCTAACACATGCAATTTTTAAACAAGTTCTTTTGTCTCTTTAGTTTATAAGTTTAAAGTTTAAACAAAAAATAAAGTCATTTCCCTTAATGATGACCGGATGTCGAGATGTTGATGATCGTGTCTGGAATACAGATGTAGGTCGTTCACTCTAGATAGGTACAGGTGGGCTCTTCCTGGTGTCCTATGTTCAGGGTCGTTCTAGGGTTGAGCAATTCTATAAGCTGCGGGTAATTAATTTTCCACTGCGGTTAATTAATTTTACGTATTGAGCTTACGCAATAACATCCAGTATACTTCAAGTATTTTAGATCCTTATACGGATTAACAATCTTCCACTTTTCCGGATTAGCAATATTTAAAAAAATTACGAAATCAACTCTCGATCTTTCTGACATGTGTTTGTATGCCTTAGTATACATACAGTCTAGACTCGAGCGATACGTCTGCACGTTTTCAATTTCAGAGAGAGACTAGACTGACTGACAAGAAATCAGAATTTGACTGAAAATCTGACCTTGTAGGCTGATTGGTTGCTTAATAACCGTCTCTGTGACTGAAGCCAAGATAAAATTGTTCTTGTATTAAACTGTTTGAAAGCAATTTGTGGCTTGTCCAAAAACCAGTATGATTTTACGACTTGTCTAAAGGGTCATAAAACGTTCTTTGTAAAAAAAACTCATATATTCAGTTCTTTAAATTACTAACAAATACTGACATTTGATAGGTCTTTTTATTAGGCATATTCTGATATAAGTCTCATTTTAGAATTTCAATTTTAACGAAATTTATTTAATTTAATGTTTTTTAAACACTGTTTACACACTGTGAGTTGATCAACAATCGGAGTTCATCTAGTTTACTAGACACGTTTTAATAATACAGGTAAATCTTGATGTTATACAGCAAAAGAAATCTTGTAAAATCCATAATCATTTTTCGTAACTGCATAATTTCGTCTTTGCATGAATGGGTATTTTGTTTTACCCAAATTCACATTTTAGAGACTGGTGTACAAGATAGCACACGCCTTGAGTCCCCAAACACACACTTGTGCATATAAAACTATTACTTTCTTGTTGATATATTTCTTTGATTTTGTAGTACGGATGCGCTTTTCAAAACGTACATACTGTACAACAAATAATAATTTCACTCTCAGAAAAATTATTTTTTGTACAAATTAATGTTGTGTGCGTGTGTGTGTGTGTGTGTGCGTTACGTATATGTATTAGAATCAGTAAGACAAGTGAGAAAGAAGAAAATGCCTCAAAATTATGAGTCCTTTTATTATTTGGTACTTTCACAAAACTGATAATATATTAATTGCCTTTCACGTAGGCTTCTATTCAGATATTCAGAGTGTAAAAGGCTTACACACACACATTCTCTCTCACTCTCTCTCTCTCTCTCTCTCTCTCTCTCTCTCTCTCTCTCTCTCTCTCTCTCTCTCTCTCTCTCTGTCTCTCTCTCTCTCTCTCTCTCTCTCTCTCTCTCACTCACTCACCTCACTCACTCACTCACTCACTCACTCACTCACTTCATTCACTGTCTTCAGAAAAAACTCAGTTTTGACTTCCACAGCGACATCTGCACTCTTCTTTGTAGTCAGTGACGTGAATAGCTGATCGGAATATTGTGTAAAGTGTCGTTGTCGGGTGGGTGGGGTGGTGTCTTATGAAGATTGACATGGTCCTCTTGGTTCGTTGACTTTTTACCGTAAGCCCTGCCACCACGGCAAGGGACCACACTGGCAAGAGCTCACACGGCCATGGGAGCCCTAAGGTGGAATTTGCGTTCCCCTTGTTCTGTGTAGTCAGTTTAGATGTGGCCGACGGTTACACCTTCTCCTGCAGCAGATCCAGGGAACAAGCGATTATAAATTTGAAATTTTAAGAAAGGAAATTTATGAATTAAGACAATCAATAGTAGTACATCAAATATTATAAATTAGTCTAAATATTTTAATATTCCAGAAATATTTGATATATTTGAATATACAATCTAAAATATGGATTTGAAAAGTTAAAATTTCTTAAAACTTACATTTTACATAGCGGTAATTTGACAAGTAAACGTTACATCTGACATAAGACTGGTACATAAATTTGTTATCGCTACTGACTGTCACTGCTAGTAGCGTTTGATATATTTGTGTTTGAAGTCCGTATTAAACGTTGATTTAAATTGGATCCGCCAGCTCAGAACCCCCCCCCCCCCCACACACACATACACAGAATATTAAAGTAACCTTTTTCGTTTATAAGCTATAGGTATACTAATAAGCAAGTTAATACTTTATCAAGGAGTATATACAGGTAGTTTTATTTTATTAACCAGCTAAGACTCCTTAATTTGTTCCGGATGGTGATGTGAGTGGTTTAGAAAACGATTGTGTATGTCGGCTTTCTGTATACAGCGTTTCCAATGTTCCATCTGCTTATCTTATTGCTCTAACCTGTAAGAATATAAACGTCCTATTTACACCGATCTCTTTTCGTGAAACAGATGTTTCGGTGTATATACAATGTAGATGACCCGAAAAAGTGTTATTATTAACAAAAATCCAAGAACGTTTACTCCCGAGATTGCGGAATCTCTGAGGAAAGGAATCTCTACCGAAACTCATAGTTACTGAGAGAGGTAAAGAGTAGTAATTTGTCAAGATTAGGTTTTCGGAACAGATGCAGGGACAGTAACATTTTACCGATTTGCGTGAGGTTAAAATTTCATAAGAAACCTGAGGCAGCAGGAAACATTTTGAGGAAGGCGACTTCTGACTTGCTGCAACCTCAGTTGCTATGACGTGAGATTTACGAGATGAGACTAGTTTTGCACATTTTAGGTACCCAGCTGTAAGGTGAAAAACAAGACCTAAAGGAGGGAATAACGCAGGATGAACAAGTAGGTGTTGGTAAGTTCTGACGCGGAAAAGTGAGGGAACTCTACAATTGTCAACCAAAAACCATATTAAGAAATTTCAGCGTTTAGTCTCTGAGCAGTTGTAGTTAAGATCTGCGCCAACGGATAGTGTATATGAGCTTCTTTCAGGCAGTGGGACGCGATTTGCGCCGGAACGTATTTTGCAGCCGGACTAAAGTCGATCCTGCAAGTAGAAATGGATGCGCGTAGTAAGTAAACTGCTGATAAATAGATGGAATTTTTAACAAACATAAGGTACAGCTTATTTTGAAGCCGATTAGGAAGGTAGGCCCAATATTATCATCGGCGAAAAACAAGATCCATCTTTCAACTCCGGGTGTCTGCAAGCTCCCATGAAGTTGTGGTGATGTGTACGAGTGGAAAACGCGGAGAGAGGTGTTAGCTGTAGTTGAAGTACACGTGAAGTACACGAAGAGACAGGACACGGAGGATTTGGAGTATTGGAGCTCAACTGTGAAAATATAAATCACTTATTACTTGAACAAAGAAGGCGATCATAGCGAAGATTCATAACTTCTTCCTGGAATAATAGAGAATAAATAGACATTCACAAATATAAGAATCGTGTCAACAGAGACGATATCTATATCCTGCCGAAAGTGGTGTTACATGAGGGAACATGGCCTTTATTAAAATATACAATAATTAAATTTAATATATTTGTTTAAAAATGGTAAAATGTTATTTGGCTTAAATCAAGAATGTTTTAAACAGTTTGGGGCCAGTCATTGGGAAAAGCCACTCTTGTACAATATTGCATAAATACAGAGCAACACCGATACACAAGGTTTTCGAAGACCTATATTAGCTAAGGATGAGGAAAGGTCTCGGTTAGTACGGGAATAATAAGCGTATAGGGGAATAATCGAGTCTTCAAGCGCATAGTCTTCTACGGTATTGCTATTGAGAATAAGAACGGACTGTGGGCTACGTTTCCGAATAAACTAGCGGAAGTTGAATGACATGACAACAAAAAGTGCTTTCCACTACCTCGCGTCCACAATACGTTCGACAGGCTGTCTGCACCTCACTGGATTTCTACGTTGTACCTTAAGTGTGATTAGAAAGTGTCTCTTCAAAAAGTAGATAAAGAACAAACAGATTTATCCACCTTAACTGGCCTCTTTCACCTTAAAAGACATGCCATTTGGACTCCGTAATGGATCAGGAACTTTTTACGACGGACTAATGGATCTGTTCCTTCTAGGACTAACATGGGAAACTTGCCTTGCTTACGATATCACAGTAACCGGAAATACTTTTAAACTTGATCTGGAAAACCGGAAGGAGGTTCTAAACAGAATTCGCAATGCTCAACTAAAGCTGAGCCCAAAGAAGTTTAATATGCGTAACAATAGCGTCTTAATTATGCAGAGAATTTTTAAATCTCTAAATTCATTTGTTGTTGTCAATATATTTTTCTAAGTACATTAAAAAAAATTAAGTTTCTGAGTATTTTAATTTATAAGAGATAAAGTAAAAGAATGAAAGTATTATTGCTTAAGAATTTTTTTACTCTGTAAAGTACAAAGAAATGCTTACAACAAACTGAGTACTGTGTGGTCGATAGAGTGTCAAAATACAGTATATGTAGACGTATAGTGTAACTTTTATCTGGGAAACCGTAGGAAAGTAGTTACTCTATCCAGAAGAAAACTGAAAGTCGTGTTATGAAAGTTTTAATACAATGCATTTGAGATACGTGCAAGCAGAGTAATAACCTTCGCGGAGAATTTATATTGATCTCAGGGGAGATTAAGGTGAACTATATTTTGCAGCGTATTCTCTCATTTTCATCTTACATAGGCTAGTCGACGCTGTTTTATATTCACCCCTTGTATTCCCGTTGGAGCGTCTAACAAATGTTATGGTAAAGCAATTCTAAGCCGAATAATTTATTTACACGCTATCACATTATGTTTGAGGTAGTTGGAACCAGTTTTACTAAAAAATAAACAGGACTTTGTGTATTAGTTAAGCGACGTATCTTATGTAGGGCATCTGTGTATAAGAAATTATACTCTATCTATTTAGTTGATTTCTATATCATCAACGGTCTTGTACTACTTTCGTGTATAAATAGATTACTCTTGGTTAATATTGGGTATAAAAACCTTCAGGTTATGAACTAATCACAAAGGTACGGTTTTCGTTGTATGAAAAACTAAACTGTCTAGTGATTATGTAAAATTCACTCCAGAAACTTGGCACACGAGGTATATAAGGATATGTTCCCGATTCCCATATAATTGTTGATCTTTACCGTCACAGAAATTCATTAATGCATAAACCCTAAAATCATTTAAAACATGCACAGACCCTTTCATATAAAAATATTAATACATATACGTAATAAAAATCTGTTACATTATAAATTATTAAATAATAGGAAGAATTATGGGTAACAAAATTATTTTATTTAATAAAAATCTTTTAGGTACTAACATATTAAATTAATTTAGTATTATAAAAAAATTAATATAGATATTAAATTTCTATAGTAAGGTTGTTCGAATTCCAGTTTATGATATCCTTAAGGGCTAACGTATTTAAAAGCTTACGAAATAAAGTCAAATTTCTTCAAAATGCTGTACTTTAAACACGTTATGATTGGTAAATGAACAGTATCTTTGTACCTTATTACTATAATGAATAACTATTTAATTTTACATTACATATATACACGTAATCATTAGTTAATGATTGATCTCCATTAAGTAGTGCTCAAGTTTCCAAAGTTTTAATATTATGATGTCCGTAATTAAAACATCAGAGCAGGTTTAGTGTGAATGAGGGTACACTGTGGACAAATATTTTCAACATTTCCTATTGAGTGTTGCTTAGAGTAAAGCTGCGAATCTACAGTGTATGTTTCACAGAACAAACACGCGAAAAAGAAGGAGCGCTCCGAAGTCACTCATGGACCCTCAGCATCTTGCAGAGGGTTCATTCCTTAAAGACGAAAAGTCTGTCTATGAATCGTTCCTCTGTAAACACGTGCAGTTACATTGCCCAGCGATCCACAGGAAGCAAATTGATGTCCATTTTTTCGGCTTGCACGCGTTATGTTGGTGTGGGTTTCGGCACTTTCCATTTAAAAAGCGTGCAAATGTAAGAAAATAAACATGAGTGAGGCCAGAAATAACGTGAATTGTGTGTGTGTGTGTGTGTGTGTGTGTGTGTGTGTGTGTGTGTGTGTGTGTGTGTGTGTGTGTGTGTGTGTGTGTGTGTGTGTGTGTCTTACCTGCCTTTTTATTGCTGTAGGCATAATAATAAAATGGAAACGTAAACATTATATAACTGAGATATGCTTACCTGCCACGAACGATATATTATTTTATACATGGAGGAGTTCAGTGACATACACACGTACAGAAGAATTATATATATAAAGATATTAACTCACACATAATTTACATTAAAATGAAAAAATTATAATTTTATTGCCTGGCAACAAAATTATTTTATTTTTAACAATTACCATTGTTTGAAAAAGTTTAAATGAATTTTCAAGTACTTTACTGTTGTTAAAACGTAAAACGTTGCTGGTAAACTACCCCTTCCCCTTAACCGATCTTCACCAAAATCGAAAGTCCTTGAGACCTCTACAATTCAGGGACGTATGGAAAAAATTATTTGATTCTCTTTGAATTTGCGGCTGTTATCGTTTGCCATAAAAAATACCCTTGTTAAAAAAACGTTGCTGGTAAACTACCCCTTCCCCTTAACCGATCTTCACCAAAAACAAAAGGTCTTGAGAACTCTACAATTTAGGGCTGTATGCAAATAATCTTTTGATTCTGTTTGAATTTGCGGCTGTTATCGTTTGCCATAGGAAATACCCTTGTTAAAACATAAAACGTTACCGGTAAACTACCCCTTTCCCTTAACCGATCTTCGCCAAAAACAATAGATCTTGAGAACTCTACAATTCAGGGCTGTATGCGAAACATTACTTAATTCTGTTTGAATTTGCGGCTGTTATCGTTTGCCAAATAAAAAAATTCCCTTGATAAAAAAACCGTTGCCTGTAAACTACCCCTTTCCCTCAACCGATCTTCACCAGAAACAATAGGTCGTGAGTACTCTACAAAGCAGAGCTGTATGCAAAAAATTATTTGATTCTGTTTGAATTTGCGGCAGTTATCGTTTGCCATAGAAAAAAATCTACACACAGACAGACACACACACAGACACTTTTCGGAAAACGACTTTTTTTCATGTTTTGAGTGTAGTACAATCAGAATCTGCAATAATCTCGAACACGATTTTGTTTGCCATCACCATACTTCCATTTCCTTAAGGAATATGGAAGTAAATATCGGTATGGAGAACCATACATGACTTCCAAATTCTAAGATTTATATTTAAAATAATTTTCAGCCAAACAGCCAGGCTGTGTCTTACCTGCCTTTTTATTGCTGTATTAAATGAAAAATATTATATTACATTAAAATGAAAAAATTATAATTTTATTGCCTGGCAACAAAATTATTTTATTTTTAACAATTACCATTGTTTCAAAAAGTTTAAATAAATTTTTAAGTACTTTACTCTTGTTAAAACGTAAAAGGTTGCTGGTAAACTACCACTTCCCCTTAACCGATCGTCACCAAAATCGAAAGTCCTTGAGACCTCTACAATTCAGGGACGTATGCAAAAAATTATTTGATTCTGTTTGAATTTGCGGGTGTTATCGTTTGCCATAGAAAATACGCATGATAAAAAAATGTTGCAGGTAAACTACCCCTTCCCCTTAACCGATCTTTACCAAAAACAACAGGTATTGAGTACCCTACAAATCAGGGCTGTATGCAAAACATTATTTGATTCTGTTTGAATTTGCGGCTGTTATCGTTTGCCATATAAAATACCCTTGTTAAAAAAACGTTGCAGGTAAACTACCCCTTTCCCTCAACCGATCTTCACCAAAAACAACAGGACTTGAGAACACTACAATTTAGGGCTGCATGCAAATAATCGTTTGATTCTGTTTGAATTTGCGGCTGTTATCGTTTGCCATAGGAAATACCCTTGTTAAAACATAAAACGTTACTAGTAAACTACCCCTTTCCCTTAACCGATCTTCACCAAAAACAATAGGTCTTCAGTACTCTACAAATCAGGGCTGTATGCAAAACATTATTTGATTCTGTTTGAATTTGCGGCTGTTATCGTTTGCCATAGGAAATACCCTTGTTAAAACATAAAACGTTACAGGTAAACTACCCCTTTCCCTTAACCGATCTTCACCAAAATCAGCAGATCTTGAGAACTCTACAATTCAGGGCTGTATGCGAAACATTATTTGATTCTGTTTGAATTTACGGCTGTTATCGTTTGCCAAACAAACAAAATTACCCTTGCTAAAAAAAAAACCGTTGCAGGTAAACTACCCCTTTCCCTCAACCGATCTTCACCAAAAACAATAGGTCGCGAGTACTCTGCAAATCAGGGCTGCATGCAAAAAATTATTTGATTCTGTTTGAATTTGCGGCAGTTATCGTTTGCCATAGAAAAAAAATCTACAGACAGACACACAGACACACAGACAGACACACAGACACTTTTCGGAAAACGACTTTTTTTCATGTTTTGAGTGTAGTAGAATCAGAATCTGCAATAATCTCGAACACGATTTTTTTTTCATCATCATACTTCCATTCCTTAAGGAATATGGAAGTAATACGCTTGATAAAAAACGTTGCAGGTAAACTACCCCTTCCCCTTAACCGATCTTCACCAAAAACAATAGGTCTTGAGTACTCTATAAATCAGGGATGTATGCAGAAAATTATTTGATTCTGTTTGAATTTACGGCTGTTATCGTTTGCCATAGAAAATACCCTTGTTAAAAAAACATTGTAGGTAAACTACCCCTTTCGCTTAACCGATCTTCACCAAAATCAGTAGACCTTGAGAACTCTACAATTTACGGCTGTATGCGAAACATTATTTGATTCTGCTAGAATTTGCGGCTGTTATCGTTTGCCAAAAAAAAAAATTTTCCCTTGATAAAAAAAACCGTTGCCGGTAAACTACCCCTTCCCCTCAACCGATCTTCACCAAAAACAATAGGTCGCGAGTACTCTACAAATCAGGGCTGTATGCAAAAAATTATTTGATTCTGTTTGAATTTGCGGCAGTTATCGTTTGCCATAGAAAATACGCTTGATAAAAAACGTTGCAGGTAAACTACCCCTTCCCCTCTACCGATCTTCACCACAAACAATAGGTCTTGAGTACTCTACAAATCAGGGCTGTATGCAGACAATTATTTGATTCTCTTTGAATTTACGGCTGTTATCGTTTGCCATAGAAAATACCCTTGTTAAAAAAACGTTGTAGGTAAACTACCCCTTTTCCTTAACCGATCTTCACCAAAAACAATAGGTCTTGAGAACTCTACAATTTAGGGCTGTATGCAAATAATCTTTTGATTCTGTTTGAATTTGCGGCTGTTATCGTTTGCCATAGGAAATACCCTTGTTAAAACATAAAACGTTACAGGTAAACTACCCCTTTCCTTAACCGATCTTCACCAAAAACAAAAGGTCTTGAGAACTCTACAATTCAGGGCTGTATACGAAACATTATTTGATTCTGTTTGAATTTGCGGCTGTTATCGTTTGCCAAAAAAAAAAAAATTTCCCTTGATAAAAAAAACCGTTGCAGGTAAACTACCCCTTTCCCTCAACCGATCTTTACCAAAAGCAATAGGTCGCGAGTCCTCTACAAATCAGGGCTGTATGCAAAAAATTATTTTATTCTGTTTGAATTTGCGGCTGTTATCGTTTGCCATAGAAAATACCCTTGTTAAAAAAACGTTGCAGGTAAACTACCCCTTTACCTCAACCGATCTTCACCAAAAACAACAGGTCTTGAGAACTCTACAATTTAGGGCTGTATGCAAATAATCTTTTGATTCTGTTTGAATTTGCGGCTGTTATCGTTTGCCATAGGAAATACCCTTGTTAAAACATAAAACGTTACCGGTAAACTACCCCTTTCCCTTAACCGATCTTCACCAAAAACAATAGGTCTTGAGTACTCTACAAACCAGGGCTGTATGCAAAACATTATTTGATTCTGTTTGAATTTGCGGCTGTTATCGTTTGCCATAGAAAATACCCTTGTTAAAAAAACGTTGCCGGTAAACTACCCCTTTCCCTCAACCGAACTTCACCAAAAACAATAGGTCTTGAGAACTCTACAATTTAGGGCTGTATGCAAATAATCTTTTGATTCTGTTTGAATTTGCGGCTGTTATCGTTTGCCATAGGAAATACCCTTGTTAAAACATAAAACGTTACAGGTAAACTACCCCTTTCCCTTAACCGATCTTCACCAAAATCAGCAGATCTTGAGGACTCTACAATTCAGGGCTGTATGCGAAACATTATTTGATTCTGTTTGAATTTGCGGCTGTTATCGTTTGCCAAACAAACAAAATTACCCTTGCTAAAAAAAAACCGTTGCAGGTAAACTACCCCTTTCCCTCAACCAATCTTCACCAAAAACAATAGGTTGTGAGTACTCTGCAAATCAGGGCTGCATGCAAAAAATTATTTGATTCTGTTTGAATTTGCGGAAGTTATCGTTTGCCATAGAAAATACGCATGATAAAAAAATGTTGCAGGTAAACTACCCCTTCCCCTTAACCGATCTTTACCAAAAACAACAGGTATTGAGTACCCTACAAATCAGGGCTGTATGCAAAACATTATTTGATTCTGTTTGAATTTGCGGCTGTTATCGTTTGCCATAAAAAATACCCTTGTTAAAAAAACGTTGCAGGTAAACTACCCCTTTCCCTCAACCGATCTTCACCAAAAACAACAGGACTTGAGAACACTACAATTTAGGGCTGTATGCAAATAATCGTTTGATTCTGTTTGAATTTGCGGCTGTTATCGTTTGCCATAGGAAATACCCTTGTTAAAACATAAAACGTTACTGGTAAACTACCCCTTTCCCTTAACCGATCTTCACCAAAAACAATAGGTCTTCAGTACTCTACAAATCAGGGCTGTATGCAAAACATTATTTGATTCTGTTTGAATTTGCGGCTGTTATCGTTTGCCATAGGAAATTCCCTTGTTAAAACATAAAACGTTACAGGTAAACTACCCCTTTCCCTTAACCGATCTTCACCAAAATCAGCAGATCTTGAGAACTCTACAATTCAGGGCTGTATGCGAAACATTATTTGATTCTGTTTGAATTTACGGCTGTTATCGTTTGCCAAACAAACAAAATTACCCTTGCTAAAAAAAAAACCGTTGCAGGTAAACTACCCCTTCCCCTCAACCGATCTTCACCAAAAACAATAGGTCGCGAGTACTCTGCAAATCAGGGCTGCATGCAAAAAATTATTTGATTCTGTTTGAATTTGCGGCAGTTATCGTTTGCCATAGAAAAAAAATCTACAGACAGACACACAGACAGACAGACAGACACACAGACACTTTTCGGAAAACGACTTTTTTTCATGTTTTGAGTGTAGTAGAATCAGAATCTGCAATAATCTCGAACACGATTTTTTTTTCCATCATCATACTTCCATTCCTTAAGGAATATGGAAGTAATACGCTTGATAAAAAACGTTGCAGGTAAACTACCCCTTCCCCTTAACCGATCTTCACCAAAAACAATAGGTCTTGAGTACTCTGCAAATCAGGGATGTATGCAGAAAATTATTTGATTCTGTTTGAATTTACGGCTGTTATCGTTTGCCATAGAAAATACCCTTGTTAAAAAAACATTGTAGGTAAACTACCCCTTTCGCTTAACCGATCTTCACCAAAATCAGTAGACCTTGAGAACTCTACAATTCACGGCTGTATGCGAAACATTATTTGATTCTGTTTGAATTTGCGGCTGTTATCGTTTGCCAAAAAAAAAAATTTTCCCTTGATAAAAAAAACCGTTGCCGGTAAACTCCCCCTTCCCCTCAACCGATCTTCACCAAAAACGATAGGTCGCGAGTACTCTACAAATCAGGGCTGTATGCAAAAAATTATTTGATTCTGTTTGAATTTGCGGCAGTTATCGTTTGCCATAGAAAATACGCTTGATAAAAAACGTTGCAGGTAAACTACCCCTTCCCCTCTACCGATCTTCACCACAAACAATAGGTCTTGAGTACTCTACAAATCAGGGCTGTATGCAGACAATTATTTGATTCTCTTTGAATTTACGGCTGTTATCGTTTGCCATAGAAAATACCCTTGTTAAAAAAACGTTGTTGGTAAACTACCCCTTTTCCTTAACCGATCTTCACCAAAAACAATAGGTCTTGAGAACTCTACAATTTAGGGCTGTATGCAAATAATCTTTTGATTCTGTTTGAATTTGCGGCTGTTATCGTTTGCCATAGGAAATACCCTTGTTAAAACATAAAACGTTACAGGTAAACTACCCCTTTCCTTAACCGATCTTCACCAAAAACAAAAGGTCTTGAGAACTCTACAATTCAGGGCTGTATACGAAACATTATTTGATTCTGTTTGAATTTGCGGCTGTTATCGTTTGCCAAAAAAAAAAAAATTTTCCTTTATAAAAAAAACCGTTGCAGGTAAACTACCCCTTCCCCTCAACCGATCTTTACCAAAAACAATAGGTCGCGAGTCCTCTACAAATCAGGGCTGTATGCAAAAAATTATTTTATTCTGTTTGAATTTGCGGCTGTTATCGTTTGCCATAGAAAATACCCTTGTTAAAAAAACGTTGCAGGTAAACTACCCCTTTCCCTCAACCGATCTTCACCAAAAACAACAGGTCTTGAGAACTCTACAATTTAGGGCTGTATGCAAATAATCTTTTGATTCTGTTTGAATTTGCGGCTGTTATCGTTTGCCATAGGAAATACCCTTGTTAAAACATAAAACGTTACCGGTAAACTACCCCTTTCCCTTAACCGATCTTCACCAAAAACAATAGGTCTTGAGTACTCTACAAATCAGGGCTGTATGCAAAACATTATTTGATTCTGTTTGAATTTGCGGCTGTTATCGTTTGCCATAGAAAATACCCTTGTTAAAAAAACGTTGCCGGTAAACTACCCCTTTCCCTCAACCGAACTTCACCAAAAACAATAGGTCTTGAGAACTCTACAATTTAGGGCTGTATGCAAATAATCTTTTGATTCTGTTTGAATTTGCGGCTGTTATCGTTTGCCATAGGAAATACCCTTGTTAAAACATAAAACGTTACAGGTAAACTACCCCTTTCCCTTAACCGATCTTCACCAAAATCAGCAGATCTTGAGGACTCTACAATTCAGGGCTGTATGCGAAACATTATTTGATTCTGTTTGAATTTGCGGCTGTTATCGTTTGCCAAACAAACAAAATTACCCTTGCTAAAAAAAAACCGTTGCAGGTAAACTACCCCTTTCCCTCAACCGATCTTCACCAAAACCAATAGGTTGTGAGTACTCTGCAAATCAGGGCTGCATGCAAAAAATTATTTGATTCTGTTTGAATTTGCGGAAGTTATCGTTTGCCATAGAAAATACGCATGATAAAAAAATGTTGCAGGTAAACTACCCCTTCCCCTTAACCGATCTTTACCAAAAACAACAGGTATTGAGTACCCTACAAATCAGGGCTGTATGCAAAACATTATTTGATTCTGTTTGAATTTGCGGCTGTTATCGTTTGCCATAGAAAATACCCTTGTTAAAAAAACGTTGCAGGTAAACTACCCCTTTCCCTCAACCGATCTTCACCAAAAACAACAGGACTTGAGAACACTACAATTTAGGGCTGTATGCAAATAATCGTTTGATTCTGTTTGAATTTGCGGCTGTTATCGTTTGCCATAGGAAATACCCTTGTTAAAACATAAAACGTTACTGGTAAACTACCCCTTTCCCTTAACCGATCTTCACCAAAAACAATAGGTCTTCAGTACTCTACAAATCAGGGCTGTATGCAAAACATTATTTGATTCTGTTTGAATTTGCGGCTGTTATCGTTTGCCATAGGAAATTCCCTTGTTAAAACATAAAACGTTACAGGTAAACTACCCCTTTCCCTTAACCGATCTTCACCAAAATCAGCAGATCTTGAGAACTCTACAATTCAGAGCTGTATGCGAAACATTATTTGATTCTGTTTGAATTTACGGCTGTTATCGTTTGCCAAACAAACAAAATTACCCTTGCTAAAAAAAAAACCGTTGCAGGTAAACTACCCCTTTCCCTCAACCGATCTTCACCAAAAACAATAGGTCGCGAGTACTCTGCAAATCAGGGCTGCATGCAAAAAATTATTTGATTCTGTTTGAATTTGCGGCAGTTATCGTTTGCCATAGAAAAAAAATCTACAGACAGACACACAGACAGACAGACAGACACACAGACACTTTTCGGAAAACGACTTTTTTTCATGTTTTGAGTGTAGTAGAATCAGAATCTGCAATAATCTCGAACACGATTTTTTTTTCCATCATCATACTTCCATTCCTTAAGGAATATGGAAGTAATACGCTTGATAAAAAACGTTGCTGGTAAACTACCCCTTCCCCTTAACCGATCTTCACCAAAAACAATAGGTCTTGAGTACTCTACAAATCAGGGATGTATGCAGAAAATTATTTGATTCTGTTTGAATTTACGGCTGTTATCGTTTGCCATAGAAAATACCCTTGTTAAAAAAACATTGTAGGTAAACTACCCCTTTCGCTTAACCGATCTTCACCAAAATCAGTAGACCTTGAGAACCCTACAATTCAGGGCTGTATGCGAAACATTATTTGATTCTGTTTGAATTTGCGGCTGTTATCGTTTGCCAAAAAAAAAAATTTTCCCTTGATAAAAAAAACCGTTGCCGGTAAACTACCCCTTCCCCTCAACCGATCTTCACCAAAAACAATAGGTCGCGAGTACTCTACAAATCAGGGCTGTATGCAAAAAATTATTTGATTCTGTTTGAATTTGCGGCAGTTATCGTTTGCCATAGAAAATACGCTTGATAAAAAACGTTGTAGGTAAACTACCCCTTTTCCTTAACCGATCTTCACCAAAAACAATAGGTCTTGAGAACTCTACATTTTAGAGCTGTATGCAAATAATCTTTTGATTCTGTTTGAATTTGCGGCTGTTATCGTTTGCCATAGGAAATACCCTTGTTAAAACATAAAACGTTACAGGTAAACTACCCCTTTCCTTAACCGATCTTCACCAAAAACAAAAGGTCTTGAGAACTCTACAATTCAGGGCTGTATACGAAACATTATTTGATTCTGTTTGAATTTGCGGCTGTTATCGATTGCCAAAAAAAAAAATTTCCCTTGATAAAAAAAACCGTTGCTGGTAAACTACCCCTTTCCCTCAACCGATCTTTACCAAAAACAATAGGTCGCGATTCCTCTACAAATCAGGGCTGTATGCAAAAAATTATTTTATTCTGTTTGAATTTGCGGCTGTTATCGTTTGCCATAGAAAATACCCTTGTTAAAAAAACGTTGCAGGTAAACTACCCCTTTCCCTCAACCGATCTTCACCAAAAACAATAGGTCTTGAGAACTCTACAATTTAGGGCTGTATGCAAATAATCTTTTGATTCTGTTTGAATTTGCGGCTGTTATCGTTTGCCATAGGAAATACCCTTGTTAAAACATAAAACGTTACCGGTAAACTACCCCTTTCCCTTAACCGATCTTCACCAAAAACAATAGGTCTTGAGTACTCTACAAATCAGGGCTGTATGCAAAACATTATTTGATTCTGTTTGAATTTGCGGCTGTTATCGTTTGCCATAGAAAATACCCTTGTTAAAAAAACGTTGCCGGTAAACTACCCCTTTCCCTCAACCGAACTTCACCAAAAACAATAGGTCTTGAGAACTCTACAATTTAGGGCTGTATGCAAATAATCTTTTGATTCTGTTTGAATTTGCGGCTGTTATCGTTTGCCATAGGAAATACCCTTGTTAAAACATAAAACGTTACAGGTAAACTACCCCTTTCCCTTAACCGATCTTCACCAAAATCAGCAGATCTTGAGGACTCTACAATTCAGGGCTGTATGCGAAACATTATTTGATTCTGTTTGAATTTGCGGCTGTTATCGTTTGCCAAACAAACAAAATTACCCTTGCTAAAAAAAAACCGTTGCAGGTAAACTACCCCTTTCCCTCAACCGATCTTCACCAAAAACAATAGGTTGTGAGTACTCTGCAAATCAGGGCTGCATGCAAAAAATTATTTGATTCTGTTTGAATTTGCGGAAGTTATCGTTTGCCAAAAAAAAAAATCTACAGACAGACACACAGACAGATAGACAGATAGACACACAGACACTTTTCGGAAAACGACTTTTTTTCATGTTTTGAGTGTAGTAGAATCAGAATCTGCAATAATCTCGAACACGATTTTTTTTGCCATCACCATACTTCCATTCCTTAAGGAATATGGAAGTAAAAATTAGAAGATTGGTTTCTCTGGTTAATTTTATACAGGTTACGACTTGCAGCATGCAATTTAATTTTTTGTTACTTATAAAAATTTCCATTTATAATTTAGAAGAGAAAACGTAGGGCATAACTTCTTAGAGAACCTATTATAATAGGTTATATTTATATATTTATAATATATTTTTATAATACATTTATATGTTATATATTATAATTAGAACAAAGTAGTCTAATGACATACCACCTTCACAAACGTTTACAATTATTACGATTATTTTACAGGTTTGTTAAAAGTATGTGAATGACTGTACTAGAATTCCGTACGTACATTATTCTTCTTTTTAGATCTATTTAAACAGGAATAGCAACAATTGTAGTGAATAATAAATTAAATTTTCAAATACATTAGGGCTAACAAAATTATTGTTACGTAATATGGAACGTTCTCCAAGTATTTCGGCTGTACTGACAGAGCTCAGCTGTAATGTGTATGTGTGCGTACATATTGCTGCTCCTTTGTGATGAAAGCCAATTACGTGATATTTATCATCCGTCAACAATCGAGGCAGTGTTACGTAATGCGGAACCTTCTCATGCGTTCGATGGTGTCGTTCTACGAGCTTCTCGACTAGCCCTGGCGGTGAGTATTTCTGCCAAGGCCGCGCTGTAGTACCCACTAGAATTTTTGATTGTTTCTTAAGGACGCACATTATGGAAACCTCCAGACTTAAATAGCCCACACCTGCCGCTTAGTTCTTAGTTATTGTCAGGCGATTTAACACAGTGCGTTACAAGTAGTGTCTTAGTGGACAATGATTATAGTGCGGAATTCTTTATAGTTGACATTATTTTTTGGGTGGACAGATTAACTTGAATTATTGTACGAGTATAATCTTGTTGAATAACTTGTTGATTTCAAACTGTTAATTTAGATTACTTAAAGCTGGTGATTAGTAACTTAATTGGTGTCTTGTATTTTGTTTTCCACTGTACCATACGACGACCAAAGAGACCGCCGTAATATTATGATAGGTTTGTTGTTGATATTTAGGGTCCATACCTATTAAAATGGCTACAGGGCGCCGCAGTTTTTTATTTTACACGCCCTCAAACGCCCTTAGAATAACTAACGTGATATATTCGTCACGTTTATTCTTTAAGTGCCAGTTTACTGTTTTGCGGCATACTTCTTATTTAGAAAGTTCATAATTAGGAATGTTAAGTATATATAAGCCTACATTCATAGTTAGGTAACTCTATATTATTCTTTATATTTCATGTAATTTATATCATTTTTTTTATTATATTAGAATATTATAATAATTACTTTGTAATTATTGATTATCGAGTTAGTAATAAAAAGTACCGTTTTTTTAAAATAAGACGTAAACTATTATAATTTTCCAATGGTCATTGGATTTATGTTTCAGTTATTTTGTGTGTATGCTGGAGTAGACTTTACGTATGATTTTCATTAATCATAATTCTAAATTCTACAAATACTAAACTTGTAGCATAGAAATGCACCATACTGTATATTAAGAGGATTTGTGAGCTTTTATAAAATGATGTTAATACTAATGTCACAGTTTTGGATTTGCAAAATGAATTATCTCCATAAAGAGACCTCACGTCAAACGGGGTCTACTTTCCCAACTGCATGTGCACTTAGTAAGTTAGTCAGTGTGCATGTGTGTCTTACGGGAACTGTCCTGTAATGCGAATGAGACGTACAAAGGGTCATATCTCAATTTATAGCATTACAGGTGGGCATTTTTTGGGAAAACGTATGCGAACATATAATTTTACGACGGTTTCGGCGAGAGCATATTATGGAGATCTTTGACTGCTGGAAACACATCTACCGTTGGAGAATAAGTACTTCGCTGTCACATTGTGGATTAGGGATATTGCTTTTGTGAACTACGATTACTATTCTACTTGTAGTTTTACATCTATAACGAGATATGGTTTGGATGGGAACCCCGTTTTTATTCACTATTAATCCTTGTCGCAGTCTACACCGCTATTTTATAATTTAAAATAAATGTCTTACAAATCTTAGTTTAAATTAATTTTATATTTCTGTTACTTGCCCACTGAGTTTCCCATTAATCTCTTGAACACACAGTAGTTTTTCTTTAACTGTGTTACAAATTGAATATGATGCAGTACTTCTTGTGCCGTACTATTTACAATCCATTATATTTGGCAATGTGCGTGATTTAATTGAAGCAGTTAACGTAGGCCTATTACATATATGTGACAGCATCTGTAATATCCCATGGGCATTCATCGGTGTTCTAACAGTAAGTTTTAAAGTTATTATCGCGTATAGCTAGTAACCCACGCAGAAGTGATTGTTCAGGCAAACACTGTGTTTATACACTCCACTCCGAGTTGACGGGAATATAAACAGTGTGCTTTGCCCTACGGCTTGTAGATATTCAGGACATTTTGTTGTTTAGGCCTATAGCAAAATATGCTTGAGTGTTTCGTTGTAAACTTCATATTAACCTCGTTAATGTTCCTACTTCTAACAATTTTTCCCTCTTACTAAAATAAACTGTATTTTTATCACGGATTCAGATTAACAATTTGATATTTCAAAATTTTACCGACTTAATATTATAAAATCTTTCCTGCGATACCTGTAAAATTGATTTACATTGGGGATTTACGTTGATTTTCGTTTATAATTTTTAATCTACTATATCTAGCTTTTCTCTTTTACGCTACAAATGGAGCAGGGGTATCCACTCTTTCAAAAGCTTACAAAAATGTTAAATATATTCCCGTTTAAAAGAATTTCGTCGAGCCACTCACGATCTTAGAATTAAAGATTTGGTTTGGTGTTTCAAACCAATGAACAGTTTTATTTTGAATAGCGATGTATTTTACGACGGTTTCTGTGACTTCATCTTGTGTAGTCCTTTTTTACAAATAAAAAAGCGTGCTTTCTGAAAAATAAATTTTCTATTTCTAGTAACTCTTTACAATGCACCACTTGTAACTAATAATTTACATTCAGCGTATGTAATTGTAGAGAGTAATAAAACACTGCCATCAGACAAATGGAAAACAAAATCTTTGATTAGAGTTTGAAAGATACGAGTTCGTATATTGAAGATGAACAAGAGATTTTGAGTTGGAGAACAACTCAATTCAAATAATTTAGTGGTTGCACTTGTTAACTGCACGCAAAATGCTGAATTGCAAAAATCTTATAAGTAGACTTGTGTCGATCTGTAATATACTTCTTAGATCCAATAATTCATAGAATTAATAGTCAAAAATTCTTCACAATACCGCAAAATTAGCATAACAATGAATTATGGGGAACTAAAATTCCATATTTACCTGTAGAATATAAACTTCAGAAAAGAAAAATTGGTCTTTGAAAAGCGTCAGATATTAGGCTGGAAGCATGCTAAGATTTTTATGATATGACGGACAATTTCAAATAACTTTTCGCCAAAAACGCTGACAATACGCTGTCCTTAATTTAGCGACAAGGGGTGATTTGTTGGAGCATATATACCGATAAAGATTTCCAGATGACGTTGCGAAACATACGGAATGTGTCGTAATTAAATAGCCATTAACACTAACATTACCACTACCTGACACTACATATTTTGAACTATTAAAGTGTTACACTTCAATATCCGGTCAACGCAGGTAGATCTGTATGCTATACAGGAAGCAACTATGCCTAGGAAAAGGCCTAGGCTAAACAATCTGGTCCTGCTGTTCGTAGTTTTATATCAGGTCTTTTACAAACATTTCATTTGCACCATCTAAAACAGATATAAAAACTCATATAATTTCTAAACAAATTTTTACAAGAACACAATTGGCTTTTAAAAGATGCAAAGCGGTTTATCGCTTCTTCTGTATTTTGGTTTTCAAACTTTCATTGCATCCCTCTACATTGTCATCTCCGTTCTTTGACACACGAGACTCGTTCAACAAGTATCATATTAATAACTAAATAAATAATTATTAACCCCGGAAAGGTAATTAAGTATTTATGGTATCCGTTTTTATGCAGTAATCATTGTATATGGTTAAGTACTATATTCATGAACTGTATGTAACTGTGTAACGACACATTCCTTTGCACGATTTAGTTCCTATAATTACCATCGCTGTTTGTTGTTTCGGTATTGTAGTATGATTGATGCGAGGCAGTGTAACAGGTATAATAACATAGATGTACCTGCCCAGCCCAGCCACAAGAGGATTGTCTGGGAACCTCGCCGCACGCGCATAAAATTTGCGTGCAAGCCGCGTGAATGTTTCGTCCAAGGAGCGGACGCCAAGTCCTCTCCTTAGAAGGCGTGATGATAAGCGACGGGGGACTTTGGCCGCTAACCGAAGACCCCTGTCGAGGACGCTCTGCAACTTCTTTTTATGCATTGCGGCGAGGTAACCCCAAACCGGGCAAGCGTAGGTAATGACCGGCAGCAAATACGCGCCTATGATCATCTTGCCCAATTTTCTGGTCATGGCTGAGTTGATCAGGAGTGGAATCAGTAAGCTCAGACGAGCGGATGCTCGCTTAAGAACTGTCTGAGCGTGGGTACGCCAGACGGCCCCCAGATACACCAACGTGTTAGAAGTCTGTACTGATTTCAGTTCAGGTATCTATTAATATACAATAGCCGGTGTATTGTAATAACAGAGTGTTTTGAAAGCCTTTCTATAGTTATCTGATAGTTACTGGATGTTTCCATTTTTAATGCTATATATAAGCAATATATAACACCACTTTGATAAAACTAATGCTGTGATTCACAATTTTGGCACAATATCCTTCGTGATATTTTAAAATGTAATTAGGCCTACGTATACAATATTAAGATAAGTACATTACACCATTACACAATGTTGGTTGTAATTGTCCATATTTTATTTAATATTGTTTGTAAAAATTACTAATCATAATATTATTTTATACGCAAACGTATAAAAATATGTCTAATTGATTTCTTCATTACATAATACATTTTATTATGACACTCTTTTGGTGTTAAGAATTATGTTTATCACCAATGTACAAACTTATACTATTACAGATACATACACAGAAAATTTTATGAATATACTTATTATAATATAACAAATTTGATTCATCTTGTTATTTGAATCTTTCTCTGTAGCTTCAATTTTGTCTTACTTAATTGCTGAACTGCTGCTTGTCATGCTCCAGACGAGGCCTTTCAGTCTCTCCACCACGTCGTGGTCAAGGACTTGATAATGGAGGAGACACTGAAAGGCCTCTTCCGGAGCATGGCAGGTAGCCATTCAACAAGTAAACACGACAAAAGTTAAAAAGAAATGTATTCAATAAAATAGAAATTAGTAAAGATTTAATATACCATTTTAAAAACAAACGTTGAAGATAGTGACAAAAATAAGCATAATCAGACTAAGAAAGTTTGAGAGTTAAATGTTTTAGTCGAGTCAAAGTAGCCGTAGAAATGTGATCAAATCGACTTCATAAGACTTAGAGTCTCAAATGCACGAACACGCTCGTACGCGCACACTCGCGCATCGTATATACACGAAGAGCAAGTAATTTGTTTAACTTTAAATTCATTACTTCTAATCCCAAAGTTTGAAGTATATTCAATACCTGCAGATAAGTTACCAAAAAAAGAGTGTCCCCTTAGTATCAGAGTATAATACGCAGAATCAAAACTCTGAAAACAATGAGATACGAAATATTATGATCACTTGAGAATAAAAAATATCAGTTCATTATTGAAAAGGTCATCATATTTATTTACGAACGAGGCAAGTGTTAGACCAAACATTTTTGTGTCTGACCATCGCACCGAACCATGTGGTTGTTATTTAGAGTATCATTTAACAGAGACAAACTTAAGGCCGTTTTTAAACTAACTTTTAAATAATTTAAAATAAATTTGAAACTTATTTTTCATTATCTACGTGTACATAGTTACGCCTTAATGTCAAAAATTCTAAAATAGTTCGAGCAAACCTACTTTGTTAGTTCATTACTTTCACTGACAGCCTTTTAACCACTATTTGTAATATATTTTAAGCCTACAAAAGTATGTACACTTTTTAAAGCGTCTTGTATTAATTTGTTTCTGAAGTACCGGAAATTCATAGTTTATAATAACCTTAAAAGTCATGTTTGTAAATTGTATGAAAACTACCAGTGCATTGATTTAAAGCCAAGAATATTAAATAGAATATACATTTATTGAAAGATACTTAGCGTAAATTGCACCTTCTCAGATCATTTGCAACATTTTAATGAAATTTTATAAAATGTTAATATCAAGAGTACAATATTCCACATGTTTGACTTCTCTTTCCCTAAGAAGAAAACCGACATACTTCTGCATACATTATTAGTTCATAAATAATATAAAAAAAGGATACACTCCGGTTCTTAGTATGTTTTTTCCTTACTAGTATTTATGCCTGTTAACTTTGCTAACTAGATAGGATTTAAACATGTCTCGTTCCACTGAATCACTCTGGAGTTGTTGGTATTGCACGAGCCATTGCGTTTGAGGTTTTATATAAATTGTTATTTTACGTTTTATGTATGTATAACGTTACAATTTGTTTACTGTTGATCAGGATTTAGAGGTATCCATGGTTTTATGTCTGATTTTTGAAGTGTTCTAAATACGTCTATGTATCGTATCCTTACTATACAAGTGCAGGTATAGTCGACAGATGCAGGCATGTGTCTGACTACATTTTTTTGTTCAGAATGTAGAGTGATTTCTTTTACATTCACAACGTCTTGGAAAGTAAACTACATTTCTTAATTTTTCTTTATTTAATAGTTGTGCATGTTGCGCCGACTGATATATGACAATACTTTTTTATTTTTTAGATGGACTACTTCGTTTGAACAGCAACATCATTCTGTAATTAAAGTATTCTTTCATCTTAAATGTACACTATACTAAAAACTGAAAATGTAGTTAATATACAAATTAATAGTAGTGTCATTCTATAAAAATATTTCCGCAACCTCTCAGCTTACTTTGTCTCATCACAGGCATAGGCCTGTAACATGATATAGAACGACTCGATAGTTGTATAAAATCAAAGTAACACGATATTGTAGACTTTGCTCTGTTTTACACGATATTGTACGAGTAAACATTAGCTCTCACACAAAATGTTTTAAAGTCAAAATTGCTAACGGCTTCTTACAATAAATTTAGTCGTGTAGATACTTCTGTTTTTTAAATTACAGTAAACATAGTAAATTAGTTTAAAATTACAGTAAACAACTGTTTGTATGTGAATGTGCAAACAAGTGAGTGTGTGCAAGCAAGAGCGTGTGTGTTTCTGTTTGTCTGTACACTCTATTTGATATACAAATTTAAATCTGAGGAATGTTTTCTGGAAGACATATTGCCTGTGCATAGAAAGTTATGACACCAAATTCGTTTCATAAAGATCCTTGGAATGAGATGTGCAATTTAGAATAGACAAAATGTTAATAGAATAGTGGTAGTATAGAAATTTTAGGGTCTTAACAAGAATGAGTTTTCCGTCAAATAATATTCGAAGTGTATACCGTCAACACACCTACTACCAAGGAAACAAAAAGAAACATGTCGGAACGAGATAATTCAATTTTAATTAATGTTATAGTTTGCAGTAGAGCTAAAACAATGAGCTCTGGACTGACTGTATTGATAAACAGAAAGTAACAAAATAAAATTCAACAGAATAAGGTATAAAGTAAAGGAAGTTGAGCAGCAATATTATAGTTTGACAGAAGAGGTCAAAAAATGTAAGATAAATGGTACATTTAAACTGAGGCAGATAAGAAAGTAGAGAATCTATTTGTATCTTCGTCTTCTTATTCTTTATTCTTCGTCTATTTATTATCAGTGACTAGGCAAATCGCTTGTTCCGATTCCAAAAGAACATATACTCTTCACCAACGTTTCCTAATTCTTTCTATACTTTGTTGTTCAACAGGCTTGCATTGCGAAACTTCTTCAGGGACCCTGCCATCTAGCATTCTATTCAGATGAGCAATCCATCTCTCCTTGTTCTCTGCAATACAATTTGGATATTAAAAATGTTCAACTGTTTACAAATGTATCTGTTTATTTATTAGTACATGTTAATCATAACTTTACTCATGTATATAAAATATTACAATGTGAACCTTCATTTGTCGCAGATATAATTACAGTAAAAACAATTATCTATTTCAATTTTATTAATTTCTGTGTGTATGTTTAAAACGCCTTTGACGTGTACTTTCTAACTGACAAGAGAAAACAATACAACCAATAATTAACAAGTGTATAGAAACATGTAAGTTTGTATTATGAAATAATATTTATTGGTAATGAACATTATTGTAAGTTCGTGACGTACGTAATACTAAGATAATAAATTAACATGGGATTCTAATTTATTCTGAAACAAGATTTTAAAGATGTTTGTGTTCATTTGCAGTCTTCTTACGGGACTTCACATAATAACGCAGATTAAAACTATAACTGGCATATAAATATAATTCATGAAAAAATTCCTTTAAAATTATATTTTATTCTAGACTTTACAGTATATTACCTAGGATTTTCGTCAGCGGTTACATGATTTTAAAAAGCTTTATAGTATAGGTATGCCGCTTTTTCTAAAACTTTATATTGTTTAAGACAGTTTTAATAGAGAGATGTCATAAGGGTTACCTACTGGTCTCAATAAAAAATTTAAAAAACGACGAACCTCTGTTGCGCTGACTGCGATGAATATTTTATTATTTCACCTAAATTTCGTATTTATTTACATGGGTAATTCATCAACACATATCTGTGATAGTTCATAAAAAGGGGTATCATAAAACGGTTTTGTTGTTAATTTTAGATTGCACCTAAAAGTATTATACTTCATTGATTTTTATATTGATTCATGTTCCTTATCTCTACTTTTTTAGTACCTTTACTGTGTCCAAAATATTTAGTTACAATTGTTACAATGGCGTTAGAATGTAGTCCTGTCTCCTGCCATTAGTAGGCCTACATTGTAACTCAAATGTGCACACACGATCACATCGCTCGCGTAGGCTATATTAATATTAACTAATTTCCCGGTTGTACTCAACGCCATATCACAGTACAGGTTAGTACAAAGAGGGGGAGAGAGAGAGAGAGAGAGAGAGTGAGTGATAGAGAGATTATATGTTTACTTATGTAGCATATGCAGTTCATATAGCAGTACCTATGTTATTCAATGAATAAAACACTGGAAACAATACGTGCATATCGTAATAGAAGCTTATTTATAGCAGTACAATAAATTAGTGGTCTGAGTTATTAAATAAATAACCATTCCTTGGATATTCACGACCAAAGGGAATATCAAGTGTACATTAATAAATTACAATAATAGCCGATATCAAAGAGAATTATGTTATGTAGTTCAGTTCATTGCATATTCTAAAATTAAAAAAAAAACAAAAAACATTTTAAGTAGTAACTTTATTGTTGACCTACATTTTCAATAAGAAAAATAGATTTCTCTTCCTGTACGGAAAATAAATACTACAGTAGCGATTTATTACATTTGGTTTGCAATTTGATTACTTCTCATATTTAAAATGTTTAAAGTGCACATAAAAAATAATAGCCGACAGACGAGCATTACTCACATACAGACATACACGAACGTGTGCAGTAAAATCTACACCTGACAGGTAGACGAACAGGTAGGCATACAGAACACACAGCCACCACACACCTACACACGCACGCGCGCGGCGGTGGCAAAGTTAGTTCAAGGAAATACTTTAAGGTATGGATAAGAAAGTAAGATAGAATGAATTCAATTTGGGGGAAAATTAAAAACATGAAACTATATTGAAATCTCACGGGCCTTCCGAAAATATCATTAAACTTTTGAGTAAACACTATTGCAGGTTTAGAAAATGTGATAGGAAATGATATACTTTAAAATCTCACTAGAGGATAAATTATGATAGGTAGAAATAATCTAATATAATGATATATACACGTTTTTAAAATACGTTAAACAGAGGGGTTTAGTCGTAAATTAGGCATAGGCTACATGCATTTTTTGGAAAACAATTTGCAGGCATATGGAGAAAAAACATTAAATTCTTTCCAGAGAGACTTATCGTTTTTACTTCCATGTTCCGTAAGGAAATGGAAGTAGGGTGTTCGCGAAAAAATTCGTGTTTGAGATAAGGATTGATTCTGATTGTATTACCCTTAAAACATGAAGAAGACGGATTTTTCGAAAAGTGTGTGTGTGTCTGTATGTAGAACGTTTCTATGGCAAACGACAACTGCCGCAAATTTAAAAAGAATCGAATACTTTTTTCCATATGTGCCCGAGATATACAGGACTCAAGGTCTATCGATTTTGGTGAAGATCGGTTAAGGAGGAGGGGTAGTTTACCTGTAAAGCTTTACATTTTAACAAGAGTAAGGAACTCATTTTGATAAATAAAGTATCTCGAAAAGATGATCATAATAAGTCACTGTAAAAAGATAGATGAAATATTTATAAACGAAAATGGTACTTGAAGGGGGAGGAGGTAATTTTTTAAAAATTACTTTTCTGATATCAAATAGACTGCTTTACTATGAAAGATAAGATACCTTAGTAATTACATATTATAATACTGTTACTCAGTAAAAGTATAAATACATAAAATGTGATTGTTCGGGTAAGGCGGAGGGGTTGTTTACCTTCATTGTTTTGTGTTTTAACAAGAGTATTTTCTTAATTTTGATTAAGAAGAGCCTCAAAACCAAAGTCATATTAATCCACTGTAAAATGGTAATGAGATGTCTATAAATTGAAAGGGTAGTTGAAGGGGGAGGGGGTAGTTTTTTGAAAATTTTTTGGCGATATCAAGTAAAGTACGAGTATTTAATTTTGAAGGATAAGATACCTTAGCAATTAAATATGATAAAACTATTACACTATAAAAGTGTAAATTATTATTATTGGTGGGGATTGGTTGATGACGAGGGATGATTATCTGCGGAGTTCAGTTTCTTTATAAGAATTATGTACCTAATTTTTATAGATAAACTGACTCTCAAATAAAATTGTATTCAACGACTGCCCCATAATAACAAAAAAATGTATATATATATATATATATATATATGTTATTGTATTTATTATTCCAAGTGATTGGATGTAATAAACTTGTTAGCTCTAAGTGTAGTTTGTATATGTCTAGTGTTATGCTATTTTTCTTACAGTATAATTGATTAATTTCGTTTTGTATCCATAATCTTTGTGCTTGTATTAATGTTTTTTGTGCAGTCATATTTTTGTTGTTTGTGTTTATGTTAATGTATTTAGGTGTTAATTTATGTAGATGTATGGGCTATATGTATCAAATTACAAAAACACAAATGCAGAAAACATACTGAAACAAATCAATAACATACATCCTAAAATACAATTCACAGAAGAAAAAGAAAAATATAACAAAATCAACTATTCAGACATAACCATCACAAGAAACAACAACCACATACAATATGCAATATATAGAAAACCAACTTCTACCAATATCATTATACCTAACCTATATTATGTAGATGTATGGGCTAAATGTATCAAATTACAAAAACACAAATGCAGAAAACATACTGAAACAAATCAATAACATACATCCTGAAATACAACTCACAGAAGAAAAAGAAAAACATAACAAAATCAACTATTCAGACATAACCATCACAAGAAACAACAACCACATACAATATGCAATATATAGAAAACCAACTTCTACCAATATCATTATACCTAACCATTCTGACCACCCACGACAACATAAAATGGCAGCATTCTATTCGCTATTTAACAGATTGAACAAAATTCCCCTAAATAAACAAGAAACTGACAAAGAAAGAAATATAATATACCATATTGGTTATGAAAATGGATATAATAAAAACAAGGCTGACGATGGGTACAAGATGGTACCCGAAACATGTTCAAAATAAGGAAAAAAAATATCTTGAGGTAAATTCATTATAAATATGAAATGTAATATATATATATATATATATATATATATATATATAGTGAAAATAGTTTTAGGGTGGGTGATATTATTTTAGCAATTATCAAACCGAATTCAATTGAATGATTATAAATATAAATATTGGAACATGGAAGTCATGTATAGTTCTCCATACCGATAATTTACTTTCTTCTCTGTTCCGTAAGGAAATGTAAATATGGTGATCGCGAAGAAAATTGTGTTAGAGATAAGGGCTGATTCTGATTGCTTTTTCGAAAAGTGTCTGTATGGGTGTCCGTGTGTCTGCGTATCTGTGTTCGTGTCTGTGTGTACAATTTTTCCTTTGGCGAATGATAACTGCCGCAAATTCAAACAGAGTGAAGTATGGTTTTGCATATGTGCCCAAGTTGTGGAGGACTCGAGGCCTATTGATTTTGGAGAAGATCGGTTAAGGACAAGGTGTAGTTTACCTGCAATGTTTTAAGTTTTAACAAGAGTAAAGTACTTAAGTTTGATGAATAAAGTATCCTGAATAGAAGGCCATAATAATCCATTGTAGAAAAGCATAATGAAATATCTATAAATGAAAAGGGTTGTTGAAGGGGGATGGGTCATTTTCTATAAATGAAAATGATAGTTCAAGGGGAAGGGCATAATTTTACTTCCATGTTCCATAAGGAAATGGAAGTGTGGTCATGGCGAAAAAAATCGTGTTCGAGATAACGGCAGATTCTGATTGTACTACCATCAAAACATGAAAAAGTCATTTTTCGAAAACTGTGTGTGTGTGTGTGTGTGTGTGTGTGTGTGTGTGTGTGTGTGTGTGTGTGTGTGTGTGTGTGTGTGTGTGTGTGGAATTTTTCTATGGCAAACGATAACAGCCGCAAATTCAAACAGAATCAAATAATTTTTTGCATACATTCCTGAATTTTAGAGGACTCAAGGCCTATTGTTTTTGGTGAAGATCGGTTAAGGGAAACGGGTAGTTTACCTGCAACGTTTTACGTTTTAACAAGAGTAAAGTGCTTAATTTTGAAAAATAAAGTATCCTGAAAAGAAGGTCATAATAATCCAATGTAGAAAGGTAGATTTAATATCTATAAATAAAAAGGGAAGTTGATGGGGGGAGGGGGTAATTTTTTTTATAAATTAAAACGGTAATTGATGATGGATGAGGTAAATTTTTATAAGTTTTATATGTGTATTACGTTATTGACAACAAAGAAGTAGTATCTATGGAAACATTACATTTCACTTTAACAAAATTCTATATTTTTCATTTTAATTTAAATGACGCATGAGTGAAAATATATCGTTCCTGGCAGGCAAGCATATCTCAATTATGTAATGTTTACTTTTCCAAAGTATTAGTATTGTGATTACCGCAATAAAAAGGCCGGCAGAACACACACACACACACACACACACACACAAAATTCGCGTTATTTCTGGCCTCACTCATGTATATTTTATTATGTCTGCACGCTTTTTAAATGGAAAGTGCCGAAACCCACACCAACACAACGCGTACAAGCCGAAAAGGTGGACATCAATTTGCTTCCTGTGGATCGCTGGGCAGTGTTGTTGTATTAAAGCGCAATGTTGTTGTATTAAAGCAATTAATACAATCTGTGTACTTATTTCTATTTTGATATGAGAATTATAAAATAATATGTGCATGTGTGTATGTATGAAAAATATATAAATATTTTTCTCCTTTGGTAAATTGTAGGCCCCTCCTTGAAAATATTTTGACCTCCCTGATGTCTAGTTATTTACTAGCCTGTGTGGAATGACATGGATCAGAATGGTGGGTGTTAAACAGGAGACACAAACGTATTTAGGAAGAAATGTTTTGCTGAGAAATTTATAATTATACGGGTGAACAGAATAGTCGTTCAGGAAATCAGAAGACAAATGGAAAGAAAGACATCAAGACTCGATTTTAAAAAAGAAAAATGACTAGTATAGTATTGACAGGAAATACTTTGATAACACTATAGACATCTCTCGGCCCCTCGCAGCGAGAGTCCAATTTCAATACAGGAATCAGATCGCAGCCACCTTTAGCTAGCTCTTCGTTCGACCTACAGACATTTTATCCAAAAGTCAGGAAGACATTTTTCCTTCCTCACGAAGGTTGAGGATAGCCTTAATCCACCTGACATGGTAGTACCATTTTAGCTGTACGTAGTTTTTTCAGAACTCAAGCATCCACTTATTTAATTAGTATTTAAATGATTTTAAATATAAATTTTAGGACATGGAAGTCATGTATGTTTCTCCATACCGATTTTTTGTGTGTGGTCTACGTTATTGGCAATAAAGAAGTAGTTTCTATGGATATATTTTATTTCAATCTGTTAAACATAAAATACTTTTTACGAGGTGGGGGTACTTTTTTAGAAATTATCAAACAGAATTCATGGAAATGGTTTTAAACATAAATCTTAGAACATGGAAGTTATATATGGTTCTCCACATCGATTTTTCACAACGAAAGCGCATATCCCATGCTGACCATATATTATTAATGCTTATACTGTCGAACCTACTTTTTAATTTAAAACATTGTTGCATTCTTTTCCTGATTATTCACTGAAAATGTCTTGAAAAATAAAATAATTTATTTTTTAAAGTTACAGATTGAACGATCTTGCATTTAGAAGGCTAATGGTATTGAAAAACAAAATTTACTGAAAAATTCATTACCCCATTTCTGCGCTGTTCCAATTGATTTCGTCATTTAGAATCGACATTTCCTTATTTTATAAGATACAAAAAGTAATTTAAAGTGGACAGATAACTTTTATTTTACTCCGCACCAGTGATACTTTTTTTTCTTGCCACTCTTGATGTTAGAGAAAAAGGAAGACTTTCACAACAAAATGAACACGTGTGATGGTAGTCTTTGTAATGCAGTGCATTATTTTCAAAGATCGTTTTTGTTCTTATAATTTTATTAGGCCTACAGCCTACATTAGGCTAAAGTAATTTCCCCATTTTTGAAGTTAGACTTGCAAAAACAAATAGGGTTCAGCTTAAGTTTATTGACTTCTTAATACTTTTGTCAAATTGTCATTTGCCAGACTGTTATTTATGTAATTTCGCCATATATTTTCTGAATCCTCTGGTTTTCAGAATATATAAGTAGAGCTAGACTTTTAGCGGATCCTTGCCAAATAGACGTATTTGCTTGGAGGGTCCTTGAAGGCAGTTTTTTCCTTCATGTAAAGATGATGATGATGATGCGTATGTAGTATAACTAACAAGTTAATTTTTTCATTTAAAAGTAGGCTTATAAAACACAGTTTTGATATTTGCGTAAAGGTATTACAGCAGAGAGAAGACAAATTTGGCAATTACTTTAACTACGTGATCCCAAATATTTGTTCAATTTTTATGACTTCTACTATCTTTTCCGCGTCGTTTGATCATCGCACTAACGAATTAAAGCAATAAAAGAAATAATAAAATTGAAGTCGATAAACCACGGTCGACGTAGCAACATGATTTACCATCTTCAGTAGATGTTAGCATCTTGGTTTGAGAGTACATATAAAAGATATTTATTTAAAGCTGAATAGTCGTAGAATATTACAGATTATGTTGGCCTAGTGGTGGTTGGTCACCTCGAGTCTTATCACTAGGAATTATATAGTAGACGCGAATCCACTGGAGGTGAAAATGTAACCTACTGAACCATACAGAAGTTTAGTACCTAAGTCTACCACTAGTAACATATTTCATAAACACTTTTTAGAATAATGAAGAAATTTGTGTTAGTGGTTGAAATCACAATCAGAATGATCACAGTTGCACACCACTATGTAAAAATTATCCCAATTAGCGCTTTCAAGCTTCACAGCCCATCGTCAGATTGGAATAGACACAAAATAAGTGGAAACAACCCCTTCACCCCTCTCCCCCACCATGCTCACACACAACAAGCTATAATATGAATGACCCTTCCCCACCCCCTAAACCCTGTCACACCATCTGTAGAGTTACATATTTTTTCTAGCAAATTCCTTGTGTTTCAGTGTTGTGTGTGTGTGTGTGTGTGTGTGTGTGTGTGTGTGTGTGTGTGTGTGTGAAAGGATGCACACACACACACACACACACACACACACACACACACACACACACAACACTGAAACACAAGGAATTTGCTAGAAATAATATGTAACTCTACAGATGGTGTGACAGGGTTTAGGGGGTGGGGAAGGGTCATTCATATTATAGCTTGTTGTGTGTGAGCATGGTGGGGGAGAGGGGTGAAGGGGTTGTTTCCACTTATTTTGTGTCTATTCCAATCTGACGATGGGCTGTGAAGCTTGAAAGCGCTAATTGGGATAATTTTTACATAGTGGTGTGCAACTGTGATCATTCTGATTACTTTTTAGAATAGTATAACTTTAACGGTTATGGGTTTAGAAATGCCGTTTCCATATTCGAAAAAAAGAAACTGTTTTAGCTAATAGTAGTTAATTTGTAATTTCACTTTGTTAAGATTACAAGGGTACAAAAAGCAGTCTTCTAACAATAATGTTTTAAATAGAGTCTGAACAGAGTCCTCAATCTCGTAGCCTCCTGAGCTCTTATCTGAGATCCCTTTGAAGTCTCCATTTACAATTAAAATTTTTAACGTAACGTCAACACGGTCACGAACATGAACCGCCTATTTGTAATGTAAGTCTATAAATTATTGATCGTCATTTTCCGGAACTCTGCTGTACACCTGGTAAAGTATTTAAAGTATAAGTGAGAAAAAACAATTAGAGGCGCTTCTATGTAAACCGAAGCAGTGGTGTATGCTGAATTCAAGCCTGGATGAGTTTCCTCCCGTGAAGAGTGTCCCCTTGTTCACATACCAGGCTCTGCAATCAGATGACATTGTAAAAACACGACAGTGCATTGTAATTTATATGATAACCAATACTTTACAAAAAATTGTGAAATTGCAACATTATGAACACAAAAGCCATCAAAGAATATCAAGGGCTGTATGCTTATTTTTTAAAACATAACGACCTTAAGTACGTAATAAGAATTCAAACCTACACAGAAATGTAAAATAACAATATTGTATAATTAATATTAACTTAAAAATTTTATTTCAATAAGAGTTTTATTGTACATTCTTTAGATAAAATTTCAGGGCCAAATTTTCTTTACAGGTCTCTTCCGACCACTTTATCGTACTCAGCAGAACGTTGGCCTTAGTAGACATAAAATCCAAGTTGCTCAACCGGAGTTGGGTGGCTCTGAAGTAATCTTAATACTCCCTAGAGAGGGAAATGTCCTGTCAGCAGTTTGTCTGCTGTGTATGAATCCCAATACAGCCATTTTTTTATATTTCAATAAACGGTATGTCCACTTTACTGAATTTAATACATGTTAATCTCATTCACTGATGTTTTTTTATATTTATTTAGTGTTTGTACCTCATTTACTTCATCTTTCAGTGTTCAAGATAAAAATGTGAAGAGTGTGGTTTTGTCATCGAATTATGAGAGACACCAATACGAAACTTATAAATCACTTAATATCACGAATATAAAATTCTTTTAAGAAATCTGAATTTCATCTGAGATAGCAATGTGTTTAAAATTTCTTCAACATACGTATTTACGTGATGCCATTTTGAACGGTCGTCACTTCTTAGTCGGTTGTGTTTTTCTTCTTTCTATACTGAATATTGCTTTTATTCATATTGAACACTCCTTGTAACTTCTTACATGAAAATCAAAATTCACTTACCTAATTGTCAGCATAAAATTAACTGTATTAATATTGCCAAAAATCGCTAATTTTGCAATTAATGAAACAGAACATCACAAATACAAAAAATTGCTAAGAATAACTAGACATATACAGAATCGAATAACAATATTGATTTTCCACCTGTTCAGTCACTAGGCTCATATGTACTGAGGAAAAGAATGTGAGAGACAGTCTGTATTCTTTGACATAATGTACACCTATGCCGAGAACTTCTAGTTTGTTGATATTACATCCGGTATATTCTTATGCATAATGTCTTTTAAACTAGATACGCAACGTGTAGAATGCGAAAAAGTAGCTACTTTTCAGTTGTGAAAACGATTTACATTGTGTTATACGGTCTGTAAACATTGACGAAACAAATAAATTTTCTTGTTGTAGCACTGAATAAACGTTGCAGACAGGTATTTATTTTTAACAAGATCTGAGGTCTAGATACACGAGCAGCAGAACAGCTGCTGTAGCGAAAGTTTTTGCATCACATTTTTATTGAACTGGCTAAAACATCTGCAACGTTCGAGACATGTCAGAATAATCCTTGTGCAGCTCAGTTTAAAATGGCTTCAGTAAAGTGCAAAATTTGCTCGTGATACTTTTCCTCAAACAAATTTTGATAATTTACTTCTATTGGTTATGTCAGTTACTTTGTCAAGAAATATTGCAATGAATGTTGCATTGAATTTCTGAACGATTAGTGTGTAAGTACTGCATATGGTATTGTAGATTTGGTATGATTCTCTATAACTTAGTACTGAACAAAGTAAAAGTTCCAAAAGCTCTACACGTTGCTCTAGATGGATTTAATTTTGAGTCACTAGATTCATTCTGTACTGTATGGGTATTCTTGGTTTCCTAGGAATTTAGATGCATAAACCAATATTTTCTTAATTTTAGTTACGTACATTGTTAGCATTATCGTTCTATAAATTAAAGGTACCGATTTTTAAGGACTCACATTTTTAAAGAGTAAGTTCATTTATGAGTAAGTGTTTTCTGATATTTATCACAAGGCGTTAGCATACAATTTAAATTATTAAATGTTCCTTTCAGGACATGTGTCGGTTTAGAAAATAAAATTGCTCAGCAGTGTATGTTACTACTTATATTGAGTTCAGTTAACCAGTGACGCAGAGTGACACGGCTGGGACAAGTTTTGAGAAGTAAAACTATCTGGGATAGAGAAAAAAAGAAATAATAAATTAAAACGACATGTATCGGAAAAATCTAGTTTTACAATATTAAATATTTTACTTACTTCTGTGAGTGTAAATAATTTAATTACGAGTGCGCTCTCGCTTTCTGAAAACATTGCTAGTTGTCCTGTGATTCAAAAATGTTTTTTTATGATTATATTTTTTCTAGTCTTGATAACAATTGATTTTGCCTAACAGTTGCTATTAATTGTTTAAACTCTCTTGACATACATTTTTGAAGATCTTCTCCTAAAAAAAGTAATCTTTAAAAATTTTCTCTCTTTTGATCTTTCATAGCTAAGGTTTATTCTAGGAACCACCGTATAGTGACTACAACTCAAACGTCATCCTCCGTACACTCACTTGTTTGCTAACACCTTATTTAAATATAACATAGTCCTTATGAGCTCTATTTGAAGATCGGGACGCAACATACGAGCGGGCGACGGGCATGCACTTCGTCCCGCACAGCCCCTGGAAAACATAGTCCTTAATATACATTAAACCCCTTACGGCCCAAGAACATTTATGAACATGTCTTTTCTTAAAGTAAGGACTAGTTACTATCATCACCATTACCACCGTCAGCAAAAAAAGAAAAAAAAGAAACGGTTTTTCAATCCCAAGCAGAGCTGGTCACTCCAAAGCGTCTTCCGACGCCGCACACCTCTCTGTCATTTTAGAATATAGTGCAATATTTTTGGGCGAACGTGCCGTCATTTATTCGTTTAAGATGTTCCAACCATTTTAGCCGATATTGAGCAATCCTATTGAATATACTCATAATATTCAGTTCCTGCAGTACATCAACATTTCTTTTGTGATCGTGAAGAGTATATATCGTGTCTGAGGAAAATAATTTCGGCCGATTGAATATAACCTAATTCGGCCGATTAAATTTGACTGGTGTAAGATTTTGTCTATTTGTACGAATAAATCAGTAACCTTGAAGTCAATAAATGAAGGAATATCCCGCACTCATGTCCATTTTCATTTATATAGTGGTCGTCATTAATACCGGTATTTAGCGGAATGGTAGGTGAGTTAATTACTGTTTCTGCCATTTAGATCTTCTGTAACTACCAAATGAACTGATCCGTTACACCTATTTATCAACTACTTTGGATCTTCATAAAATATTTTAGTGTCTCCAAATTTTCCTCCGTCTGAATCATAAACAACTGTCCCACTGAGTTGTATTCTATCTATTTTGAAATGTACTCGTAGCATTGTTTCATTTATATGAACATTAAGTACTACCTTACAATTCCACTCTCAATCAACTGACACTGAGACTCAGCCTAAGGCCCGTGACAGATTATATGTAAATAATTAATGTGTAGGTTTAGAAGCCTCTATGAATAAAACATTTACTACATTCTCTTTTTAAGTATTAAGGAATATTTTTCTTAATATCCACACTTCAAATGTAAAAAATGTGAGTTGTTCAATTAACTACTTAATAAAAGTGAGTTGTCCAATTTAGTAAAAATGAGAGCTTAATCTCTCGTGAGTTGAATTTAGTACCAAAATTAAGCAAATAGAATATGTACTTATAATGAAAATTAATAACTACCTTTGAATTTATTTGATGAGAATTAAGTTCATTTTGGGTAGTAATTTATTTGTATTTATTTGTATAAAGTTTAACTAACAGTATAATCTGCTGTCGTTTTGCACTAGCAGGAAAATTTTCCATTGCGGTGTACATGTTAACTGATTCTTTTCTGTCTTGTGTCAGACTCTTTAATGAAATATGTGTATCAATTATCAATATAAGTACATAGTTTTTTTTGTAAAGACTATTTGTGAAATAGAAATGTAAATAGCCTAAAATACTGGTAATAAAAATCATTTGTAATTTCCGAACTGTCAGGTTATTAGTTGTCTAAACGTATTATTTTTTAATTAACTTGTACGTGTCAAAGGAACACCTTCAAATTTGCTGTATATATTTCCAATAGGTTTAAAATTTAAAATTTTAAATGTGTACGTACATTTGCTCGTCGTTTAACATCTAACATGCAAATTTAATATTTATTTAATTATTCTACTAATACATTAAATATAGTTCGTCTGGTACAAGTAGTTATACATAAATTACACAGCTGTTACGCCTTATATTTAAGACGACCTTTTATTATTTAATATTAGGCCCTACATAAATTTAGTTAGTTTTTAATGGTTATACATTAGTAAACAAACAAATTATGGTAAAAATGTATAAACGTCCATTCTTTGTTGAACCTAACAAAATCCCCATTAAAGTAACTGTTGAACGGATGTTTAATGAAGTGTGACGTATTGGATATTTGATCTTGTGTAGCGAAAACTTTCGCTATACGGTTATTGAAAATTTTTCCCTATCATATCGAATTGAGATTATAGTAAATTTTTGCAAAACATTTCTTAACCCTACTGTTTTATCAAACTAATTGATGTGTTACTGGTATTTTCTACAATATTTGTAGTGTTGTGTTTTTGTATATCTGCATCATTTATCAGTTTGTATGAACTACACAGTAACTCGTATAAGCTAGTTTCGTGCAAATCAGATTAAAAGAAAAAGTACTAAAATATGTTCCGGTAGTTTTTTAAATTGTGGAAATTCGGGTAGTAAATTGCCACATTTCGTGGGATGGTCGAAGATGTGTAATACATAAATGTATTACCAGGCGACTCTTAGCATCATTTTTTACATCTTTTTCAAAGAAAAACGGGCAATATATCAGGGTTGTGTAAAACGCATACGAGGACTAAGTTAAGGATATTAGTTAAGACTTAAGTTAATCCTCGCAGGCTTTTTACAAATTTGATCACGCAGCACTATTGATGGTCGTTGTGGGCACTATTGAACTTGTAAATATTAGGTCTCTTGGACCACGTGTAATCGGCCCGGAACATTGTGTCTGTTCTGGTTGGTCACATCAGGTGTGAAAGACACTAAAAAAATCTAATGTTTTAAAATGCAGAATTACTGAATTAAATTACTGCCTCTTTTAAAGTAAACAGAGCTGCATACCAATGAGATAATATTATCAGCAACTGGATAGTAGCAATGTTATTAGCTTTTAAGCACTTTAACTATGTTAACACTGTACGTAAAACTTCGATAACTAAATTGATCGAATTATTTCACAGTTCTTTTAACGATTGGTTTATGTTCATAAAGCGTTTTCTTATTTTCAACCGATTTTCTGTATTTGGACAATATTTAGGAGTTTGTGTAATTATTGCTTAACTACGATAGGGAGTGTATCTTTGCAAGTGAATTTTAATACAACCGCCAATTACCAGAATTTTTAACAATTGGCAAATAAATGTAAATAGTCTGAAAAATGTTTTAACGTTTAGTTGACACTTACATTATTGTTTAAAAAATTGTTAGCTATTACATAGTTAATACCTACAAACATTTTTGTATATAAAAAACCTGGAGTGAAATATTTAAAATCAAATGCTAAATGTCACTTTTGTTACTCAGATCAGTGCGTTTTCACTCCCTTATAGAAATAAATGTCATATATACGTTGTAATTTACACCTCTTTGGCCTCCTGTTTTTTGTACGACTAGGATCGTTGTAAATTTCCTGTTTTTAATTCACCTAATGGTAAAAAATAAATTTCATTTTATTTTAATAATTATCAACATTACTACTTCTTACTTAAGGATAGCCTTCCTTAAGTTAAATAATATAAAATGTAGAGAAGGGAAGGGTAGTTTTTGTAGTTAAGAGGATGCAGAGTTGAATGTTTGTCAAAACTACATATTATTGTGGAATATGGTAAGGTTTTTAACAAAAATTAAAAATTGCGAACCTGTGAAACTCAAATATCCATTTAGAATTTACGTTGCAATAGACCTTTTCTTGAGATGTGTCAGAAAATATTTAACCTTAAAACAGAACAACAAATTTACTTGAACCATATATGATAACGTAAAATTTGTAATCAGTGAATTCTTATCTACAATATCAAGTACTCTAGTTTTTGATAGTGAAACTTTTATTAGAAAAGGTATATATAACAACTTCTTTTTTTGATTTAAAAACGTATTTGAATACTTTGTTGGAAAAATTAAAAACTGAAGTAATTAACTAAATTAAATATGAAATTCTTTAGCAGAAGGTTGTATAGTGTTTACTGAAAATTGAAATATAATTATTATTTGATTTTAATAGTGCTATTAACAAGAATACGTTTTAAACTATTTGTCTGTTATTTTAAACAATTATGTTTCTCATAAATGAAACTACAAACATTTAGTTAATACTTTATAAATTGATTATTAATTTGTATAAACGGACAATCAAACATAAATCAATCTTTATGCATTCACAAATATATTTTTACAAACCCTCATATACAAACATACACTTCTTTGTGTATTTGTTATATATTGTTATGACGGCCTCACTGATCGTTGTATGGTACAATGAAAAACAAAATACAGACACCAATGAAGTCACTGATCACTAGCTTTAATTAATCACAAACGACAGTTTCTAACCAACAAGTTATTTAACAATATTATATTCGTACAATAATTCAAGTAGAATTTGTCCACACCCAATAATATTGTCAACTAATAGAGTCACGGCTACAAATAACTTTTTACTAATACACCACTTGAGACGCACTGGGTAAATGGCCCGACGTAAACTGATTGACAAAGCCAGCAGCTGTTGTTTAAATAGGTAGCACAATTTCTGTCCGTGGCTTTGACGATCGGCTTCGATTTTATGAGAGCTTCAGCTTGCCGAACTGTAAGGCCGTGGTCCGTGGTTGTTTGGTGGAAAAGTTTCAGCCGTGCCTTCGACGGCAGTCTTCAGTGCAGAAGGCTGCAACACACTGACCCAGGTTTCGTAGTCAGTGACCAATATACTGTGGTTAAGGCTAGTGGCTGTAAGTAGAAACACCCACATTTATAAACTTTTGGTGTCCTCACGAAGGTGTTGTCTAACACCACCAGCCAATCAGAATACAGGCATATACTTATTGGTTTGCCACAACTCGCAGTTGTGGTTAATGCAGTGTCTATGCCCACGTTGATGTACACAGCCGTTACTGTCGTTTGAGGGAGCCGGAAAAGTCTGCTACAGCGGAGCACGCACTCGCCAATGCTGACCGTCGCATACTATTTGAAGGGACAAGGCTTCTGTCGTCGGTGAGTGCGTATCTCTCTCGCCTGCATATAGCGTCTGTCCAGATCCAGAAACATGCATCTATTGCAGTGAATGTGCTGGGTGAGTCTTTCTCATTGAGTGCTCTTTGGACGCGGGTCTTTGGGCTCGAAATGTTTGCACCATACAACGATTTACCAAGGCTTTACAGCCCGGCAATCCAAAGTTCATATAACAGGAAGCACAAGTGTTCCAGAATAATCCATAATATGCGTCAACAGGCACTCGAAGACTGTAGCTGTAGAGCCTACTTGATGTGACCTTGATGAAACACACACCTGCTGGGCTAGGCGAGACACGTGTAGAGCAACGTTCCCCATTGTACGAGAACGTTCCGTATTGCGTAGCAATTTCATTATATCTGATACACTAACATACAGACAAATTCGTAACTATGAATTTTAAACTTTATTTAAATGCTGCATATCCTTATATGCATAACCATTCTACCAGTGTGTAAAATTGATTATCAGTAGAGTTTATGTTTGTTCCACAAGTACGTTTTCAATTAACGCTTGCTTGATTGATTGTAGCTACCACATCACGTCACATAAACCTTGGGCGCATTTAAATTTAAACTACATGATATAATTTCCTGTGCTGCGCTAAAATATAAAACGGTGAGAACCTTTTATAAGCCTTGTAAACGTTAACACCAGTCTCGGCACTGATGTGCTATTAAAAGGTTCATTACTTTGTTTTGCTACAGCGTATGCTTTGAGGAGTATCTCGAATTAACCAATCCAAATGTCCAAATGTTAACAGAATCAGCATGATTTAACATTTTACGACTCAAACAGTCAACACTATGTTACATTTTAACTTAAAGGCATACACAAACACCCAAATTGAAATTATATAAAGACTTGAAAGGACCCAAAGACTCCTTTTATAAATTTTAAAATGCTGCTAACTATTTTTGCTTTAGATTACTTCTTGTAAATCCGTATTATTAAAAATGAAAATAAAAGTGTATACGTGATTTTGAGGTCAAACAATGTGTAAATATTGTAACACTACATTAGGAACAAATTAAGATCGTACTTGATTTAATGAAGACTTTGGATAAGAAGCTAAACAAGAAGAACAATATCTTTCAAGATGATCCTGAAGAGGAACGACTAACCATTTCAGACTGACTAGTAATACAACTGACCGTACCCAAATTAATGATTTAGGCAAAGTGATGCAAAATACATTCAACCCCGATTATGACATGAACTTTCAATAATGACAAAATAAATAATTATAAAGACAGACGGCTTATGAACCAGTACTATAAAGAAACAAATGGTTTCATTGAATGTATCATAATATCAAGATAATCAAAATACAAATTGAGGGATAATAGGCCCAAACATGCAATACTATGTAAAAAGAAATATTAGTAAATGATTAATTTAAATGATTTAATGAAAATATAACAAACCTTATTATAGATACATGAACCATACAACTAATTGTAACAAATAGTGATCATAAGATTGTCCAGAAAACAACAAATAATAACTTGTTAACAGTAAAATTTTATAACAAGAGTGAAGTTCTTTTAATGACAATAAAATGTAAAAACCCATACAAACCAATAAGAATAAATATAAAAACAAAACCATTCTGAAATGATACTGAAGTACAATAAAGTTAATAAATAAACTAATGTACAGTAATTTTAAGAAAATACTATATGTAAGATTACATGATAAAAGTGGAAATAATACTTACAGGAGAAGGTAACAAATAATTAATCAAACAGTCAAAACTAGATAGATTAATTATTTATAAGTGTGACAAATAAAATCCAAACAGTGCAATACTAACCAGTGATAAAATAATAAACCAAGTGTTTTTTGAACAAGTATCACCAGTCAAGTGCTAATATTAAGTATATACTAAGATAACAATTGGGAGAATATTTGTTTATATTCCCAATTCCTTAAACCTATAGGAATATGACTATGTTAAAGGGGAAAGGGATACCAGTAATTATGGTGTTAAACAGTGATCAATTGATTGGCAAAGCAAAGTAGACTAAAAAAAGATGTTATTGCTAAGTGTTAAACAATTGTATAGATTAAGTAAATATCGGTATGGAGAACCATACATGACTTCCATATTCTAAGATTTATAATCTGAAATATGCTTGCCTGCCAAGCACGATATATTTTCTAATATATACATAATTTACATTAAAATGAAAAAATTATAATTTTATTGCCTGGCAACAAAATTATTTTATTTTCAACAATTACCATTGTTTGAAAAATTTAAATGAATTTTCAAGTACTTTACTCTTGTTAAAACGTAAAAGGTTGCAGGTAAACTACCCCTTCCCCTTAACCGATCTTCACCAAAATCTAGTGGCCTTGAGTCCTCTACAATTCACTGAAGTATGCAAAAAATTATTTGATTCTGTTTGAATTTGCGGCAGTTATCGTTTGCCATAGAAAATACGCTTGATAAAAAACGTTGCTGGTAAACTACCCCTTCCCCTCAACCGATCTTCACCAAAAACAACAGGTCTTGAGTACTCTACACATCAGGGCTGTATGCAGAAAACTATTTGATTCTGTTTGAATTTGCGGCTGTTATCGTTTGCCATAGAAAATACCCTTGTTAAAAAAACGTTGTAGGTAAACTACCCCTTTCCCTCAACCGATCTTCACCAAAAACAATAGATCTTGAGAACTCTACACTTTAGGGCTGTATGCAAATAATCTTTTGATTCTGTTTGAACTTGCGGCTGTTATCGTTTGCCATAGGAAATACCCTTGTTAAAACATAAAACGTTACAGGTAAACTACCCCTTTCCCTTAACCGATCTTCACCAAAAACAATAAGACTTGAGAACTCTACAATTCAGGGCTGTATACGAAACATTATTTGATTCTGTTTGAATTTGCGGCTGTTATCGTTTGCCAAAAAAAAAAATTTCCCTTGATAAAAAAAAACCGTTGCAGGTAAACTACCCCTTTCCCTCAACCGATCTTCACCAAAAACAATAGGGCGTGAGTACTCTACAAATCAGGGCTGTATGCAAAAACTTATTTGATTCTGTTTGAATTTGCGGCAGTTATCGTTTGCCATAGAAAAAAATCTACAGACACACACACAGACACACACACTGACACTTTTCGGAAAACGACTTTTTTTCATGTTTTGAGTGTAGTAGAATCAGAATCTGCAATAATCTCGAACACGATTTTTTTTGCCATCACCATACTTCCATTCCTTAAGGAATATGGAAGTAAAAAGCAGTTTATTTGTTCAAATGTTCAGTAGAATCATAGCCATGTGGGCATGAGATTAAACTAATAGGATAGTATATCTTTTTGTTTTGTTAAGATAGTGTTATATGTTAAACAGTTTTTATGGTTGTTAAAAGTTAATTTAACTGTTAAAGGTTTACTAAGATATCAGTCATGGAAAATGACAATAAGGTAAAATGTTTATAAACATGGTGATGAAGATAACACCAGTACATAGGCCAGGTAAAACCAACTTTTGTAAATTTTAGATAATAATGTTAGGGATTTTGTAAAACAAATGTGGAAGGATAAATAGATTTATGGTTAATAGTGTACACAACGAATCTAGAAACAAAATAATCCATCTTAAGTTATTTAAGAAAAATTCAAATAACAAAATTGTAACATCTGTAGTTCTTAAGTAAAAGTAGGCATGTTTAGTGTCTATATGTCACAAATGTAAAGATCAAAATAATGCTGCTAATAGTTTTAAATTCCCAATCAGTACAGGAAAGTTATACTAATTTAAAGGTTTTGAACAAATTTAGATTTTGAAATAATGAAAGTATATGACAATGTATATCCGAATCAACCAACCAGATTCCAAGTTTACCCTTAGCAACGAAATTTCGGATAAATAAAATGAGACTTCTTTAACAACGATCATAGCGTACAAACGCGTTTGTAAAACGTCTAACATAATTAAAAATAAACTGTGAAAAAACGTTCCAGTATATTAATACAGATAGAGATACATAACACGAACTATTACCACCAAGTGAGGAACATCCAGTATTTGAAATAGAAGAATCAAGAACCAGGGAGAAGGACTGAAGCAGACGTGGGCCCTATCTTCGACCAAGAACCATACAAAGAAGAGGATTTGGTGACTTTGACATTTTATTATATTATGTATCAGCACCAACTTTTGTATACACGACTTTTTAAGTACTAATAAACTAAAACTACAGACACCATATCACACCAACACTAAGAACACTCACTAATAACACGATTTGAGATTGACACCTTTTCAAACACCACAAGAACCTTTGATTTTGATAATAATTATTAAACACCTAAACTGGACATAACCTATAATAACTAGTAATCACGATCCGACTGCCTGTGTGCACATTACACTCTAAACTTTGTAATATCCTTGAACTGTAAAACTTGTATTCTGATTTATAAAATAATATTTTGTTTAAATGTAATCCCCGAACCAGATACGCCCTGAGATATTTTATTTTTATTAGAACAATAACCAACGCATTCTTTTGGTCTGTCTAAATACGGAATAATATCTGCTACTACTGTACCAACTGGTAAAAAGAAGACGTATAATTTGCGCCACAATTGTGATTATCATAATCAGATATAAGAAACAATTAACCAATGCTTTACTGAATAAATGATTTCTATAAGTATATATGTTTGATGTTATATTTGCGTCGTTATTATTGCTGTTCCATTTAGAAAATAAGTTCACAAGAGTACAGCGGACACCACGACGGTTGGCAACGGTGAGTGACGTCACGGAAACGGTACGTATAGTGGGAGCGAGCGGCAGATTACAAAACCATTCGCCGTTCAACATAACGTATTAATAATTACAAATTGACGACTCCAGTGCGAGGCGAAATAAGTCGCTACATTTATATATTTATTACAGATCGACGAACCCTTCAGTGGGGCAGAAAGTAAATGAGACACATTATTATATTTGTTACAAATTGACGCTTCCAACGGGCGGCGTATGTAATTTTAGTGCACACAACATAGCATTTAAGTAACATAACAAAGGTAACATCAAAGTACGTGTTACAAATTGGCTAGCCCAACAGTGGGGCTTAACATATCTATTATATAAGCGTTACAAATTGGCGCTTAACAACGTGGAGCTTGGTCAAACCCCGAAACCTACAATAAATTTTATTGATCAACGCTATAAAATAAATTCGTTGCAATATTCATATGTGTCATATATTGGTTAATTTTTATATATTGGCCTATATGACTTCAGGAATATGAATTTTTAAAATTCTGTAAATGCTTAAAGAAGAATTAATGAGCCTTATTCTTTTAAAGCGTACGGGTTTTTAAATTATTTATAAAAATCGAATCGGCAATTTGGCAAAGGGGAACTAAAAGTTTATTTTTAAGCGGCCAATTCTCCGTTTCTTTTTAACTCACAGAAAAGGAAAGAACACAAACGAGTTAGACATTATTAGACTTTAACAATGTGCTGGTATAGTGTTACAATGCGTATTTTTAGAGTTGCTTAGAACGAACTGAACTTTTGCCCTTTTCAACCCAATTAAAAACTCCCTGCCTTCCATCAAATTATCTGTTCAACGGTTTCTTAAAATGTAATCTTTCTACAATGTCTTTTCATTTCAAATTTTCATTGACTAAAAAGTGTTTTATTTCAAATTTTTAGTAATCATTTACAGAAACTGTTAACAGGGAAGTTGATGGATCACGTTATGAGACGTAATGATTACATTGTTACGTAAATACTGGCAAGAATAAAAAAAAGGACAGGAAGGGAAAGGCACTGTATTCACGTTGTAACGGAACAAAATACAGATGGGAGTCACCAGATGTAAGAATTATCAGTGACTAGGAAACCAAAGACAAGGAAGTAATGCTCATCAAATCTCCTAGGATTCATGAGGAAAAGAGAAGATAAAAAATAACATAGTTTATGTTTTTGAGGTTTATATTCACGAAGAGGCTAAGTTTGAAATAGCGTTTCAGAATAATCACTAAATAGGCCTACAAGTAGCTACTCTCACATAATGGTATGATTCGTACATACGGTATGTATGTTAGACCACGACTTGTTGATTTCAGAACCTTATAGTGAACAGAAATGATTTCTGCTCTGATACCACAAGGGAGTTCAGCGTAGCATAACCAAGGAAACTTGGATAATGTAAAAAAAAAGGTTTGCAGACGAGCTTGTTGTTAAAAACAACCCCAATAAAGAATATGATCTTTGTACATGGTTGTAGAAAGACAACGAAACCGTTATCAATTTACCGTTTTTCGTGAAAACAGAACGTGGAGTTATGCTTCGAATACGATAGATATAGAAGGGACATGCGACAACTCTTTTTATTTTTTAGTCTACAGTATACTAACTACACTCTTAAGATATGTGACTTAAGACTACTAATTTTATAATTATCATTCTGCACTCCAATTTTTTCAACTTATTGATTAAAGCTGGATCACATTGCACCTCAATTAACTTACACAGTTTTTAAAAACCTTAAAAGTTAGTACACAAAGAAACATTTCTGTTGACTCTACCAAACAGGCGTATAGCCTCCTGATAATTATGTCATATCGTTCTTTCATTGAAGATTTTAAATAAAAACTTATAGTAAATTTGTCTGTCTATTATACACACATCTAATTAAGTTTAATATTAAAAATTATTAGCCTAGTTCTCTACTTGCAAATTTGTTTTACCTACATTCTTTTACATTTTCTGGAATGACATTTTTAAGGTAAAAATGACACTATTTACAACTGGTCAAAGCTATATTCCCTCTTCATAAACTTTTGGTACACAATACGATAATCGTCTCCACAGAACAACGCTACGACAAATTTTCTCCAAGTTAGAATTTAAATTTGATCCTCACGGTGTAATGTGGTGATGATGCTGAAAATGTAAGTTTAATTGGGTAATGATGCGCAACTGATGGCCATTACAAGTCGCAGTCATTTAACCTCCCGTTGCCAATTAAAACTTTCCCATTAAGTTGATGAACTTTTCGAATTTCCGCAACCGTGACTGACGTAGGTAATAGGGTAATAGGGTAATCATTCCTCATAGTACATACGGTCGGGACCATACGACTCATTTGTGTTTAGAAATGCTGTTATTAATTAGATACATATGGTAGACACGATAAGATAATAATCGTAATCAACATATTAATCGTCTCTCTAATGTCTACGTTATTAGTTGTAATAAAAATTACTTCTAAATTAATGCAAAAATATTGCTGACAGAACACATTTATCCTTTAGTTTTGTCTATACATAGTAACTGGGTATTTTTCCAATACCCGTACCTACACTACATTTTAGATGTTTTGAGCACGCGATAGTATTGACGCAACAAACAATGAAGAAGTGTAGAACAATTATACATGATTTTGTTGCTGAACGCAGACTGCAGCCTAATGCGAATATGTACTGTGTTACCGCGTGAGGTGAGGTAAAACTGTTACGATTTATTACTCTATTTTTAAGGTAAACAAAACCCATGGCTGGTAAAATATAATGTTCAGTAACTAAACACTATAATTGTAAGTGATTGACACTTGATGAAAATCTCAGGACGTATTAAAGAAATACTGCTATAACCAAATTGAACTAATCATTATTTTAACGTTCAAGCCATTCATTTGTCTAAATTCACCTACACTCAAAACGTTGTTCATAATTGACGTATTTCGTTACTGTGTGATTATATTTAAACCTAACTTACCGAACCTAACATAGCAAACAAAAACATTAAGTCTACGTTTTCTTTTTGGAAACATACTGCGATTAAAACAGAATATATATCTTTATGGATTGTGTCTTAATAGTGCATACAATTATAATAAACGTTAAAAAAACATTGTAAATGTAGTTCCTAGCCAGGAAAAACGCCAACTACCAACAGCTATATTTTTCTCTACAAATAATGTATAAAAGGCAAGAATAGAGAAACATGTTGCGAGTTAACGTGATGTTGAACTAATATATCACTTATCGGTTTCTTTATGTGAATATAATGTAATATAATGTAAATGTACTTAACATTTTATGTTAATTTCACAGATTTTTATTTTTAAGGAGCTAGTGACCAAAATATTTACCACGGTTTGTTAAATTGCCTAATAACTTCAAGTGTCATACGATATATGATGTTTAAATACTTACATTAGACAGCACTTATCGTTAAAGCTCCTTTAAATGTTATAACATCTTCTACCGCCACAAAGTTTTAGGACTACAAAATATTTATGAAACATAGGTATTACCATTAATGCTTATTATTACCCTATTCTGTATTATGTTTAGATTAGTATACAATGATGTAACGTAAACTACACAGTTTAACAGATTATAAATATCGGTATGGAGAACCATACATGACTTCCATATTCTAAGATTTATATTTAAAATCATTTTCGAAATGAAATATTACCATAGAAACTACTTCTTTCTACTTACTGCTTCAGCCTTAACCACAGTACTGTGGTCACTAACGTATACCACCTCACGTTATCGCACTCGATTTTCACTGATGATGGAAGTCGATGGCATTGCCGAAATGTCTGGTTTTGTAGAAAACATTGGACTACGGCCAAATATCCCGGGAAGGAATTTTAACAAAAACTACTTCTTTGTTGCCGATAACGTTGTACACATATATATCAGTGGCGAAGTTACATGGAGGCAATTGAGGCAATGCCTACCCTAAAAAATTCTGTAGAATAAAAATTATAAATACGTATGAACTACATAACGTAAAGATTATACATTGTTACTGCGACTGTCAAATTTATTAAACCGAAACGTGCTTTATTGAGCGACCGCTAGATGGTGACAGGTGAGATTCGGCATAGTTCGTTTAAAGCGAATGAGGCAACCTGAACTTGCCTCAGCGTTTTTTGTATACATCGTATGTAAGCAATGTAGTGGTGTGATAGGGAAGTGTGCTGTACACATAGAGCGTTGAGGCATGCCTCACTTCTGTGGTCCAAACAGTTAAGTTAAAGCGCCTGTGTTGTTTCTAAGTGTTTATTTTATGCGGTTATTAAAAGTGTCACTGTTATTCCGCTGAACTAACAGATGATCAAGATTGTTATTTGAATTATTTGTAACATTAAACATATATATAGAAACTAATCAAGTTTAAAAATTTGAAGTTCAATCAGTTGTATTATTGTGTATGACTAATACAAGGATTGTTCAATAGACACACGTATAGAGCTGTAAAGCATTTTTTATTCAACGATTTTAAAAGAAGTCTCCAATAACATTAAGACATGGGTTCCACTGTTGCGCTAACCTGTAGATTCCCTGCTAGTAAAATTCTTACGGCTGTTTGTAGAACCATTCGGTTACAGCAAACTCTACCTCAGCGTCCGATTTGACCCACCGTCCTTTTAGTGATTCCTTAAAAAAAATTTAAGATAAGATTTTTGCCTACCCATTCATTAACTACTAGCTTCGCCAGTAAGCAAATTGATGTCCATTTTTTCGGCTTGCACGCTTTATGTTGGTGTGGGTTTCGGCACTTTCCATTTAAAAAGCGTGCAAACGTAAGAAAATAAACATGAGTGAGGCCAGAAATAACGTGAATTGTGTGTGTGTGTGTGTGTGTATGTTTGTGTCTTACCTGCCTTTTTATTGCCGTATTAAACGAAAAATATTATATTACATTAAAATGAAAAAATTTTAATTTTATTGCCTGGCAACAAAATTATTTTATTTTTAACAATTACCATTGTTTCAAAAAGTTTAAATAAATTTTCAAGTACTTTACTCTTGTTAAAACGTAAAAGGTTGCAGGTAAACTACCCTTTCCCCTTAACCGATCTTCACCAAAATCGAAAGTCCTTGAGACCTCTACAATTCAGGGATGTATGCAAAACATTATTTGATTCTGTTTGAATTTGCGGCTGTTATCGTTTGCCATAGAAAATACGCTTGATAAAAAAATGTTGCTGGTAAACTACCCCTTCCCCTTAACCGATCTTCACCAAAAACAATAGGTCTTGAGTACTCTACAAATCAGGGCTGTATGCAAAACATTATTTGATTCTGTTTGAATTTGCGGCTGTTATCGTTTGCCATAGGAAATACCCTTGTTAAAACATAAAACGTTACATCGTTTGCCAAAAAAAAAAATTTCCCTTGATAAAAAAAAACCGTTGCAGGTAAACTACCCCTTTCCCTCAACCGATCTTCACCAAAAACAATAGGTCGTGAGTACTCTACAAATCAGGGCTGTATGCAAAAAATTATTTGATTCTGTTTGAATTTGCGGCAGTTATCGTTTGCCATAGAAAAAAAATCTACAGACAGACACACAGACACATAGACAGACAGACACATAGACACTTTTCGGAAAACGACTTTTTTTCATGTTTTGAGTGTAGTAGAATCAGAATCTGCAATAATCTCGAACACGATTTTTTTTGCCATCACCATACTTCCATTCCTTAAGGAATATGGAAGTAAAATGAGATAAAATTTTTGTTGACCCTATAAGGTAGTTTTTATTTTAAACATAGTTTTGATAAATCGGTTCAAGGCACCTGAGCGATGAAACATTAAAAGATATGTCTAAAAAATTTGAAGGTAATATAACAGAAGACAACTCAAACTTCTGTACTATTATGAATAAATATGCGTACAATTAAATAAGAAGGCAAGCAGTAAACTTATTTTAGACTGACGTGGGTGGTGAAACTCGGATTTATTTTTAAAATAAATATTTATTATTATTCGTTTTATAAAATATCTTAAGTAAACGTTGGCAAGACGCTTGGATTTCAAAATGTGTTTATTGAACAATATAAGGAGCGGATACTAGAATTATGATGACTTCGCCACATATCATGAAACGATTAATTAAGAAACACCTATTTATCTTCAAAAAGTAACAAAAATTAAGTAACTAAACATTAAAAAAATTATAAGACCACATAATGCTAAGTAAAAAATAATAATAATTATAACAGTAATAATCATCCTAGGTGAGTCGTTCGGCATAGAGAAAATGTAGGATGTCATCTATACACCTCAGATGCCTATATTTCCTCTGGATGTTAAATCAGGTGCACAGAAGCTAAGCCTTCTTGTCGGCTGAGGAACGTACCTTGGTTTCATAGTAAGCCCCAAAATTAAACCGGGACCTCTAGTAGTCAAGCTTTATAAAAATATTTGTAAACTAAAGATAGTCTGAAAAATTATTATTAAAAATACATGTAATAATTCTGCATAGTTTCATGTCAGTAGCCTAATAAGCAATCTTAATATTACGAGTATGAATGGCTCTCCTTATGGACACAAGAATAAATTACCTATATTTAGACACATACATATCAAAAACAATCTCATTGAAACTGTAATCAAAACTCACAGAGGAATATACAAAAAGGAATTGTGTATTTTCTAGTAACGTAATATATTTTATACAAGAAAGACGTAAAGAAAGGAACGGTTAGAACGGTTAACGGCTCGTACAGATTTTTAGAATTTGATGTACGAGTAAGTTTGGTGTTTAATACTGTTAAAAAATGTCTGCTTCAAAGTATGCCTACATTATGCGGAAACATTATGATGAATAAAAAAACTATGTGGATGGTGTAATGTATACCAGTGCACCAGTATATAGATGGTGCAATGTTACGCAGTAGAAATCATAAAATGAAACCATACTTTTATGAAGCGTGTAAATGTTTCTCCGTATTTTAATTTTAGTATTGCTTGCGATAAAAAATATCTTATGTGAGTAATTCAGTGAAAGTAAATACTTACACTATACCTCCTTTTATAGCAAATTCCGTAAACAAAAAGACCCGTACATAACATACATGACTTGAGCGTGCGCGCTTGTATGAATAACGCGGTATGCAGTAGATTCAAACACTTGCAGTCTATAAATACAGGAAAACCTACGGGTCAAACCAACAAAAGGAAACAGTAAAGATAATTTCCTTGAGAAACGTAGAAGGAAATTGTATCACAGGGAATTTCCAATATCCTGGACTTTTCCAAATGCACACAGGTTTAATTTAGTTTTGAATTCTTTCCAAACAAAATAACAATTTACGAGTCAACTAATCTTTACGGTGACGTTACTGTATAGTTGTCATAAGACGAAACACCAGTGTATGCCCTTTTAACGTATTTACATTTTAGTTTAAAATATAGCCTACGATAATCAATAGAGTACTTTGTTTTCAATAAAAACTCGTGAGTCAAACAGTAGTAGACAAAATATTTATTTAAATCTCATGGAAAATACGTTCTAGACCTAAGTAACTAAAAGCGTTTATACTAGTTAGTAAAAAATGCCTAAAGCAAAACCAAGAGAATATAGTTTCTGTGCGTGTAACGTTTGATATTCAAGTATTATGTAAGCAAAATGTAGCCAGTTTTAGACCCCATCATACCTTTTACCAATTATAAGCAAGTGCCTAACATTCCCCCTCACAGGTTTACATAAACATTCAGGAAACGTTTCTTTCAGTTATTGTTAAAATAATAACAGAGAGGTTATTGAGGTAGAGTTAACTAGTATATAGTTTTGTAATAATGACAGTGGAGTAGTTTATATTATTTTCCAACGACGTGAAAAATGCTATATACACCGTCAGATGGAACCGTCTGTCTCCTGGTGTGTGGGTCTTTCACCCACTAAAAAAACACACCTCTAGTTCAGACATTGACAGCCATCCTTAAAGCACTTACCGTATTACTTCAGAGTATAGCCTATTAGGTCCTTATCGGGTTTCTTCTAATTGTATCTATGTGCTACTACCCGTTGAGTGCAGGTAGGCAAGTTGGGAGAGTCACCGTACCACCAGCATTCTGGTCTTTCCACTTTTCCCATTCTGTGGAGGTAACCGTTTAATCTGCCATGAGCACTGAGCAAATGTGTCAGATGCCTCACCGTATTGGCAGCTATTCCATTTCCTCAAGTTTTGTATGATCCTGGCGATCCATCTTCCTCTGTCTTCCCTATTCAATCAATCTTGCCAGTGCCGGAGGGTGAGTTCCCTCCGCATACTTTGCCGCATCTCTTCTAATTTCATCTCGTCTGTCAAAGGCTACGCTAGCGCTCTACCATTATATCTGTTTTCCATGAAGATCGTTGGTACTTAGTCGGTAGTCTACACCTTGTACCAAGATATTCGGTAACTGGGCTCAAATAATATTTAAAACTTATAACAGAGTGTACCATTTTTGCAGGAAGAAGACATAAATTATGTAGTAGAGTGCGTTAGAGACGCATCATAGTCCTTCCCCTTTTTGATGTACAACTTATTATAACTGTTAGAAAAATCGTTAAGATAACATTCTATAAGTACTGTATATGTAACAAATTTCGCATAAAGAAAATGTATCTTTAAGCCTTCAAGAAGTTAATAACGATTATGTTATATCTTCGAGTTAATACAAAAATTACTTTAAATAAAAATACTGGTTAGGTTATCTTTTTCTAAAACATTTTTTGTCTAGAAAAATACATAAACATTAATAATCGTACTGATATACAACCTACGCTTCTGAGAAATAATGAAAAGCATAATTATTATTATAGAATAACAATCGCTCGGATTAGGAACAGGGAATAAAATGGCAACAATTAAAAAAGAGTAAAAATAATTACTGAGGGGGTAGGCTGACGAATGAAAACACCTACGTGTCGAAAATTAAATTTAGACTTCAAGATTTTTCGTCTCTAATAATAACGCTACTCTGCTTGTAGCGTTAAAGATAATATAGTGCGACGTTACAAGTATTGTAAAATGAATACACTTCAGTCCATGTACCAAACGCAACTGTATAGTGTTAATCACCGGGTAGGTCGTAGGATTTTTGTGTGTTCGTTGCGTTCAGTACATGTGGTTCCACATTAACTTATTTTTAAAAACAAGAGTGAAACGTTGATCACATAAAATAATTAATTAAACTGTTGTAAAAGAATCAATCAACGTTTTATTAAATATTGCAAAGAAAATTATTTGTTTATTAAAAATGTGAAAAATAAAAAATTTGAATATTTTCTTTTATAAGGTTGCACGCTGAAAACATAACACACATTTGATACTCGGCACACATTAATAACATATAGTCATAAATATTTAAATATATATGATAAAAAAATTATAAAATTCTTGGATTTTGTTGTCCATGACGTGTCCGTTGATTAACTAATTGTAAATACAGCTCCCGCCACTAGCCTGTGCGCGCGGAGCTTAGGCGCCTGCAACGGACGGGTCGTGGAGAGGGGCGCCTTTTCTACAAACATTGGATGAATCATGCGGCACGTGTTTCAGTGAGGTGTTTCAGTAAAAGTTTAGGTTTATAACTTTCAATAAAAATTATAATTAGGTTTTTTAACTGACACATTACAGTGAAATGAAATGTCGATTGTGCGAGAAATGGTCGCGAACGCTGGAGTGACTCGCCACGATTTATGTTTTCAGAGTGAGTAGTACCATTGTGGCCGCGCGCACAAGCTAGTGGCGGCAGCTGTATAATATTACTTTTTATAGTATAATATTACGTTTTTTATTGACAAGAATGTAAAATCCTAAACGAACAGACACAGTTCAAATCACACGTACTATTTCAACATATCACACCGCGCGCGCACACTCACACACACACACACACACACACACACACACACACACACACACACACACACACACACACACACACAACATCGATCTTTCAAACAATAGCGCCGTCACCAAGAACAAGACGGACAGCGCTCCAAGTGGCAGCCTCCGACGAAGCTTGTAATAAGCGAAAACTGGTTCAGGCTACAAGGTAAAACTTTCACTTTTTTAGCAACAAGAAACTTTGTGTTCAGTAATATTATACTTATAATTATAAAATTCTTTTATATTGCTTGGGTGTCTGACTTTGAATCATGATTAAACATTTTAACTCATAGCAGATCATATAATATAAAAATAACAATAACTTTATCAAATAAAAATTGAATATTACCTATTAATATCGTAATAAAATATTATTTACTTCTGAATAATTATTATTTATAATGGTACACCTATTTTTAAAGTAAACAGAATAAATTATTTTTAAACATCAACTTACAATTACGACTTTTTATTCTGAATATTTACACTATATACAATTACGTATTTTTATTACTTTGTTATCTCATATTCTGTCTTTTATGATTTCTTTGTTCAACACAAGACATAATTGTTCATTTGTCATCTGCGTATTGTTGAAGTTACCGTTGCATGTGTACATCTCCTGAGTTATGAGAATGACGATGATGATGACGCTTCTTCAATGTTCTATAACCTGATGTTAATGGTTGTCCTGCGCTCCTCCATCACTTGTAGTGTGTTGCAGGTGATGGTGATGATGAGCTTAAGTTGCTTATCAAACGTACATAGTGTCCCGTGGTTCTTAGCGTCTGTTTTCCGTCCAAAATTGTCGAAGATATTTATAGTAGACAGCGATTCTAACATGTCAGCTACTGTTTATAACATGTTTAGGTTTGTTAAGTTTGTGTATAGCGTCCCTTTTTTGACTGCTAACTTTCTTGCCTTATTTCGCGATAACATAAACTTGATCTTTAGGGGAGTGATTGCATTGCCTTTGAAATTTTTCACTCGTCAATTACATATAACATAGTCGTTAATTTCTAGTTAATTGTAGTAGTAGTTAACTGTAATTACATAACGCCTTATTTACTGCATTTGTCTGTAATAATTTTGCATCACCATACGCGTTTAAATTTATTTATTATAATGGTGTTTTAAGAATTGTATGTTTTTTGTAACACATAAAAAACATATTTATTTATTTTCATTAATCATATCATCACCTGATTTAATAATACAAACCAAAACTTTATACGAACACAAAGACATCTCCGTCATAGCAGTATAATGCAGGTCTGCTTCGGCATGTACAGGGTGGCGCAGGGAAACAGGAAAATTTCAAGTTGATGTTGGCAGCCTTGTAGATGTAGCAGAAGTGAAACTGTCTCTCTAACAGTAACGGACATTTAGTTATCATGGAGCAGTGGAGCGGTGCAGAGCGTGCGGTCGCCGTAAGGGCGATTTACCGACATGGTGACAGTTTGACAGCTGCAAAACGAGACTTTCGGCGCCACTATCAGATCCCGCCCCGCGGTCAAGTTCCTTCGTTACACGCAATCAAAACGTGGGTTCGTAATTTTGAAGAGACTGGTTCAGCTTTGAAGAAAAAGCCTAATGGGGGTGTACGGTCTGTACATACCCCAGAAAACATTGATGTCGTGCGAGCTGCCATCTGAAGGAGTCCTCGTCGTTCGATGCGAAAAATTGCCTCGTCATTGCAGCTTGGACGTCGGAGCGTTCAAAGAATACTCCATGAACTTCAATTTCATCCGTACAAACTTCAGATTTTGCAACAACTGAATCCTAATGATTGTGTATTTCACCTGAAAATTTGTGAACAATTGTTGGCTAAAATCAAAGAGGATGCTAACTTTATTCAAAATCTTTGGATGTCCGATGAAGCCTATTTTCACTTAAGTGGATAAGTGAATAAGCAGAACTTCCGTTACTGGGCTCAAGGAAACCCTGCTCAGCTTCACCAGCGTCCATTACATAGTACCAAAGTTACCGTATGGTGTGCAGTGTCGTGTCATGGGGTGATAAGCCCTTACTTTTTTGAAGATGAACGAGGCACTGCTGTCACTGTGACGTCTGAACATTATGTCAACATGCTAGAGACATTTTTGGCTCCAAGACTCCATACTTTTCCAAATCTTGTCATTCAGCACACCTGGTTTCAACAGGATGGAGCCACCTCACACACTGCCAGACAGTCTATTTCAGCAGTGAAACGTTTGTTTGGGGATCGCATAACTTCGCTTGGCCGCCCCGATCTCCAGACCTTTCAGTCTGTGACTTATTTTTATGGGGACATCTGAAGAGCATCATGTACCAGACTAGATCAAGAACCCTTGCTCAGCTCAAGACAGAGATTGAAGAGGAAATCGCCAAAATCCCAGGAGACACATTGCGCTGAGCTATGCAAAACCTACAGAAACGACTTACTGAATGTATACGGCAAAATGGGCAGCACTTAACTGATGTAATTTTTAAAAAGTGATGCCTAATGTAATTTCCAGTCTTGTAGAACATATTTTGAGCCTCAAATAAAGTTTTATAACGTTCCTTCATTTTTTATAATTATTTCAAATTTTTCCGTTTTTCCTGCGCCACCCTGTATATGGCTTGTACTTACAAGCACTAAGTTTCTTTTAAACTACGTATCCGGCTCTCTTTACACTAATTATTTACAAAAATATGGGTTATATATGCAAATATATGTATTGTTGCAGTATATTTTGTCTACCTGTTATTACTATCTCTTTTTAAGTTTGTTGCTTATACTAGTGTATCTCCAGATCTAAGACAAAAGTATTTTATTAATTTAACTGAGTTTATTTCTTATAAGGTAATTTAAATTACATTACATTTAAATATAAGTAATGTATTTTGAATGTAAATATATTCGCAATCGTTGATGTTACATTCAGAAATGAGGCTATGAAAGCTAAAAATGTGCAAGAATTTGTAACTTAATATTATTTCTAATTAAACCTTTAAGTATACATAATTAAAAACATGGACAGTTGATTTTCCTATCTGAGATGTACGAATTTAGTAGAATGATATTTTATAACACAAAAAGTTACAATACAAAAATCTTTATATATTTGTAAAAAGTAAATAAAAAGTGTCTACTAATACAGGAAATAATGTATCGTTAAAAAGGATATGTTTTGTTGCATTAACGTTTATGGCCTTTAGACTTTAATTTTAATTTATGACTATATTTTAAAAATAAATATTTAACAATTATAATTAATAATATTAAACGAAATTATTAAGCGATTATTAAAATCCTTGTCACTCAAAATAATCTATAATTATTTTGAAATATTAGAAACTTCTTAGTTACAAGAAATATTTATTATAACAAAAATTAACTTTTTCAGAGTGAAAATTAACATAAGGTTGCGTTTCAAAATAAATTTAAATCCAAATATTATCCTGTACTGGATTTTTTCTAGTGTAACTGTTTGTCAATTTATTTTACTGTGTTATCAAACTTCGTATAGGTTATTTTATCTTATTTCGAATATTTACACTTTTCATTGACAACGCAATAACGCAGGTAATTAACAAGTAGAGGTATACATGGCTAATTACGTTTATGCGTACACACAAACGATAGCATTAATGTAAGCTTATTTATAGAAAGAATAACCTTGTTTAGTATAGTAAATATTTTCTATGTAAAAAAGTTCTCAAGAAACTAATCATCACTTTTACTCCGTGCTCTCCCCTTTGTATTTAGAATTTGTTACCCTAAATTATAATACACATTTATCTGCTTCCTAAACAACATTTAGTGCTTCCAAACACTAAAATAATTTTCCTACAATTTCATTAATTATTAATTTCACGACTCCTTTGCGTATTTGTTGAAAACAGGTTTTGATTTTAATTTACAGCACAAATTACATACAGTTTTCGTAACTATGAAAGAGTCGGGAAAATTATCATCATTGACGGACGGACACAGACTGCAGTACACAGAGAGACAGAATATAAAATAAGAAATGGTGTAAACGTATGGCCTCAAGTTTCATATATCATTTGAAACTGCTTCAACTTTTTACGCCGCGGTATACCGGAAGTTTTCTTTGTATATTGATGTTACGCCTCGTGAACTGTAAAGAAATTTCCGATGCGATATTACAGTTGAACGTTAAGTAAAGTTTTCACATCAACTTTTACGGTTTTATTTTTTGTACTAAATAACATTCAAAGTTTCCGTTACTTAATAAAACCTTATACGCCATGTTATGCAGAGATCTTAATGTATTCACTTGCTCTCTCTCTCTCTCTCTCTCTCTCTCTCTCTCTCTCTCTCTCTCTCTCTCTCTCTCTCTCTCTCTCTCTCTCTCTCTCTCTCTCTCTCTCTCTCTCTCTCTCTCTCTCTCTCTCTCACACACACACACACACATTAACACATATTATTACATTACAATTTACATATCTGAAGAGGACTCAACGTAACTATCGAATAAATACCAACTAGGTTGTGGAGGTTCTGTGTTCCTTACGTTAAGTCCCTTTTGTTGCACAATAAATTTTTATTTAAGAAGAGAGGAGAAAAATTTTGTGCCGTGAAATAAGTACTAGTAAACATTGATTTACAAAAAATACAAATTCTTTAAATATTGAGAAGAACTGTACATTAATTTCACTTTTTAAAAGAAGCTGTTTTACAATCATTAGTGGTATTATACACATTATAAATCACACATAGATAATATACAAACAACAAAAGTAAAAGACATATGAACATAGATACGCGTATACGACAATGTTTGAGTTACTTTGGTGGCTGACGTAAATATTAAATTCAAATAATTAATTTAAACATTTCTAGTCATATATAAAAATATAGTTTAAATACTTATTACATAAAATAAAAGTTTATTTACAGTAGTAACAAAAACTAACATTTACATTAATTCAAGAATACTGGATATTGTGTACTCATTTTAATAAATTAAAATAGTTTTTAGAAAACAAATATTAAAGTTGCATAATTTAACTACAGTAGATATTAAAATTTTTGTATTTCTACTATGTACAATTATGTATTTTAATTTTTAAGTTTATTTACTCTCTTGGTTTACAAAAAACAAATTGTTCATCTTTCACCTATTTTTCACGTTGACTTCCCATGCGTGTGTGATTGTTGTGTTCTGGGCGATATCCATGATGCTGGTGACGATTCCTATGCCGGAGTTTCCACTTCAGCCATCTGTCGGGCAGAATCTCCTCAGTCGAGAACGATTGGCGTCTGTTGTCGGTTGTCCGATGGATAGTGTGTCTGTTCTATGTGATGAGCAAACTGACGTAGTGTCCCCGTGAGTAAATTCTCCTGAGTCGGGAATCTGTTCACCCCTTTATAATCGGCCGGTGTTTTATACTCAAGGCACGTTTACAGGTCGAAGATTGCTTATCAAGTCTTCTCAGACCTGTATGCTTTGGTCCAATCTTGTTCCCCGCGTCGGTTTCTCATTCACCACTTTTTGCTCATTTTCACACTCATAATAATATAATTATTCGTATGCAAAATAATAGAATCATGAGATTCGTGATATTGTGTCTTTGCTTACATACTAGTTAGTTGCCTGTCACATATTAATTAGCTGAGTAATTAATTAATTTGTTTATTAAAATAATAAAATTGCTGTTAGCAAGAGATTAACATTCCTTCAAATAATACTGCGCCGTAATTATGAAAGAGAAAAAATAACGATCCCATAATACTGGAAATAAATGAGCACACGATTTTACGTTAAAAATAAATTAATTATATTGTGGTATAATATGGGATCAGCAGAGTACCTTTGACAGATATATAGACAGATATATAACAACTGTCGTTAATAGAGCTCAAAACCGGTTGGAGTGCTAAACGAATTGGTGACGAAAATCCCTGTACACAATAGCAAGGAGCACACAGTGTCACACATTGTCTGCACACAAAGTAGCACACATTCTTCCACAGTATCTGCACACACTGTCTGCTGAGACGCTGCAAGTTATATGGCGTACGAAGTCTTGCTCTTGCCTACAAATCTAATGGTCTTGCTCGTGACGGAAAGAAAGAAATGTTACTGTGGGGAAGTAAACGATGATGCCGGAAGGAAAACGTTACAAGAATGGCAAATAAAATCGTATAGAAAAGTAACATAAAGGCAGTGAATTCTGTCACTAATACCTACCATAACACTATGGTTGAAATGTTGATATAGGAAGCTGGAATATTCTGTGGCACAATGTCTAATGGACATGGGCTCTTTCAGAACTTAATAAGCCTAAATAAGGTCGACAGGACAGATAATGGGTATTGCATTTAGTGCAAGTGGGTGGATGACTCTGAACAAAATCACTTCAAATTATTTTTAAATCTTTGCCTTCTTTGATGTGGTAGCGTACAAATAATTAATATGCGCGCGCACACAAAGCACACACGCACACACACACACACACACACGCGCACACAAAACAGAATATTGCAACAGTACAAATGTATAGGGTACTGTGCATTGCCCAATTAATTAAGATAATTAATATATTTAAATAAATAATACATATTGTTAGTAATAATAATTCAGCTTTCAATCTGAACTGTAGAGGGAACAACCAAAATTTCATGCTTGGACAGGTTGATCACGCCACTAAGCTGCGTCTGTGTGTACACGTGTATTTTACGTGTGTGTGTGAGACCAGTTGATTCCTGTAAAGCGTCACCCCTAAATAAACGCTATTAATTATATGAATTATTTAAATTGTAAAGAGTGTGTGCATAATACATATCACAAAACCAAATACGCCACAGTGTGTATAATAAAAGACTCACGTGTGTACAAGAAATAGTGCGAAAATAATAAAAAGTGCGATTATAGTGAAAATAAATATAAATAAAACTTATATTAATTAAGATAGGGAAAACGGTTATACACAGTAAACACATAAAGATAACCGACAAGATGAATATCGGGTATTTTGCAAAGGATTTCGCATGTTGCGAAGACAAGCGAAATAAATGTGAAAATAATCGTGTTTAGAAAGGGACGCCAACGACAGACTGATACTTGCAGAAGATTGTCGAAACATGATTTTTGCGCCCTAGGGTATAATACTCGAGACACACCAACTTATTTCTCTTTCTCGTTCAACTACCGTGGCAGACGGAGGCTGTGCCCAACGACAACAACTCTTTCTCGATCAACCACAGCGGCAGCCGAAGGTTCTATCTGACTACCCATCCCTTTCGTGAAAGCACCTGCAGCCAGAGGCTATGACGGAAGACGAGGGAGCAGTCAAATACATGGAATAGAGTCCAGCGTACGGAACGAGGCAACGGAATACGGAGAGGATCTGAAGGACGAGGATCAAGGACTGAAGAACTGCACGACTGCAGAGGAGCATCCAGGATCGAGGATCTAGGACCGAAGAGGATACGCTGAGTATTACAGTTACAACTAAGGTGAAACAAAACCATGTATTTGTAAAAACAAAAAGCCTCCAGTAAAGACAATTAACCATGTAAAAATAAACAAAATATAAATAAAAAAGTGGAATTAATAATTTTTGAAAATGTAAATATTTATTTGTATAGTAGTTTAGAGTAATGTTTAAACATTTGAAAGTATAATTTTGAATAAATAATTTAATCAATGATATTTGAACTAATCTGAAAATAAATAGTAATTTTTTTTAAACAAAGAAATGCATATGCAATAATGAAAAGAAAATAGATTATTAAAAAGAGATCAGATAATTTAATAGTTATCAAAGAAATGAGCAAGTCGAGAGCAGTATTATATAATAACAAATGTTTATTGTAGTATAAGTGTGTATATTATGTTCTATGTGTAATACGAGGTACTACTTATATGTTAATAAATAGATCTGTACTACGGCTACAGACATGCGAATAATAATGATAGTTTAAATCGCAAAAGAATTTAAAATTTTAATAAATAATTTTAAATGGTTCTAAACAATTTCACGTTGTGTTATTATTATTACGATTACACCTGTCATAATTTTATAGCGTAAGTAATGTTGCTAATAAACTGCGTTAACTTTATAATATATTATGTTATTTCATATACAGTTACATATATTTCATATATTATGTACATAATTCGCACTCGAGGGGGTGTGTGTGCATGCTTGTAAAGACATATGTTAAATAAATGATATCTTACTTATAACAAGTAAATAAATATAGGCTACTTAAATATAAATATGAATATATTTTAAGTCTAAAATTGCAAGTCGTCAAAGAAAAATCCCCCAAAGTTTAGTTTTAGTTTAATTAATAACAAATAAAATTTATTAATTTAAAATAATTTACCCAGCCATCATGGAAAAACACTATAATATTATTTAGTTTAGCGAATAATAGTAATTTCACTCACTAAATCAAAAGATGTGAAGATTAAGAACATAAATGTAGATTACTAAATATTTAAGTTCCAAATCCCCTCCATTGCACTCCCAACATTATTAATGTAATGTTTAAAAATGATTAGCAGCATTATTAGTTAAAAGTGTGTACCAATTTTGTGTTAGTATATCCTAACAACTGTTAGACTCGTAACTTTTGATTTTTAAGGTATAACAACTAGAATTGTTCTAAGGTATTAACAATGTAAAATTGTTAATATACATCAATGGAGTATGTTGTAATAGTTTCTTTTAATAATGTCATTTTTTGCTTTTTCACTGTAAGTTTTGAAAAACTATTAACTTCTGACTCTAGTAAATTATCGTAGTAAAATAATTATAGTAAAAAATAAAACCATAAAATAGTTTTTGTGATTTCCACTCGTCAAATGACGAGTGGAAATCACAAAAAACTATTTTATGGTTTTATTTTTTACTATAATTTACAATGGATTTTCACCAAGTAAAGGCATCAAGCATTAATTATTTGTAGTAAAATAATGTAGAATGTTAATGGTAATACGTTTTAAGTCGTAACGCCTTAATCATGTTATCAATCACAGTAATTAACGTATAGTAATAAATAAAAACTGTACGCTCTTCTTAGGTATTAGTGTTTGTAGTGTATCTACATGTAAGCAAGTAAAAACGACAAAACGATGTTTTCAGACTGGAGTAAATGTAAAACGTGTTACCACATCTGTAATTATAAATATGGAGATAATGCCCAAGCCTGTGTCGAAGTAATTGAAAAGTCTGTGAAAGTATATTTGGTCACGTTATTACTTGTGAATTGACTCTGTCACAAGAACAAAAGTATGGTAATATAATAAGGGCATGATGTTAAAATGGTACTACAAACTAACAAAATATAAATTGTTCCAACTGACATAATTTTTTCTTTGATTAGGTGAAAGTTTTTAATCACTTTGAGCTATTTAAACTTGATAAAACTCTACTTTTTGTCTTATCCGCAAGGGGAACCAAAAAACGTAAATTTTATCACTGGAATTATGATTAGTGGTGTCCTGACAAGGTAAAAAGTAAGACACTAGGTCACAGGAAACTTTAAATTAAGAGAGAAAGTCACATATCGTTTTCTCAGCAATATACTGATTTATCAACTGCACGTTTGTGCCACAATTTGTAAGTAAAATATAAAATAATTCCTTTTTATAATAGCAAATAGCAATAATTAAACAATGTTTATTTAAATGTCTGTACTGTACTCTTATTGTAGTTTGAAAGGCTATTATTGTCTTACAATTATTAAGCCGATTAACTTTTTAAAAATATTGCACTTCAAATAGCACTTTAAAATTTATGTAAATATCACACAAAAAATTCTAGGCGAAACGAAAGGTGACTAATGGGAAAGCAAAACAATAAAGAAAGTGATAACAGATAAGGACAAATTACTGAAAACTATGGAGAAAATATATAGAGGAACACACACACACACACACACACACGCGCGCGCGCGCGCGCACAGATGTACATTACAACTATATATAGGCCCTATGTGTATATATGTGTGTATATATATATATATATATATATATATATATATATATATGGCGGCTCAGTAGACCAGTGGGTATGGCACCTGGCTACTAACCTAGAGGTCCAGCTTTGGATTTCCGGACGCGCACCATAAAATCGAAGTGCGTTTTTCAGCCCCCAGGTAGACTCAGCCTGTTGAAAATGAGTACCTGGGACAATATCCTGGGGATAATAATGGGAATACAACAATAGAAAAGTGGATGTAAGTATGTTTGTATAGGTAGGGGGAAAGACTTTTTTCTCCCACCACAAAGGGGTTTGGTTGTACATATCGATAAAAATATTTACTTTTATAAAGAGTTTAGAACCAATTGTACTATAGAAAATAAGATGAAATTATATTTATCTAGTACATATTGTAGCATGACAGATAAGCCCATAAAAATGAATGGTGAATTGATCATTAAAATAAAGTAATAACATGTTTAAATCCGAAGAAAGCAATATAATAAAGAATTAATTAAGAACCACCGGGCAGTACAATCATTGATTTAAGATATAAGATCATATAAAATAAATGTTACAAGTGATGAATCATCAAAACCAATTTTAATAACTAATAAGGTGAAAAAATATAATACCCAGGAAGGTTAGGAGTAGGCAAAGAAGATACCCAGAACATAACTAAACCCACAACAAAGAGAAGAAAATCTGTTGTATGAGACCAGAAGAGTAGATAAGGAAGAAACCCAGAACAAGGCAAGATCCACCATAAAAGGTGATGCATTTGTATGAAACAAGAAGAGTAGGTGAAGAAGAAACCCAAAAAACCCGATGACATCCACAAGAAGATGAAGAAAATACAATTATAAGAAACCAGAAGAAAAGAAGACATCAATGAAGAAACAAGAAGAAGACAGCATCCACAAGAAGAAGGAATGCTCTTGTAAAAAAACCCATACACCAAGATAAATAAATATAATAATAATAAAAAATATAACAAAGTATCAATGCAAAAACCCACATGTACAATAGATATAAGCCAAAAAAGTGTATAGAGTAAGAGTTGAAAGTAAACCAAGGTGAAATAATAATATAATACCAAAGAACAAATCTTCATTATGATCTACAAATAGATTTCTTGATTTTAGTAAGACTATATAACCATTTAGAAATAGAATCAAGGAATGTAAAGAGAACCAGTGCAAGTTTTAGTATTATAAAAAATGAACCTTATGTTTCATTATTGGTATTCACAAACTAAGTAAATAATGAAATGATACAACTTTGAAGTGACTTAATATTTGTTCAGAAATAATAAATAAAGTATTATCATGATGATATAATACTTGTGTTTTAGTAAAGAACTGCCAATCTGTTTAAATGACATTCATTAGAATGATTTATAAAACAAGAGCAGGCACAGAATAAAAAGTGAAGTGACAGGGTACAATTACCCAAAACCCAATTAAAAACAGATAAAACTGTTCATAAAACTTAATATAAGGAATATAGAGTATAAGATTATAGTAAATAAGGTTTTGTTTATGTAGAATAAGATATGTAAAAATGTATTAGGAATAAGCAAATTTAAAAAGGTCAGAATCACTAACATTCTTTAATTATAAAATATTTATTATAGGTATTATTGTTAATAACTAATTAAGATGTTAGAATGGAACAACATTCTTTATATATGATATTTGTTATGTATCATTATTAATCTTTGAGTATAAAAAATGTCTGATTTGTTAAAGACAACTATTAATTGGAATTATTTGTTATATGTTAATAGTATGAAACATATACTAATTGTTATTTTGTTTACAAGAAGAAAATGTTTAATTTATGTTACAATATCAATGAAAGTCAGAGAGGGTATAACTCAATATGTGTTATTTATAAAAATTTGTATGTAAAAACTGTTAGGAATCTAGGCCAAATGTTAAAAACTAAACATCATCAAAACTGAGAAACTCAGTACATAAATACATTTAAACTGGAGGGATTTAGATAATGTAAATCAGAAACAAAGCCATGTAATTAGAAATATAACTAAGAAAGATTTTGTAAAATTATAGCCAGAATTATTGGAAAAAATGGAAATGACAGAACTCAAAAATTTGGAGAGGGGAGTCATATATTCCAACATAATATTTTAAAACTTAACCAATTCATCTATTGCAAGAAATTAAGGGAATATAAACCTTTTATTACAATATGAGATTTAATAATCATTAATATAACTTGGTAATGGCAGAATTTGGAAAAGAACAGGAAGTTAGACCTTAGGACATAGAAATTACAAAATGACGGAAAAAAATATCATTTTTAGATCAAAAACTTAATAAAACGGCATTATTTGGTATCAAATTACGCAAAATGAACTGAAGGATAAAATTAAGTAACAACTAGCTAATAAATTTGAAGAATGACCAAAGTATAATCAGTTATATAATGTAACTTTATCACATGCACAGGATGCAAAATAAAATTTGAACAATGGAAGGAATAATATTGCTTTGGCTAAGACTTTAGTCGGAGATGAAGGAAGTAAGTTAGTGAATTATTGAACATTGTACGGGGCACTTGACAGGAGCAATTTACCTATCTTAACCTAGTTACGAATACCGTAATGGCGAATAATTGTCTGAGCCGAAAGTGAAAATCGAGAGTTTCGGTAAAAAACATTTTTAAAGTTCAACACAGTGAAATAAACATATACCAACACTGAACTAACATTATACAGCACAGACACCAGTGGAAATAACATTTAAACCCATTAAAACAGTAACAAAACTTAACCATAAAAGTGCCTAACATATGACTAACCGAGAAAAGTGAACGCGACTTAAATATACACTATTTTTCCGAATACAACACCAAAACTGAACCAGAGACACTCCACCAACACAAGAAGGAAGAATTGCAGCCACCAGGACGTAAATTCATAAGGAAAACATCTTTATTTGAACGCCAAAACTGCGAGGTGACGACTTTCAATTTCATCGGCGGCCATTGCTGATTACCCACAACTCAAATCAACACAGCCTCCTTCTGCCTACAGGACGGTTCGCAACATATTTATTTATTTCTATACTTTGAATCTGATATATGTACTGTTAATTTTAAGAATTTACCTTGTAATATTATACTTTTCAAACTTTGCCCTATTTCTCTGACTTTCCCTAACATAGCTGTTCAAAGAACCTATATAAAAAATTTGTAATAATTCAAACGATACCCTGAGAATCGATTAACATATCGACAAGAGTCAAGATAACTAATTGCCAATAAAATTATTAATATATTTCCTATTTAAACAGTTTTTTCATTTCTAATATAGACAACTAACATAATACTTCAATTTAAATAGAACTAACTACGAGAATCTCACCACCAGAAGGAAGATAACCTCCAAACAGAAAATAAACAAGTATCGATTGTCGTTGGAGACAATTCTATAAGTGGCTAGAGGTTTTAACAAATATACAGAAGTCTATAAAACAATTAAAACAAGTGATAAACGTTTCGGAACACCACGAAAATTAATTAATTAATTGTTTTAAATTAATTATAAAAAAAAATTGTAATTAAAATTTTGTTTAATAAACAATTTTACTTATACACAAACACATATTTATAAATTTGTAAAACATAAGATTTCGTTACAAATTGGCGACCAACTGAGGGGCTTTAATTAGCGATTGAAAGGCCACTACAATCTGCCCAATCCCTAATTGGAGCTTGGCAGCAGCTATAAAGCCAGAGAAAGGGAAAAATGCAACGACGTGCAAGCTCAAAGAAACGGGCGGCGGAGGCCGAAAAGGAAGTTGAAATGGATATGGAAAATAAAGAGGCGACGCCAGTGGAAGATGTGGAAAAGTTATTAACACCAGTATTATCTAAACAACCCGCACAACCAGAGGAACAACCTGAGATGCCCACACAAACAGGGGAAGTCAATGTCAGGAAGGAACAATTGGAAAAGCCAACACGGACGGAGGATGGGAGCATACAAGAGAGGCTCAAGATGATGATGGAAGAAATCAAATCCAGTAATAAAAAGATTAATTGTTTTTAATTAATTATACAAAAACAAAATTTTTTAATTAAAAAAATTTTTAATAAACAATTTTATTTATACACAAACACATATTTATAAATTTGTAAAACATAAGATTTCGTTACAATATATATATATATATATATCTGTGTAAATAAAATTTGAACAACAGTCAAATTTTATTTAAACAAACCTGGGGAATATATGCAACAATACATATATTTGCATATTTGCCCAGGGCGGTATGTTTGTAAATATTTAGCATAGAAAATATATGATGAACAGTTTTTAACAATCTTATGCAGGCTAAGATTTGTCAGAAAGCGTACACCTGCCCCCCGAGTGCATACTTGTGTGACAAGTATGCGCTTGTGTGTTTGTGTGAGTGAAGCCAGCTAAAGATGTGGTGATGCGTACGAATTAGTGGTTTGTCTGTAATCAGATTTTAACCGGATAAAAATAAACTAATTAATACGTTTTAAACCTGTGAACAAAGACTTACCCCAATTATGAAGGCACCATAAAATTAAGGAATTTTTAACGAATATGGTGATGAAAAAAGTATTGCAGAAATGTGCCATAATAAAGACGCTAAGTAATTTAATGTTTATTACTAGTGTAATTAAACAGTAATTAATAAGTGTGTTATAAGTGAGTGACCAGAAAAATTACTCCAACGATGATATCGCTCGTGGTACGAGTATGTTTACGAAATCGCGAAAATGAAACAAAAAGTGATTTGTAATTAAAAGGACGCTTTGCACGAAGTGACAATACCTAATAGGTCGAAAGCAGTCCAGGACTTGTCAGATCGCCGTCCAGTATAAATACCACCGGCAATTTTGGGGCGATCTCAGACTCCAGATATTTTCACACAACGTCACGCTGCTGGTCTGCGGACCGATCGAAAATCTTTACCACACACACCAAGACTTACTGAGGAACTCTGGACCATCACAAACAGCAAACCTTAGATACAGGGAACACAGCATCAGCATAATCATCATCATCAAATTCTCAGGATTCAGGACACACACACACACACGCGCGCGCGCGCGCGCAACGGTAACTTCGGCAGGACGCAGGTGATGAATAAACAATTATATTTTTTGTTTGTGAAAAGAACTCTTAAAAAGAAACTTATATATGAACAGTAAAGACTTAAAGTTTTAAATATAATCACTTTAGGTTTTTAATATAATATACTTTAGGTTGGAAGTAAATGTTAATTTTTATAAATATTTTGTAAATAATTTGTTTGTAAATAATTAATATCTGAGATATTGTTAGAAATAATTTAAGTAGGAATGCGTGTATGTGCAGACAGATTAGGTGCAGACAGGCTGTAGCCTGTCGAAAAAAATTGAACACCTGTTTGTTTCAGCTGTATGTGTGTTCAGTGTGACGTGCGTGTCTGTGTTCTGCCGGCCGTAGAGATGCTGTGTTAAAGAATATATTTTACAAATCTCTGAAATATAAAAAGGAGTTTTGCTGAACTCTGTGTTGTGTGAATAAGGTTACCAAAAACAGAAAAAAGTACAAGACACTGTGTTTACAAAGGTATAAGGTTTCAGCATACCTCCAAAGTTTCCAAAATCAGACAATAACTATACTGACTGGAAACAAGGCATACCATGTCCATTTGTGATTATGGCTCAACAAGAATAAAACAACAGATTTGGTGCAACCATGATTTTCACTTGAGTATAATATTTGTTTTTCTAGGAACTAATAATTGATTTCCGTGGAAGAGATACGTTTTTTTAGATAAGCAAATGTGTATAGTCCATTTGTACAGCATAATATAAATTAAGGCAGTAAATAGGCCGTAAGAGAAGACATAATATGACATGTGATAAAATGGTTTAGGTTTTTGTGTGAGGAGACTAGACTTTTCATTGTAAGGAAAGCTCCAATAGAGTGGCCAGCAAATTTCAAGACCTTTGTTAGAAATACTTCCCTGTACAGAACATTTATTTATTAATTTATCAAATCATGTTCCATATAAGAACAAAAAATTCCGAAACGGAAGGTCGTACCCGACATTTTAACTATCTATAAATTCCACCCAAAAAAATGAATTTTGTAGTGTGGAAATCATCTGCCATTTGAAAATAAATGTCCTTGCACAAAGGCTCGTACAAAGCTGATATAAAAGAATATAAATAAAACGTCTTAAACACTTATGAATATCGTTTGTGCCTTATAATGTTCAAGTGTTCAAATTGAATAATTTTAAATCTTTAAAGCAAATTACGTGTAAAGTAAACGATATTAGTAAACGCCCACAATCGATTCCTTCGTTTTTCTCTGTGTTGTGCTCTTTCTATTGTTTCTCTATGAAAAGGTCACTTTGTTACTATACTCACAAACAAATATTTATACTTATACACGTTTTACACGTGTAGATATGTAAGAATCTCGCCCCGACCATGTCACCTTTACCACTGCCCCCACTAATATGTACCCATTTTTGAAAACGTATGCAATTGTATCTACGTAAATAGGCCTATATAAATGCGTGAGTGTGAAAGCAAGTGTGTGCATGTGTGTGTGAGTGTCTGTGTGTCGTTGATTGAACATTGTAGTTCCTTACACCCCCATAATTCCATATTTCTCTTCCTGTTACTCCGCTCACTCTCTCATTTCCATTCCAACTCTTTCAAAGCGTGCATGCTTTTCGCTTGCTTTAAAATACACTTAAAATACAATGGACTTAAACTTTTAGAGTACGGTACTCTTTCTGTTTTGACATTTGCATTTTCCTGGTGACATGCTACTCAACAACTGACAAAACTTTAAAACGCTGGTTATTTTGTAATGTAATAGTTATTTCAAAAGTTAAGTACTTGTTACGGTACTGTTCTGCTTTAGTTAAGGTAGCGTGACCATCTCTGTTATAAATGGTTTTTAGAAAGACAACTTAAATTGCATCACCGCAACAATACAAAACCTCAACAAAAACAACTTAACAACTTAACAACACTAAACTACGCTTTCGAAGAGCAAACAATTACACTTAACTTCTCTTCTTTATATGTTATATTTACAAAAAATATGTGGATATGCTTTAAAAACAATGTTTATCAATAACGATTGTTAAAAATACATATTTGTTACTAGAACGTTACTGTCATATGTGAAATAATGTTATTTTTAGAGATTTTTAGGTTTTATTAATTATATATTAGAACACGGAGTACAGACTTCTGTTACAAAGCGGTTACATACTTAAGTTATTATTATTAAGTAATATCAAATATCATTTAACTGTAAGCATACTATATCCTCCTGAAACTATTATAGGAAAATAAAAGTATAAGAATTTTTATTCATGTCTATGTGTTTGGTCTTAGACTTAACCGCTGTACTGAAATGGTACTCAAAAACCGCATTGTATAATCTGTATGTGTATGTATATGAAACGCTAATATAACTTTTGGTGCGCTCCTGCGAATTCGTGCGTATTAGAGATACAATAACACACACACATACACACGCGCACACAAATATAGATAAAAAATAGAATATATATGTAATAGTATATAGTACAAAAAATGGAAATGTTTTTTAAAATCAGATTTACTGAAACAATATACAGCCAAAGAAATGCATAAATAACCATCAATTTTTTGCTGAATTAAATTTGCATGTTTACAATTTACAGGAATTTCTACAGATTTACACTGGAGTAGCTATTTGTTCTAAAGCTATTATTTCTCTTTTCTGTACTCTCTTTCTATTGTGAATAGATCACTGTATCGTTACCCTATGCTTTGACTCTACTATGAAATAACGTGTATGATAATCACTTAAAAAATATTGTTCAATTCTTGGTGGTAATCCTAATGGAAAATCGATGAAACTATATACCATAAACTTACACTAAAAGTGTAAATACGAGGTTTACAAATATCCTGAATTCTCCTTTTGTAAAGAGTCGTTTTGCTGTAATTTCTATATTATTCTGTTTGAATTCTGTGTTCGATACACAGAATTGTATATTTGAATATTTAATACTTATATTTTATAGTATTTATTTAAGTACTTATATTTATATAATTATTTAATACTTATATTTATTATTTAAAAGTGTTCGATATTTGAATATTTCAATGCACGTATCTGTAGAAATATTTCTGAATGAATTCAGTCATGAAACCCTATTATATGACGTCATATACCATGTATGTTATTAATATTGTTACTACGGTCCCCTTGGCCGTCGTATGGTACAGTGAAAAACAAAATACAAGACACCATCGAATTCACTAATAACCAGATCCAATTATCACAATTAATAATTTGTACTCAACAAAATAGTCTCTTACAACAATTCATGTAAAATTTGTAATAATGTAAACTATAAAGAATGCTGCACTAATTATATAACACAACACAGCTACAATACTTCTAGAAACACTCGATCGGCACTAAGGAAATCGATCACTGTCCACTGATTCAGAAAGCCAGACACTGTCAATTATATACGTTTTCCACGTGCTCTAGAATCATTCCATACTTACTTAATTGCTGACGCATATGAGTATTCCAAGTGTGCTCTTGAAGAATCTGGAACATACTTTTACGCGGCCTTGCCTGAGGCATCATCTGCACTTCACGGGATGGGGTGGGCATGTGGAGGACGACACTATATTTGGCTGTTCTAGGCGGTTTAATACGGTTCTCGTTATAACATGTATATAAGTCATTTTCTTTCAATTCCTTGGCAAGATTTAATAATTCGTGAACATTGAAGACTTAAGGGATACATAATGTATAGTGTGTGTTCATTTTATATTAATTTATACGGACAAATGCATGCAAGTGAAATAAAATAAATCTAATATGTGTATAAAGACTTTTAAAGTGACAAAATATACTAGCACTAATTAAAACATTGTTTACCAGTAATTCATCAACTTGTAATATATCAACTTTCTAATTAGCTACGTCTCAGAAAAATCAGTACTTCCTCTTAAATAGGGTTGTTATATTTAGGGGCATATTTTGTGTTAGATAGTTTGTTGTACGTTTACACTTATTATGCTAAAATAATATTTAAATACACTTTGTCTGTAAAACCTTTGCGGAATGAAGTTAGTTAGCAATTCCACAAGATTTTCGTAAGTCTTCGAACCAAACTGTAAAATTTAGTATTAAGGAACTAAATTAAACTCCTAACTCGACCACATACCTGAGGTGTATGTTATTTAAATTATGTTATTTAGTGTATTATCTTTCCAGTAAAACTCTTAACAATATAATATAATACTGAATCTTATTATTTATAAAATTGCGTTAGTTAGTATTTAGTGTATAAAGTCCATGGCTTTCTCCCGTGATAAAAAATATGTCTCACATGCGTTTTTTCTTTCAAGGTTTTAGGATAAACTACAATTACTTTTATCTTATTAGTTTACTGTCAGTTTTATAATATGTTGACGATTGTATGTAGCTGACTAAACAAGTTTTTTAAGTTTATATATATTGTACTGTTTATTTCCGTCTGCTACGGTAATTGCCCCTTTATTTGGGCGATCAGTACAGGTTGTCTAATTATTTTAGTATTTGTATAATATTTAAAGTGTTGTTTGTATTAAACTTGTGATCATGAAAACTCTATCTCAGGGTAGACAACCAATATTTCTATTTAGGTTATTTAATATTGGAAGTAATTAATTATTTTCTTTAGTCAGTGCCAAATAACTATAGTTAACAAAATTTTAAGAAATCATATTGAGATAATATACCGTGTGAATGTTAATCGTTTGAATCCCCGGTCTTCCAAACTGCAACGGTTTCAATTCTAGTACTTTTGTAGGTCACTTACAATTTGTCACCAGCATAGATGTCGCTCTGAACAGTATTCTCTTGTTCATATAATTCATTCCACTGTTTGCTAGTAAAATATATTATTTTTATCTTCTTCTTTGTGTATTTAAGTGTTAATTAATTCTTGTTATTATTATTTGTGTTTTCGTAGAATTTCGTGTGTTACGTATCTTCATTGTGTTAATAATTTTACTTCGTGTGTGTGAATTAGACGACTAGGCTTCAAGCGAGTTTATTTTTATTCCAATTTGGGATTACAATATTGATCAGTAGTAGGTTCCTTTTTAATGATGGTACTGTGAATAATTTACATTAAACCTTTAATTGCATTCCTTATTAAACTTCTTTTAATTATAATATTTTACAAACATCGTTACACATTCAGAATAGGTTATATTCTTTGGCCTATTGTACCAAGATACTTTTCAAGATTAATTCTTTTCCTTTTAATTTACTTTTACAGTTCTTAGTAAATTTTCAATATGTTACTTTAACTCTCACGGAGATGTGTATTCTATTAATTCTGCAGTTAAACTTATTTTTAGTATTACAAGATCTCTCTCTCTCTCTCTCTCTCTCTCTCTCTCTCTCTCTCTCTCTCTCTCTCTCTCTCTCTCTCTCTGATGTGTATGAAATTAAATATGAAATTAGACTTTCTTCTTTTATTGTTTATACAAATTTAGTTACTTTAACTCTCATTGAGATGTGTATTCTATTAACATAAAAATCAGACTTTTTTCTTTTATTACAAATTTAATTACTTTCACTCTCACTGAGATGTGTATTCTATTAATATAAAAGCCAGACTTATTTTAAATATTACAGGATTTCTCTCTCTCTCTCTCTCTCTCTCTCTCTCTCTCTCTCTCTCTCTCTCTCTCTCTCTCTCTCTCTCTCTCTCTCTCTCTCTCTCTCTCTCTCTCTCTCTCTCTAATGTGTCTATGACTAAATATAAAATTAAACTAAACTAAATTTTTCTTACATTTAAAAACAATCCAATTATAACAATTTGCATTGGCCTTAGTGATACATCATTAAATTTGTCACATACTTTCATAATATTCCTCTTAAACACATATATAACGTTACTAATTATTATTTTACATTTCTCTGACTTTTTACATTACTCATTCTAATTTGTCTCTATTATATTATAATATAATTACCATTTGGTTTTATTTTAATATTTATTTAATTTTGTTATAATAATTGTCATTATTACATTATATGTACAACATATATTTTCTTCACTCTGTGTTGTATCATACAATTCCAATAACTTAGATTAACTCTATGTTTATCATTAATAATTAATTCGTTTTTTGTTTATAATTTTACTATCTATCCAAAATATTACTAAATTTATCTCTATGATTTTTCTGAAATAACTATTTTATTTTTATGTACTGTTGTCTATTTTTACAGCAGTACAATATTGACAGTTGATTAGAGTAAGATCTGTGCTACGATGTTTAAAAACGCATCTGGTTTTCAAACAGAAATTAGGCTACAACTTACGTAGAGTGAAGAAAGGAGGCTAGAATTATAAATATGTGCCTTGATGAATGTAAATTAATATAAATAGCTCTTACAAAAGTAAACACAAATTGAGTCATGTGTTTAGATCCGAGAGTCTAATGTACTGTATAACTGTAGTTTTTTCCATTTTAACGTGTATAACTAAGAGAAATACTATATGAAAACGACACTTTGAGATGGGTGTAAACAAAATTTCTTTCTGCGGTGACTACATTCTATTTCAGTGTCACAATGCAACGAACTACTGAGAAGTGTATTTTCTACAATTATAAATGACACAGTGTCTCCTCACGGGTTTAAATTACACAGCGCATTGAAATCTATAGCATAACATGACAAAGAATACAACGGCATTAAAATAAAGAGTTAGAACATGACATACTAAAAACTTTTCCTCAGTAGTTTCCATATATTTCCTGCTAAAAAATTTAATTATCATTTTAACGAAAATATCGGCTGAGAATACCAATTAAGCGATCAGTAGAGGGACTAAAATTGACAAAGTGCCGTAACGTTCAAGGTGATCTCTAAAAGACTTTATATGGCCGATAATTCAATTAACGGCAACTGCTAAATCAAATTTTAGGTCAGATGTTTTTTACGTGCGATAATACAAAACTGTCGTCTCTTACTTTTAACTTAAATTTATCATATTGGCGTTAATTCTTCTTATTACTTGTCATGTAACTATGACTTATACCATACTGTCCATTAAATTAAGTAAATAATTTGATGTTTTATTCACAATTTTGTTAATGTTTCAAAGTGAATACTACCGACATTAGTAACTGTGCTTTGCTTTCTGAAAGTGAACCAATCTTAATATTTTTACAAAAATACAAAACTTTTTCTATGAAACAGACGTTATTTTCTTAGATACTACTAAATGCTTTTCACATAGACAATGTCAATCACATAGGACATGTCGAACTGATTTTTGACATGCCCAATAGGTAAAATCTATGTGTACCTATTACTACCATTATAAGTTAGTAGAATGTTTGAAAGCCGCCTTTTATGAAATTACAACATGTCTCTATGTCCATCGCTGTTAGATTTCGTTCACGGAAAAACTAAACAAATCAGATGTTTTGTTTATTTATACACAGTGTTTTTTATAATAATGAGACTGAAACAAAAATTGCTTGGATTCTATGATAGGCAAACATTTGTAGGATTTCAAAACTAATCAAGTCATTATCTTAGTTCCAAAACAGAGTATGTAATACTGATTCACGAGATAATTTTTAAGATTATGCAGTACATGGTGAACACAGAGAAAAATGAGGCTTTTGCGAATTGCTTATGAATAGGTAAACTGTAAAAGAAAACATATGACACACACACACACACATAACATATTACGAAAAATATAAAAACACGGCAGTAAAGTAACAAAAAGCCACCGTGTTCACTGTTCAAACAATTTATCGTATATTAAAATATTTTAAACACATTGGGGCACTAATGTGAGTAGAAACAAAATTGAGATATGTATTTTATTATTCAGTAGTAAAGGGAAGGATATTTATTACAATCTTGTTATTCAATTGGTAAATCAAAGAATAATTTTATTACAAATCCTAAATATTTTAAAACTAAGTTTAATGGTGGAAATGATACTGGAAAACTGTGTTAAGTAACGCAATTGAATCTAACGGGAAAGTGACTAAAGTAAATTTTACAATTGTTTAATACGAATAATTAACATGCCGCGTCACTTGATATACATCTTCAAAAGTAATTTGCTTGTGATATTAAAAAACAGTTTATTTATCAGTTGTAAATAAATGCTTGTGACTTGTAAAGCATCGCCAAACAATAAATATGATTATAGGAAATGTTGAAAGTAAATTAAGGAGTTAAATTTATTTATAACAAACTAATGGAAAGAAGGAATCTGCTATCAATATCTTTAAATTAATTTAATGTATAGAAGGAAAGTATTAAAACTTTTATCGATTCCCTTACTTTAAAAAGCCTTAGCGAGTAAATGAAGTAAAGTGTTAAAATTGTAAAAGAAACTGAACCTTTTGCTTTACATTATTATAAAAGTTTGCCGTACTGTCGCTCTACACAGACGGCTATATTCATATAATCTTCATACTTTCATTAATTTTGTAATTTCAGTGTATTTTTTCTCTTTTGACGAATTATGAAAAAGGACAAAACCATAACCTTATAAAACCATTACTAGTGTAAATAGTACTATAAAATAATAGTGTATTATTAGTTTACAAAACATAAACAAAAATATTACATAGTGAGAGAGCATTACAATTCTTATCTACGTCTTCTGGATAAGATATCTGCTCTGACCAAAAACTTACATTTGAAGAAAGTAATTTTTGCTTTAGGATTGAAATATACATTTGTTTCCTGATATTAATGAGACAAATATAAATTATGTATTTTTATATTTATATATCGTGTTTTTACATTAACTAGTTAAAGAAAAATTGCTTCAGTAATATAGGCGGAAATTATTTACTCTCAAAATTTAGAAAACAATAAATAGTTACGATATTAACACTTGTATTGCTGTGTTTGCATAATAGATACTACAAGCTTGTTGGTCATTGGATTCTTCTTATTTCAGAGACTTTCATCCGTCGTCCCTGCCACCGTTAGTAGACGATTACGTCCAATGACCTTATGCTTTGGGGGTAATCCAAGGAAATGGTATTGAATCAATTATTTTTCATCTTACAATTTAGAAATTCTAAAATAAATTAATATTAGCAAAACTTCAGTTAAATATTCAGTTAAATACTCCTTCCTATTTAATAAAATAACTTATCATTAACTCGCCATAACCAACCAATCACTATTCCACAATTTTCAAGAGGCCACACCATTGTACGGAAACACATTGTATAAGGCAATATTAATTTAACCACCACCTCTTACAGCATTATCCTAAAACTAACGATCATAATACATTAATAACCACTAAACTGAATTAATGTAAAAGTCCAGTTTTGCTCTTTGTGTACAATAAATCTAATGACGGGAGTTACTTAATTTTATAAAGACGACTTACTGTTAGTCGACATGAAACACATAAATTTAGAACACAACAATTACGAAATGAATATATTAATACATTCGTAATAAAGCAGAATGTCACTCAGAGTTGCAATGGTAATTATGTAGCCAGGATAGACAATCGGTACGTGATTATAGGGACTAGCATGAAATTCAATCCGTGTGCTCATTATGAGGACAATGTGGCCTGAAAATTTGATTACACTGGACGTAGGCAGCGCGTCCGTACGTGCCGATTTGTCGTTAATTATCACTCAGCACCCCAATACGTGCTACTACAACAGATTCTAATTGTACGATATGACAGTTCTACTCGACACACCAGTTACGCGCACAACATACCGATAATTACTTCAGGTGTATTTAAGGATAATTTTTTATCTGAATATGTAAAGTTTACAGATAGATTTAAAATTCCCTTTTTTAAAAAGTTTTCCACGTTTGTACTTGCTGTTGGCAACGTGAAATATAAATTATATTTATTCCATGAACAAGGAAATACATAAGTTACAGCAACACTTCTTAGGTTTTCCTACACTTCTTTGTCCAAAGGTTTGTACTGGGGAACTTCCTTTATCAAACTTCTATCTGGAATCCTATGAGTTGAGCAGCCCAACATTCTTTGTTTTCTGTAACACGATGTTGACTATAACAAATTTTTAACTTTGCATTTGTCTTCATTGTAGAGTTTATTTCTTCGTGTGCAGCCTTTACCAGATCGCAATACCTTTATTTCCGATGCATGTATCTTACTCAGATGTTTCTCTTTTGGAACCCAAGTTTCAGAACCGTACAACAGAACTGGCACAACCATTCACTAAGAAAATTTTAGTCGAGTCTTGTTCCTTCTTTTCCTCAATAGCGCTTGACGAATTGTGCCACACATTGACGGAAACTTAGCCAATTTATGATCAACATCATCCTGGTCATAAGTGATTCCCCAACCAGAATAGCGAAATGTGACAGCTGCTCTACGCTCTTATTACCAATACGGTCTTAGTTTTTAATGGGTGTCTGCCCATAAATCCTGCAGTTTCTATTTACTGCACAGACATTTTTATGTTGCACTTCGATAATACTTGATGCAACTGGAACACAAAATAATTAATCTCATTCACTGGTGCTTGCATTATTTGTTTGGGATTATTGCTTGAGCACCTCCAAACAGCGTTGTATTGAAGTGTGTTCTATTATTTATTTTTACTCCTGGATCCACTCATAACTTCTACCCTCTATGTTATCAATGGAGAAGTTAGGAAGTGTTGAAGAAGTAATACAGGCTTGGCGCACTCATGTACAACTCCTTTGTCAAATCATCTTATATATACAATACTACCCTTGTACAATAATATAAGCTCTTTATGACATTTACAAGATATTTAGGATACCCTCTTACATATAGTGTCCTATGGAATGGATCTCTTAACCCTATCAAACCCTTTATCATAATCAGTGAAAGCAGGTGTATCTCCAAAATAAACTCCTTCTTTTCCAACCTATATTAAACAAAATACGTCGTCAATGCAAAATCGGTCTACAAAATCGTGTCTCATTTTTCAAAAACGAAATATCCGAGATAGGCGAAGCCTTTTATGAGTACTTTTTCTATATGACTTGTAAGTTTTCTGTGTCATTCTTATACCGTTTTAGTATTATGGTACAGTTCTATCACCATTCTTAAAAACAGAAATAACCTTAGCCGTTCTCCGGTTGGCCTATTTTATTCATCTGCGATCATGTACCTCAGCGTGCACATATTCAGCGTATGTAACTTCCTAAAATTAAATAATATCTTCTGGCAGTTCTTAGGTTTCTGTCTTCCAAACAAGTTGCACTCCGATTCTTCATACATGAAAGTGCTACTCCTAGTTCCTCAAATGTTACAGAAGGGACCTGAGTCCATTATTAAGTGTTCTTTAGCGTGCATGGAATTTTAGGATTATATCATAGTTTCTTGTAATGTTCAGTCCATTTGTTCTTTGCAATAAAATTTAGGTGTATTGTCCCTCACCCTTCTTGGTTTAAATGCTTCATTAATGTGTACGCCAACATTTGGCGTTCATGAATGATATACCCTGTGTTACTAATAAATCAATTCCATGATTTACAGTGCGTTTCTTGGATAACGTAGGTACTTCACAGCATTACGTTTCTGCTTATAACTATCAATACTGGCTTTTGTCTGAAGGTATTCGTGATAAGCGGATTGCTTTTCTTATATTGCTTGTTCTATATATATTCAATTCTCTTTTCCTCTTTTTGTTTCATTCCAATCACTTCATTACCTATTTTCTCAAAAAGATCCCATATATTACTCCATTTATCTTCCATTTTATTACTAGTAGGGACCAATTGCGCATACTCTGTTAACCTCGTCTGCTACAGATCTCGGATACTCCGTGCATGGAAATCTTTTCTTTTCGTGTCCAAATCTCAGTTTTTAGTAATAACCATGTAATGATCAATGTTAGTCTCTGTACCTGTAAAAACGTGTGTATTCCTGGCATGTGAAATCATATTTTGAATAACGTTGAAAAAACGTTTTGAATAAAGTGTGATCGTAATCAAATAATGATCGAGGCCTTTGGCTAGCCCGCCTCTGAGTATAATCGTTAGTGCTTTTTCTAAAATGTGTATTCTTTATTTTCAGTTTATTTGTGTTAGCTAATTCTCGTCTTCCTACCCTTTTTCGGTAATATGTGACTTTCCAAAAAAAAAAATAGCATTTTATGTACCTTGGTTACTGACTGCAGCATTAAGATCACTAGCTATAACTTCATTATCCCTATTAATCTACATATCTCATTGCTCCTGCAGCTCATCGTAAAATAAATCTCACTCTTACTCCTTACCATTTTCTGGACTGTAAACACCAATAACACAAAGAGTTACCCTATTCATTTTGTATCTAACCAATGTAATTCTCTCATAAATGAGAATGTACGATTTTGTGCAATTTATCTAGTTTTGATCTAGTAACATACGTACTGCAGCACAAGCTCTTGTATTCTGGGAAACTTCATTATAGAGCAACTTGTGCTCTGTGGCTTTGAATATTTTTCTTTGTTTCTGCAAAAACTGAAAACGTTGTTTTCTTTTCTTTTAGCCACAAAATCTGAGGGGCTTTATAACAAGCCCCCTCACATTCCTAGTTACCGAAGATAATATGTCCGGAATACCAATTCCTTTGCTTATAGTCGTTCACTGTCCGTAACCATTATTTCCAGCCGATTTGTTTCTTTTTTACTTTGAGTAGGATAAATGACTCTAAGAATGTTACCAGCGTCCTGCAGAGTGAGACCAGTGGCAGTGCTATCTTTGAGTCTCAGGGTCTGCGCTGTGTTTCATACAGAGACCCACTTCCTAGGTTTTCCACTTTCTTGTGCCGTTGGGAAACCTTCCTTTTACGCCTCTAGAACCGTTGATCATTACCACCTTTAACCCAATAAAGCTCTAACCGGGTGGTAAGAAAGAAAAATAAGTAAATAAAGATTATATACTAGACTGAAGTATAAAATTGGAAGACTCCCTAGCCCTTGAAACCTAATAGCGTCGGGGTCAAAAAGTCCGAGAGTTGGTCAAGAGAGACAAGATATGAAATATAAAAGTAAGGGATTCCGTCCAAGACAGGTAGAAAGAATTTATACGCCCAGCTAGGGTACATTCCAAACCTGTATCCGCCAGGTGATGACCCCTGATGTAATGATCGGTAAGTTCTATATTAAATCTAGTAAGGAGATTTTTTTTTGAAAGCGATATGCAATTAAAACAGCAATTAATTTAGTCTTTATAACTTACAATTTATATTACTGATATTCTTACAACTACTCGTATTCTCGTCTGCGTAGAGTTTCGACTTTGATGAATTTATTAGGTAATTGTTTAGACTTTCTAGATTCATAATTTCTCTAAATCATTCATCACTACGCTTGACGTTTGTGTTTTTGTATAAGCATTTTGATTACGGCAATATTTTCGAAAAGTTGACTGTATCTGCTAAATTCTATTATGTTTTCCATTGTTTCCATTATTACTGCATCAGCCATTTTCCTTTTCACTTATAATGTCTCGTTCAGTAAATGTTAATTACGTAGCTTGTTTCAGGTGTACTACACATTTCACTATTTCCATTTCAGTGACTCTACATACCCTCTCTTTTACATTTATTGTTATCTTATACTACCTGCTGTGAACACTTCAGGGCATATAAAATCCAAAGAGGTTTACATCCAATTTGAACACCAATAATAAATAATAGATAGATTTTAATAATATGATGCAAAGAAAACATCCTCTAAGCAAGACTTTTAAATCTTACAAAAATCAACAAAATTAGAGACATAACATTCAAAAAGGCTATTTCAACAAATTCAAAGCAGTACATAAGAAAATGTAACTTTTATGTGGACTGTAGTTTAAAACGCGACTGCTTTAAACTACATGCTAAAACAGTTGAAAACAATGCAACCGTGTTAATACAGCGCGTGTTTACCAAATTACGGAAAATTCTGCACACAATCATGTAACCAGTACGAACGTGCGCGCTCGCGTGACGATATGTGCACGCTGAGGTACATGATCAAATATGGAAGCAAAAAGTGAATCCTATATTGCTGATAATAATAATTTTAATAAAATAAAATAAAATGCAGTGCACTATAAAAACAAATTTTAGAAGCTGTTGGTTTCACGCGGTATGGTTTTTTAATAAAACTTTTAGTGCCTAATACTTTAATAAAAACTAAATCCTACAATATGTTAAAAAAATGTATACTAACTTTAATTGGTAATGTAGTTCAACACTTTTCAATCTCCCTATTTATATAAGTTAAGAGGTTCTTGTTGACGACGATTATTTTAAGTTTAGAAAGTGTTGTAAACATATGGTGTTATGCCACTGTAATGCAATAAACTATCCGCCTAATTTTGAACAGGAACAGAGAAATATTTTTCCAGTTATTTTACACTTGTCATTGCTATAATGTAGAAAGTAGGTCAGAATAAAAAAATATGTCGAATTATACAATCTTTATGTTATAAAAGTTTGCAAGAGATTTTATATTTTACCTATTATGAATCAAATATTCCTTTTTTTATAAATTTTTTGATAAGATATTTATTTAGCTTCTCAAGTAATTTTCCACACAATAATTTATTAATCATAGCGTCAAATACCTGGCAAGGGACGGCCTTTGTAGAATATAATAACAATATTGACGAGGAAATGATATAATTAATATTTTTGTTATCTCAATTATTTAAAAAGCATCATTACACAAAGAATTAGTAATGATGAGGGAGACAAATAGTGTGAAAAAGGTATAAAATGTAAAAGAGAGAGAGAGAGAAAGAGAGAGAGAGAGACGTAAAGAACAACATGGCGTTACTACACACTTTGTTCAGGTATGAAAAGGATGCAGATGGAAAAAATTAACAAATATTTATAAAAGCAATATTATAATAATTTTTAAAATTCTGTTAGTAAAGCAATTTAACTAATTAATTATAATATAATTTGAACTTTGCAAATATTTTCTGGCAGGAACTAATATTATAAAATATCATTTTAAAATTTCGTTAACATTTTATGTACAATGCATTAATAAAATGATATTTATTAAAGACGGTACCATTGTTGGACAAACAAACCTCTAATTTTCCGTTAGGCTAAATAAATGTAAACAAATAAGTTAGTATAATTTATCGACATTATATCTAATACCATATCATTCATTTTGGTGCTGGTTACCAAACACTGAATAATAATTTAAACACACCTCAAACACAGAAATATAATTAAGTGATACTATGTTTGTAAAATGAATAACCAGATAATGTTTAAATTCAAAGAGTTTTAGTTTACTTATATTTCAATCTGTATTTATCTATGATGCGCTGATGATACTAAAAATGATACTAGAACTCGTAGACTTCTATCTTCATAAGAACGACATGACTGAGAAGATGTCGTTGATTCGCCTTTACTGTATAACTATCATTGTTTTAGTATAAATAGTTACGTTTTAGAAAAAAACGTTAAACAAAGAAAGAAGTGTTGTTCATTTAATAATCATAAGAATAGCGTAATTCAAAATTTGTCCAATATTAAGTTTGGTAATTAGGTTGGTAGGAAACTAAATAGGTTTTCAGGACCTCAGATGTTCTTTTGTTCTATCTACGAAGTTCTGATATTCGTGTTAAACTACTACTACTGCCATTTTTTATTTTTTAAACTAATCATTCTGTTTTCACTCTCCTGCATTTTGCGTACTTTGAAAGGAATCCACACAAAGCAATTTGTTTATTATCTTCAGTTAAACGTTTAGAGAGGAACAAATAAAATTTAATTGTAGTTTAAAAACTACTACATATTATATTGCAACAAAATTCAGTAACCTTTATTAAAGCGTCTAAAAACTGGTTTCTGAATTTGAGAACAGTATTGTATAAGAAATAATACTTATTAGAAAAATTTCTTTTTAAGTATTTTCCAAGACACAAGTTAATATGAAATACTTAATGTATAATAAAATAATGAAACCTTTTATAAACGTCTTAAAATTTTTAAATAATATGTTATAATTATAACATATTTTAATTACATTATAAACAAGCTAACCATTCGCTTGGCAGGTAGAGTACTCAAACGTTTAAAAATTTTAGCTTTTCGTATAACAGATTTAGGTACGACCAAATTTTATAGTTATTATTTATCAGCAACTTATCCTCGAAATCAGTCTATAATAAATTTTCATATGGAGCTCTGAATACGTATGTTTCTGCGTGTGTGTGCTCCGATTAAAAAATTGGTTATACATAAAAATTAAACAGGAATGTACTCAAACGCAGTAAATAAAAATAAGTCAAACAACTGTTAGAGAACGGTAAGGCGGTGCTCACAAAACTAAGGGAATCAGTAATAAAGGTAAACTTGTCTCTCACGCTGTCTCATGAGAGATTTGCATTAATTGTTCGAAGACTTTCTTAATGCCGTGTTTGAGTTTGTAATTGATGGAAAAGTAAAACGGAAACCTCGTTTGCAAAAAACTAATTAAAACATCCATCTGTAACACAAATGTTAGTGTAACACATCCATCTGTACATGTGTTAGTGCTGTTAAATATCTCAACAACACACTCTGTATTCATGAAGCGATAATTAAAAACGTAAGTATGCTTTTGGAATGTCGGATCATCGTAAAGCCTTGAACTCTTTTTATCCACACTCAAAGTTGTTTAACACAGAAATTTATTTGTTTTATATTTTCTGAAGGTATATAGTCTAATTAAATTGAAAATTAAATAAACTTAATTATGAAAAAACCGGTAAAAACGACAAAAAATGTGTATATTATTTTCTGAGATGAAGAGTAGAGCTTCTAACAACATGCAGATTAATCACAAAGGAAATTATAACATGTAATTGCTAAGTGTTAAAGCAAATAATAATTTATATCTCAGGCCACTGGAACATAAATGACTAAGCATAAATATTGTTAATTTTTACACCAATAAATACTGTAACAACGTCATCAGCATTTTAAAGTAATTAAAGGCTTATCAAATAATGTCGTAAATAACATAAAGACAGCTACGCAAACGGTTCGGATGGGTAGCGTCGACGGGTCTACAAGCATACCCATACTTTGTCTGTCACGAAGGGCGGACACAAACAATGTCGCTGCTCCTGCAGCCACACCAGTGGTGGCGAGACGGCGAGGGGATATCGCCATCCATCGCACCGTTCTCCCAGACACACCATGGAGGACTTCTTAAAAACTAATTCGGGGATGAGACCTGTCCCCGATGACCAGGAGATGAACTCCGGATTGAAATTCATCACGATTGCCGGCGTCAGCGATCTCACTATATAGGTGACCTGGTGGCCAGACAGAAAAGAAAACAAAGTCTGGCCGAAAGGGAAGCCAAGGAAATAAGCACGGTCCTTAGCGACTGAACCTTCAACGTCCAGCATGAAGAACATTCTTCAGTGGAATATCAGCGGTTGCACTTTGCATTACTGCGAATTAAAAATTCTACTCTCCAGGCATACACCGAAGTGTGAGCGCCTGGAGGAAACACATATAAGGCTACAAGAACATTTTAATATGAGGGGATATGAGTCTTTCCTCTGGGATGTGACTCGAAACATCAGAGCTATGGGAGGCGTTGCTATATTACTTAGCAAGACATCCCGCTAGGCGTATTCCGCTCGCTACGCCTCTACAAGTAGTAGCAGTCAGTTTACTAAAGCCACTAAAGATGACGAACTGTTGCTTATATACTTATCAGATTCTGAGTGGATCTGGGTGAGCTGCTACCATCTCCATTACTCCTTGTCGGGGACTTGAAAGCCCACAGTCCCACTTGGGTTGTCTTAGGACGAACAGCGCTGGATTAATTACTGAGGATCTCTTGCTACACAACGCTATAGTCTTTTTTAGGGTGATTAGAGGAGTTGTGTATCAGTTCCAGTGGATTTCCAGTATATTCTGAAATGGTGTGTCCGTTTCAGTCTTGTAAATATAAGTACCTATGGTAATGTTTCCTTTACGTATAGCGGTAGAGGTGAGGTTTGTGGATGTGGGTTACACAATTTTTTGTTTTGTGTCGTATTAGATTTGTAAATTTTTTGACGTCATAAACAAAAATACCAGAATATAATTTGGTACCAGAATATACCAGAATATGGTATGTGTACAAGAATATAATTTTGTAAGTTTCCATATATTTGTCAGAATTTTGCTTTTCCGTCAGATATGAAAGAATTATGGAGGTAGAGGTAGTTGAGCTCATGGCTAGACCTTTCTTCCGTCAAATTAAGAAAATATAGGATTCGATAATTTATATAAACATGTCAAAAATTAATTTAAATTTTTTTTAGTGAAGTAAACAGAAAATCTAATAATCACGGTGATTGAGAATTAAAGTGGTGACAGTGTAAGTAGAATGTCTTTTTTTGGAGAGGCTGGATTAAGAAACAATAACATAAACTGATTCATTAAATTTTGGGAAGGAACTTTGATATCTGTTGATTATGTAAAGTTTAACAATCACATCTGATGAAATTAGACATTTTAGATGTTCAGAGTGCAAGATGTAATCTTCTCTAGACACATATACTAAGAAACGAACAGGAAAAAAATAAAACCGTGTAAATACCCACAATGTGTCACTGATTACGGGTAAATCAGTCTCTCAGTGACCTTCACTGTGAACAACGAAACTTTATTTTCTTTCTTTCGATGACTCTTGGAGAGACACTGAGAATGGACAGATGCAAATAAACAAATAACATAATAATTCACTCACTAACTGAAAGTATCTAAAGAACACTAATCCTAAGCGAGTGGATGCTAGTGTGACTGTAAACAGGTTGTGGCAGCTGTTATGAATCATTGGCCTTGATAAACTAACGCTTCTCACACTCACCCAAACTTTATCCCATCCATCAGATACACAGAGTTAAGTATCATGCAGTACGTAATACTATCATTTCCAAAATTATAACCGTAATGTAGTAAAATTATAATAGACCAGTATATTTGTAGAACTTATATAATTATTCCATATGTGTTTCTTTCTTCTGTAACTGTTCTTGCTTCGTCTAGTGTGAAACTTGCTTCTAACCTTGTTAAGAGACTTTTAACTAGAAATCTTATTTCTTCTGACTTGTGTTCAGCTTACAAATATTTTGCATGTTTGGTGACTACTTTGATATATAACTTTTAAGATCATATTTGTTCCAGCTGTTCCATAAAATTTGGGAATATCCTATTTTTTCTAAACGGAAGAGTAATGTAATGGAACAATAGTCGTTAACATATGTTATCTGCATAGGTTCACCAAGTAGAAAGGATAATATTTTATGTTTTAAAAAATAGTTAATTATCAAATAACAGTAAATCAAAATGTTTTAATTACCTAATATCAAAAGAGAACAAAGTCCTTGAAATTAGGGTACCGAGTACATATATCTAACTTTATGAAACACGTATTTTGTGCAAACGTTATTTATGGGAAATATACAAGTTTAAATAGACAGACGGCTGAGCTAATACCTTCACAGCTGGCTGTGAGAGGTTAAGTGGTAAGGGTCAAACAAGTTTGCTACAGCTGTCTGCTGGATAACAAGCAGCACTTGCGGTGTCAAAGGTAACGCAATTTACGTTTACAATTGACTACTGTACTACACCTGCGTCTTTATATCTCGCTAGACGTTACTCTCTTTAGTAAACAGAATCTAAAGTAACACTTTAGTAACATTAGACAGATACCAACTTATGTATAAATTTTTTAATTACATATAACGACTGTAATTACACTTTTTAGCGGTTAAGAGATACTTTTAATTTAAAACGTTTTAGATTCTGTAAAAAACGTTTGTTACTGTTATTATTCAGAAATTTAAAACAGATTTTGTGATAATATAAAAGTAACAAAAAAATATTTTAGTTGTCATGTTAATGACTTTAAATGTAGGCCTACTATAGGTTAGAGCACCTGTCAATTACCTTTATCAGTCTTTAAATTTTTCAGAAATTTGAAACTCAGTGACATAAATATAACATTACGGTACTTGAAACATTATAGGATTGGTATACAGTTGTACTTAAAATTACACAGTGTATTAATGATTTGATTAATGCGTATTAGTTCGTGTGTGACCTGCTCTCGTGCGTCGCTTATAATAATATCTGTAGTTTTTATAATTATAATTGTGATTATTGTCATTATAATTAACGTTCGCTCGATACTTACTGTGCGTATTCTCGTCACAAATGCTGTGTTTTAATTGTGTAACTTTCTTACGTGTTTTACTGTGAGTTTGCACAGCAAATTGGATATTATCGTTTACCAGGTATGATTGCTTATATTCTACTTTATATTCTTCCCTAGTGTTAATTATCTCACAAGAATTATCATCATTAATTATTAACATTCCTTCGAGTTCATTTTTGATTTTAGTAGCTTGTTTCTCAAGTGCTGTTTTAACCTTACTTTTGCGTGCGTTTATTCGCGTATTAGTATCGATATCCGTAGGTACTAAGTGCTCAATCTTATTTACGATATCTTGTTCTAATTTTGCTTTTCTTTCTTCTCTTAATATTGTATTATATTCTTTTCCTTTTTCACCTAATTTTCCTTTATCAGTTTTAAACTCTTCTATTTGTTTATCTAGTCTAGCACATATATTTTGTCTTATTCCATATTCGTCCATAATGTTTCCCATCACCTTAATGAGTCCCTCCATACTAATACTTCCTGATACTGCCATGTTGAATGTTTTGTATTTATTTATTTATTATTATGTTTTAAAATATTATTATTATGGAACCGAATTATAATTTTATTTATTTAAAGTATTATATTTAATAATAATTATTATCTTTCTTACTGTAATTCAACTTTTATATAATATTTATTTGTTGAGCGCCAGTTGTGACATTATAATACACAACAATTAACACAGCATACAAATAATGCTTAATATAAATAATTATTATCACATACAATATATTTTTCCGTTAATACACATTTACTTTTAGAGTAACCATTTAGCTACAAACAAAATTTAAATAGTCAAATGGTCGGGATCGTGCCACACGTTCAGGGCGACAATTTATATAACATATAAGAAATTATATAATGTATTTATTTTGTGTAGCCCCACGATTTTAAAGCGCCAATTTATATAAGATAACAAATTATATAATAATATTGAATTCATGGGTGTAATCGTAATAAGAAGATGATGCGTTATGTAAGTTTAAAATTGTTCCATTATTTATTTTTTTATTAAACAAAATCTTTCATTCGCATATTAAATAGTACTCATTATTATATCGTTTGTAACACAACGTATAACTAACAAATTACATACAACAGGTTATACTTATATCTTATTATCTAATTTTAATTAATTAAATATTATTGCTCTCGGCTTACTCATTGTGTGGTCATCTTTTTGCATTGCTGATTAACTTACTTCAATAATGAATTTACTTGTATTCCAATTTCTTTAATATTAATTGGTTTTAAAAGTTTCTACTGCATATGCATTCTCCTTTATCAACAAAGAATTTATTAATTACGTTACCTCAAAAATCAAATATTTCTCTTATAATTTATGTTACTCTCAATTACTAAATTTTAGACAAGAGATGTTATTCTAAATTTCACTCTCCTTTTACATTTATGTACAATTAGTTATTTCAATACAGGTTGAATGTCTTTCATTCTAACTTTATTTTGTGTCTTTCAAATGTCTGTAATTACAATGGTTTTTCATCACCTCGTTTAACGTGGTTAATCATCCGTACGTCCTCCTTTGGTCCTCAGTCCGTGTCCTCCTGGTCCTCTTCTTGTGTCCTCCGTGTCCTCCTGGTCCTCTGGTCGGATTCCACTGCATGTGCTGTTTAATAGTCGTCACGCTTCACATCATATGCTGCAGGTGTGTCCATAGACCTCATCGTATGTGCTCTGCTGCTCTGGTTGGACTTCCAGTTTGTCCTGTGAATCTTACTATAGATTAAAAACGTCGTCGACTGACATAGCCTCCTGTGGCAACGGTTTAATCGAGTGCGGACATATTATCTTTGTTAGTGCGACCTGGTATTTATAGCCAGGTCATGCAAAAGCTCAGGTCTGAACAATTTTCAACTTCTCAGATTTTGTCGAAGCGTCATTACCCCCAATCTGGTTAAATTCACTATTTTCGCCTATCTTCGCAAATTACGAAGTCTGTTTCACACAACACGATGTTCAATCGATCACTAATTTTTATATGTTTACTATACGTAAATTACACTTCTTTATTCTAATTACAAAAAGAGCTATTCACTTTTACGTATAGTAATTACACTTTCCGTCACTTCGGCACGGTCTTTTAACCCTTTGTTCACCTTTAATTTCTATACTCTTTGGTGTCTTTTGTTTTACCATATAGTACATATTTTTCTTATAATTAAAATAAAACATAATATCTATCGTACTTGAAAAGGGTTGGTTACATTTCAGGAACGGACAGGCTTCACACACAAAAACAAAACACGCGTGTACACAACGCTAGCGACAGGTGTGCCAGGAATGCGTATCCATGCATGAATTCTGCGCTCCCTATTTTTAACAACGATACAGCTTATGCAATCTGAATCATGTTTAATAATCCATATTTATTTATTTTTATTATTTATTTAATTTATTTTGGCAATACACAGTACCGTTAATGGTTGTACCGTTGCAATGTATATATATATATAATATATATATTTCAACACAACGAGTTTCATGTGCGAACCCCCAACTTCTTGGGCGACAAATCGTGACACTACAACACATTAAATTTGTGAGTGTATATGATGATAGGTGTAATCGTAATAATAATAAAACTATGTAATTTGGTTAAAAATCATTTAAATATTTATTAAATAAATTTTATTATTTTTGTTAAGAATTAAAAAAGCATTATTCTTCGCATGTGTTTGTGGTTGTAACACACTCTAATTATTACATATAATCGATATTCATATTACACATAGACATATTATACAACCTTATATTCTAATACATCTTATAATTATCTAATATTGCCATCAGCTAGCTCATTGGTGTGGTACTGATTAGATTATCTAATTTCTCTAACGTTCTAATCTCTTTTCTAAATTTACTGCATATGCATTGCTTTCTAATAAAGTTTCACTAATTAAGTTATCAATTTAAATACCAATAATTATACATTGCAAATTATAGCTTGCAAGTTACTGATCAAAATTATAGTTAAACATTCTTACATTACATGAGTTATTCTACAAAGAATATTTACATTTGTACAATTTATTAATTTATATTTCGGATAGAATTGTCTCTCTTTTTACTTTTTTAATTATTATTGTCTCTAAATGAGTTCGGTTTTCAACTACATGGGTGTTTGTCACCTTATTGTTGTGGTAACTCTCCAGCGTGTCCTCTTCGGTCCTAGGTCCTCGATACTGGATGCTCCTTCGTCGTCCTGGAGTCCTGGAGTCCTGGTCCCTCGTCCGTCGGATTCTCGTACGCTGGATTACTGCATGTACTTGGCTGCTCCCTCGTCTTCCGCCATGACCTCAGGTTGCAAGTGCTCACATGAACTGATGAGTAGTCCTTGACTACTTGAACTGACGAACAGTGAAGTCCTTGACTGCTGCTGTGGTTGAGATATAAATGTTGTTATTTCTAAGTAGAGTCTCTGGCTGCGACAGTAGTCGATCAGGAAAGAGTTGTACTCTTGAAGCAGAGCCTCCGGCCGCGACGATGGTTGAATGTGGAAGATAATGATGTTAGCGCATCCCCTGTATTTATACCCAGGGCGCTAAAATAATGGTTCGACAATATTCTGCATATCAGAGACTCTCGTGGCGTCACTTCTCACTCGCGATTTTTGTCACACTTAATTGACAAACTTTTCGCGATCGGCGAAGTCTTCTGCACATTACCCGATATTAATTCTGTCGGTAATTTTTATGTGTTTGCCATGTACAATCCGTTTTTCTTTATCTTAATTAACATAAGTTCTGCAAGCTAAACAATTATTATTAAACATATGAATCATTTATTTATTTTAATTAAATATTTAAATTACTTTGTGCAATGCACAGTACCCTGTACTGTTGCACTATTTCCCTGCTCAAAAATAAAAAAATTTAATAAACAGGTTTATTAAATTTTTGCCTTTTTACATTAGACAAATAGTATAGTACATTTTTACAAAACACATTTATTTTCATTATGCTCATAATATTGATGAATAAATTATTCAAATTAACCTTATGCGTGGCGGGCTGAACAATTATTACCCTCTCAATGAATGTTGAGTTGATGCGTTCGCTTCGCAGTATCGACTTTAATTTTATTATACGTTCTCCTTTATTTTTGTCACAGTGTCCTAGTTATTTATTCATAGAATTTTCTTAAAGAGCTGGCATGATATTTGTCCAATTTTTTCTGTCTCGTGTCATCATACACAATGAAAGTCTGTTTGCTAACTTGTCTTAGCAAAGTGTAAGGTCCATCATATAATCTGAAGAATGTTTTCGTAGTATTATCAATACGCTTTCCCACTGGATTGGTCTTTAATAATACCTTCTCTCCAACAATAAACTTCTGCAACTTGTGAGTTATGTTGAATCGTTCTATTCTCTTATTACCTTTTTCCATCATTCTTCGTTTCGCATGTGCAATCTTAATGTTTAACGGTATTGGTAAGTTCTGATTAGCAGGTTTCTGCACATATCTTTTCCAAAATCTGTTGGGCTGTCGACCTTCTTCAATCTCTACTGGTGTGTAGCTCGTTGCTTCGCTGTAATTCTCATTAATAGCTTTCTCAATGAATGGTAAATACTCTGCCCATTTATTATGTTGGTTAGGCAGTAGTTTCGCTGGTACTTACCCAACTCTTTGCTCACTCTCTCGGCTAAATTTCCCTGTGGATGTCTGACGGATGTGAGTATGGGTTGTAATCCATTTTCTCTCAATATTCTATTCCATACCTCACTTTGAATTTGCACTCCTTGATCACTAAGAAACCTCTTCATCTTACCATGTATTGGAATATATTTTTGTAACAGAATTTTTAGGACAGCTTTCGTTGTGGGTCGCATAATAGGATACAGATGAACTGCCTTAGAAAACACGTCTATATAGACTAGTATGTGTTTAAACCCCCGACTGCATCGTGGTAAAGGTCCTAAGAAATCCACTGCAATTAATTTTCCATTCGCTTCCTTCTGTATACTTTGCATTTCCACATAGGTGTGAAGATTAGGTTGCTTAGCAGTCTGGCAAACATAACACTTCTTCAATTCATTTTTTATCTTTGTAAACATGTTGTTGATAGTAAAATCTTTTCTAAGGGATAAATAACATTTTAATGCCGATGCATGAGCTAAGCTCTCATGAGTGGGTGTTATCAATTTAAATAACATCTCGTTTGTCAACACAACTTTCCAATCATGTCTTATTAATTTGAAAAGAATGTTGTTATATAGCTTATATTGAGCTGGTAGGTTCGATTAATTTTTTAAATTTCTTAATGTAATATCTTCATTCTGTTCTGCTGCTAAATTTCGTAGCATTCTTCTTACTTCGTTGCTCTTCAAATTGAATAGGTAATAGACGTACTGCGTTCTTTTTATTTCTAGATCTTCTTACATTCTTCTGGCTAAAATTCATTTCATTTCACAAGAGTTCATTACATTATATTTCCGTAAAAATGGCAATTCTTGCGTATTTACATATTATTTTTACATATTAATCACACATTTTTTCGCATATTATTAATAGTTAAAATCGTAGTATATACAAATAACTATTATTTACATTAGCATAGTGTGTATCCCCTAATTTACACCCTTCTCTAAGTTAAAAATGCATTGTGTCAGTTGACAGGAAATATGTGTTGTTCCTTTGTTCACCGCCATCAGTCATAGTGGTCGTTGAGGAGCCGTCTATATGGCTATTGCCGTTTCGCATTCCTTCCTCGTTATTGTTCGCTTTGAGCGTGTAACTTGTACAATCATAGGGTGACAATTTTTTTCTAGCAGTCGGCAAGACGTGTTCACCTCTCTGCCGTTCATGACTAACGCATTCCTTCTTAGTAGTTTGTGTGTAACGTACATTCACAGCTGAGCGCTTTTTCGTGCGTCGCCTTGTTGCATAATAATAATCACTGTAGTGTTTACAATTATAATTATTGTGATTATCGTACTGTCAATAATTGTGTTGTTTACTCTCGTCGCGAGTAATGTGATTCGATCGTGTTACACGTATTGCTTTTTTAATTGTTTTAATACTGTGAGTGTAAGAAGCGAATTGGATATTCTTGTTAACGAGGTACGATTGTTGAGATTTTATTTTATACTCTTCTTTAGTATTAATTATTTCATTAGAATCGTCTTTATTAATTATCAACTTTTGTTCTTGCTTATTTCCGATTACAATAGCTTGTTCATAGAGTGCTTGTTTAACCTTATTTTCGTGTGAATCTATACTCGTATTCGTGTCCATAATTTTGTCTACTAATCGTGTAGTATTACCTACAAAATCTTGTTTTAATTCTTGTCTAAGATTTGCATTAAATTCTTTTAATTCTTCTCTTAATTGTACCTAATCTTAATTAATTCACTTATACTTTCCGTTTGTTTATCTAGATTAGCATTTATATTTTCTGTTAGTTTATCATTTAAACTTTCTATTTGTTTATTCATATTCTGATATAATTCATCCATTTGTTTTTCTCTTTCAGCAATTATATTTTCCGTTTGTTTTCTAAAAAATTCTTCTAACATGGGTCGCATCATATTTATGATTGCCTCTTCCATAATTAAACTTCCTGGTACTGCCATGTTGAATTATTTTTATTTACTTTTATTTTAAATAATTATTATTGGTGATCTCGGTTATACTATATTTTTATTTATTATTTTGATTATTATTATTGCTGTTATTATTATATTACCATTACGATTACACTTTCATTTAACAATTAAGTGTTGAGCCCCAGTTGTGTTATTATATTACACAACAATTTGAAATGACATTCAAATAATATTTACTATAATATTAGCTATTACATATAATATATCTTTGCATTTAACACATTTTTCTTTAGAGCATACATTAAAATTTAAAATCTTTCAAAATCGTTGAATGGCTTGGTCGGGCCACACGTTCTTGGGCGACATTTTTCAACACAAACGAGTTTAATGTGCGAACCCCCAACTTCTTGGGGGACAAATCGTGACAACACTACAACACATTGAATTTGTTTGTGTATATGATGATAGGTGTAATCGTAATAATAATAACATTATGTAATTTGGTTAAAAATCATTTAAACATTTATTAAATACAATTTTTTATTTTTGTTACGAATTAAAAATCATTATTCTTCGCATGTGTGTGTGGTTATAACATACTCTAATTATTACATATAATTGATATTCATATTACACATAGACATATTATACAACCTTATATTCTAATGCATCTTATAATTATCTAATATTGCTCTCAGCTAGCTCATTGGTGTGATACTGATGAGATTATCTAATTTCTCTAATGATCTAATCTCTTTTCTAAATTTACTGCATATGCATTGCTTTATAATAAAGTTTCACTAATTACGTTATCAATTTAAATATCAAAAATTATAGATTGCAAATTATAGCTTGTAAGTTACTGATCAAAATTAAAGTTAAACTTTCTTACATTACATGAGTTATTCTACAAAGAATATTTACATTTGTACAATTTATTAATTTATATTTGGAATTGAATTGTCTCTCTTTTTACTTTTTTAATTATTATTGTCTCTAAGTGAGTTCGGATTTCAAGTATTGGGTGTTTGTCACCTTATTGTTGTGGTAACTCGCCAGCGTGTCCTCTTCGGTCCTAGGTCCTCTATACTGGATGCTCCTTCGTCGTCCTGGAGTCCTGGAGTCCTGGTCCCTCGTCCGTCGGATTCTCGTCGCTGGATTACTGCATGTACTTGGCTGCTCCCTCGTCTTCCGTCATGGCCTCAGGTTGCAAGTGCTCACATGAACTGATGAGTATTCGTGTAGTCCTTGACTGCTGCTGTGGTTGAGATATAAATGTTGTTGTTTCTAAGTAGAGTCTCTGGCTGCGACAGTAGTCGATCAGGAAAGAGTTGTACTCTTGAAGCAGAGCCTCCGGCCGCGACGATGGTTGAATGTGGAAGATAATGATGTTAGCGCGTCCCCTGTATTTATTCTCAGGACGCTAAAATCATGTTTCGACAATATTCTGCATGTCAGAGACTGTCGTGGCGTCACTTCTCACACGCGATTTTTGTCACATTTAATTCGCCTGTCTTCGCGATTGGCGTAGTCTTTTGAATATTACCCGATATTCATTCTGTCGGTAACTTTTATGTTTTCACCATGTACAAACCGTTTTTTTTTTATCTTAATTGACATAAGTTCGATTTGTTTTTATTTTTCTGTAATTGCACTTTTTATCATTTTTACACCATTTTTATACACATATGCTTCTTATTTTTATACACATTTTGGTGTATTTGGTTTTGTGCTATTGTGCACACAATCTTTACAAATTAAATAAATTCAAATAATTAATAGCGTTCATTATGGTTGACGCTTTTCAGGTATTGACAGGTTTCAAACACACACGTAACATACGCGTGTACACAGAGACAGAGCAGCTGGCGTGATTCACCTGTTTCAACATGAAAATTTGGTTGTTCGTATTGCAAGCTGATCTATTATTATTAACCATATGAAGCATTTATTTATTTTAATTAATTATTAGATTACTTTGTGCAATGCACAGTACCCTATACATTTGTCCTCTTGCAATATATATATATATATATATATATATATATATATATATATATATATATATATATATATATATATTGTAACGGTACATATCTTCACCGTACATTTGAAAACAACTATAAGAAATTAAACACTCATTAATTAACACTAGAACACCCAAGAAATGAATAATAGATGAATAATTGTGTACTAAATATTATATCCGGTCCACGAAATTATTAAAACAACAAATGAAGAGTAATAAATAATAACTAAGAAGAAAAATAGAAAACAACATGGTAATGTGATTAACCAGTAACCCAATAGATATGGTAAGTGAGAGGACAAAACCAAATGTACTAACATCGAACACTAACAAGATACAGAAGGTAATATGAATAAACGCAAATAAATTGTTAAGTGAGGAAGAGTTAACCACTCTACTCTACAATGTGCCAGTATGAGTACCAAGATATAATGAAACAAATAAAACAAGGAGTCTACAGAATTAAGAAACCAGTAAAGACACACAGACATGTACAAACTATTACTAAAGACTTGACCATGACTAAAACTCTTTATTTTAAGATGAAAATATAATTAATAAACAACAGAAACAATGAAATAAAATATTGGCAATATAAGAATGAGTTAGTTGTCTTAGAAATAACAGAGCACCATGACTGCTTTTAATCCAAGTAAATCCAATTAAGTAATATTAAACAAAACCTGGTAATCACCAGTAAACATATAATTATAGTGTGAAAAAATAATAAATAATGATTAACAAAAACATGGGTGTAAAATAATAACCTTAAAACATTGAGATAAGGGGATAAAATGCATAGGAAGAAAACAATGTAAAGCCACTGTTGTCACCCAAGGGGGTCTCAGATAACCTTACTCCGGGTACAAATTCACTTATAACTAGAATATTTAATAGTAAAACTTTGTAAAAGTAGTTTATGTTATGCAATTATGAAACTAGACATTATAAAGGCAAACCTAGTGCTATGATTTAGTAATTAAAAATGACATGTGTTGTGTCTAATGTAATTACACAGGCTGAAATGGACAGAAAGATGTACCCATTAAACACACTGAGAAGTTCTACAATTTTGTCAATCAGAGAAAGACAATGACATAACTGTGTACTGCAATATCTAATACTGCTATGATAAGGTAGAATAAAGATAATGAACCATTAATTAAACCATAATTATGAAAAATTAATGTAACTCTCTGACTACACTAGATGCAAGACGTGTTAGTGAATTATTCACAATCTCACATATAATAATTGGAGACTAACCATTATAAAACATTCTTTAGACTATAAAGACCATTTGTACAAAAAAGAACCACTTAAAATTGAGTATATTATTAACCATCAACCAAATCATAATGACCCAGGGCATACCAAAACTATGAATAAATAATAAAACTAAAAACCAAAAATTAACTATATTTGAATAAAATCTGAGATATCCAGAAGTTGTAATGGACATCACAGAATGATTAGATCACAGTAAAAAATGAACAGAGCCAATTATTAAAATAAAAGGAGTGAATCAACTTAACTATGCTCTAGGCCAAAGAAAGCATAGAACAAATATTGTAATTTTTATTAATTTAAGACAATTATTGTAGTAGAGATTAGCATAAAAGGACTTGGAAAGAAACATATGGTTGAAATGTAATCACCATTTGTTCAATTTCTATGAAGAAACATGTAAAATTATAAGAAATATGTCATAGTCGTAAGTGAAAAACATTAACGTTTTAATTAAAGCACCAAAATATGCCTTGTGAGGACTTTTTTTAACGAGCAAATCAATTGTAATAACTTGATGTGGCTTCATAAAGTATTACTAGTAACGCAAGGACGTTAAACCAATTTAAAAATATTTCTTTTATTTTGGACAAAAACGAAAGCATCATTTTTATACCTCAACACCAAAGTCATTAACATTTTATAAAAATTAATTGTGTTCGCCGAGGGAGTGACCTCTCTCAAAGGAATGGCAGCAATCTCTAATCCAATGAAATCGATTAAAATCAACAGGGGAGTATGTAATCCCAAAATTGGAACAGCGAGAGAGACGCCAATTTCTTCACACTTCATATCTGACGAGCGAAGCAGTAACGACAGCCATTTCTGTGCGCGAGAAAAGTCGAGTGCGGAATTGAATCAGCTGTTCGGGTTTCAATGTAAACAATTGGTGACATAACCAAACATTTTTAAGTTTCGAGTTTAATGCATAAATGCAAATGCAATAGTGACACAACATTGCAGAGTGTGCAATAGGCTGTAAGTAAGTTAATTGCAGGATGTATAGTGATTAATTATACCTATAAAATTTTAACCTGATTAACAGTAAATTTATGAATTGAGAATAAGTAATGAAAACAAACATAAACTATTATAGTTTTTTTCGAAACATGAAACCATAACTAATTGACTTTGATTCATTAATTTTAAGGAATATTATTTGAATTTTAAACAAAATAGATATTTTGTACTTACCTTGTAAAGGTTATCCAACCAGTGATATAGACACTAAATTGATATGAACTCAAGAGGGGTTATCTAACCTTGTGTTTTTTCGCTACATAAACAATCACTAAATATTTTAATGAACTTAAACTAAGGAATATACTGTAGCCAGTTAACTGACAAGAGATCAGTAATCAATGAACTTGATAATTCATGATGAATAATGGATGAACTTATGATTTTAATTATTGTGTGTATTTGTTATGTATAGGCTAAGGAGTTACATTGTTTTAAAATAGACGCAATTTTATATCAGCTCAGCATGCCTGAATTAACCTCAATGGTGACGATAGTCGAAACTTTCAATTTTATGTTATTAATTTAAATTTTTTGATGTTATTTCATTTATATACCTCATCTCCTATTACTCAATTCAAACAGTAGTACACATGTTTTCTGTTTACGTATCTTGCAGTCTCAAAGAAACCACGAAAATTTTAAAATTAATTAAACAAAGTTTCAATGTTATATTTTAAAAAGAAATAGGTTAACCACCCTGAGAATTAGAGTCAGTAATAACCAATGTTAATTATTAATGAGGCAAACAGCCAGTTATTTATCAATCAATAATTTCAATTTATTAAAATTGTTAATAAGTCACATTGTAAAACAGTAAAAGAGTTGACGAGTTTTATTTACTAGACAGTACGAATACATGATAGGTAACTATTGGTACTCCTACAGGTGGCAGAAATTAACTCAAATATTTTGAATTGAGTTATCTACTCGCATGTTAACATGGTTGTTAACAAGTCAAACCTTCACACTTAGCAAGTACAAGATGAGTAAATAATTTGTGTTTCTTTCAGTAAGCATTAGATCTACGGCGAACTACACTATCCACATGCGCCTGCGAGGGAGTCAACCTGACCACTTCGTATTCAAACGTCAATTTTGAACGAACCACACAGTGCATAGAAGAGATATTAAATATTTTTTATTAAACACTATTCAACATAATTAAAAATTTTAAACCATTTTGAGCTAATTAAATAATTAAATAAAATTAAACTACGTGTGACAGTGTAACACGTATGTAACAGGTTACTTACAACACACACACACACACACACACACACACACACACACACACACACACACACACACACACACACACACACACACAACTGAGCACTTAACGGTAAAAATAAAAAGAAATTGAAATTGCTTGTTTTGTGTTTAAATAAGTTATTCCTTCTGTCATAACCAGACAACTCTGATGCTTATATCTCAGAGTGATTCTGTGTACAATCGTTGAAAAGGAATTTGCTCTAATCCTGAAAAAAAAAATAATTACATAGCTGCAAACATTACCACAAAAGCTCAAAAATATTACATGAAAGCTTTTATTCGACTATTTATAAGATTAAATTACCTTGTAACATTTACAGCTTAATGGTAACGTGGTGCATGCTTAATTTCAGATTAAACACTTTTTAACTTTTCTTTTATAAAATATCCGGGGGAACATGAAACTTTAAAATAATAACAACCTTTAATGTAATTTAGCTTGTATGTAATTTTTTTCATTTAAATAGCCCTGGTAAGAGACACACTTAAAACGACAGTGTGAATACGCATTTGTGTTAAGCAAGTTTGTCTTTACTGGTTAAATAGTATGTGGCAAAGGATTTTAATAATGGATTGTAAACACTGCGGAATTTTGGAAGATTCAAAGAATAAAATAAATTGTAGTGTTTTAGTACACCATCCAGCGAACGTAGTAAGCTGACTAGCAATTGTTTTGTGATGATGTCTTCTCTGAGTTTAATTTTAGAGCTTTTTTATCCTGAATACGCATAATACGTGTATTTATGTTCAAAATTATACAGAATATAAATATACAAACCTATATTCTAAGAATATATACTTTAAAATTTAATTCAGAGGCAACCATATTTGTCTCTTATGACATTTTTAGTTATTACATCAGCCTACGTTATCAAAATGCTTAGTATGTAACTTGTATAAATACAAGGAAATCTATTAGCTTACTAAATGCTAAAGAAAAGAAAAGAAAAAATATTTCCTCATATTATCGTACTTTAATATAATTTTCTTTTCATTACTGAGATACTCTAAAAATCTGTTGAACCTGTTCACTTTCCCCTTCTCAGCCAAGAAGATTTTTCCTATTCTCACGTTTTATTGTACTACTGTGTCATTATTCCTTGTTTATTCCTAATTAATTTACGAGTCTCCATATCTTTTCCATTTTACGTTTCATATTTTCTTATTACTTTTGAGTAACGCCTCACTTATCGTTACCACTTTTTCCCTGCTTGTTTTTAAATTCAATTTAGAAAACTCTACGTCACTTCATTTTCTTAAATTAACGTTTAAAATTGTGTAGCTAAACTAAGTTTTACCCGTAATCAGTGACATATTGTGGGTATCTACACGGTTTTATTTTTTTCCTGTTCGTTTCCTAGTGTATGTGTTTAGAGAAACTTATCTCTTGCACTCTGAACACGTGCATGTGTAATTTCATCACGTGTAATAGTCAAACTTTACATTGTCAACAGATACTAAAGTTCCTTCCCAAAATTTAATGGATTGGTTTACGTTACTGTTTCTTAATCCAGACTCTCCAAAAAAAGACATTCTACTTACACTTTCACAACTTGAGTTTTTAATAACCGCCATTATTAGATTTTCTGTTTACTTCATTAAAAAAAATTGTAAATCCTTTTGACATGTTTGTATAAATTATCCAAGCTTATATCCTTTAATTTGAGTGGAAGGATAGACCTAATTCTCAGCTTCATAGAGAAGTGTGGAGAGGGCCATCACCTTGTACAACTTCAGCCGTATTTCCTCACTCTTTGATTATCATACTGTTCGACTGTCCGCATTTTAGAGACTATTTACTATTGCGTGTTAGAGAATCGTTCGTAAATAGCGACTATTAAAAATTAAACTTAGTGATAAGCGACTTTTGAGTAACAATGAAACAACAACCACACAGCAACACAGTCTATCCCTGAGCTCGTCTACCTCTACCTCTATAAGTCTTTCACAACTGACGGAAAAGTAAAATTCTGACAAATATATACACACTTACACAAATTTATATTCTGGTACATATAGTTTGTAACGTCAAAAGATTTACAAACCTAATACTACACAAAACGGAAAATTGTGTAACTCACATTCACAAACCTCATCTTTACCGCTAAACGTGAAGAAAACATTACCATAGGTAGGCCTACTTATATTTACAAGGCTGGAACGAACACATCATTTCTGAATATACTGGAAATCTACTGGAACTGATACACAACTCCTCTAACACATACAAAATGCTTATACAAAACAAACTAGCTCTCAGTTCCATGCTTTAAGGAATAAATAATATTACATCAGCACAGGAATACTATCAAGATGAACCAAACAAAACTAAATATTTGGACAAAGCCAACAAATTTGAGAGAACACTAACAGGCCGACCCCTACGCAAAACCTGAAATAATTTACAAGTAAAGGCAGAAACAACTAATTCATATCACTCGCCTTTCAACCACAACGAAAATCGTACAAAAATTTAAAGAAGCAGGTTACAACATTGCATTGAGAACCACACACAACACGGAACACATGCTGTTATAAACTCACAAATAAACTGAAAAATTTATAATTTATCTGGAATTTCCATGATATAAAACCTTTACACTCCACCACTGAATTTACTTTTGCAGAACCAATTCACTGAAACGGATTACACATAAACAAGCATCAACAAATATATGCAAATCAGAAAGTTTTGAGAACTAGACACACTTATGCAACTAGTAATATACAACTCACAAAGTTTTTATGCAGAGAACATTCCGAGTAAATGAACAGACACACCTTAAATATTCTTTGAACACATCACACCCAGAATAAGATCTGATAACTTATTCAAACAACCGGACTACATCCGTCACCGGCACTGACAGTACTGATACCTGCTTCTATGCCAAAATTGGCATTGAACAAAAGCTGGCTTAGGCGAAAGTAAAAAAAACTATGTTATTTATCTAAAAATTTAGTCTTCCGTTGTCACTGTTACTCAGACACGTCAGTGCAACAAATCCAGCAGTTATGATAATAATTATAATAATAATAATAATAAATAGGATCTTGGTAATTAAAAAGTGTGTTCATGTCTCTTTTTATCATTATGTTAGACCTACATTATTACTCTTGAAATAATTAAATCCATATGGGTCGTACACAAAAGCGTAAAACGAAAACTTTGGAAAGAAAATTTTAAGAAATTAGTTTAACACTAACCTGTTTTTACCTGCCTAGGCTTACATCAATTTGTTTACATTGTATGGATATTCTGCGTATCGTACTGCTTTCCGTATGGGTAGTACATGCATTTTTTACATTCAATATTTATCTACATTAATAATATTTTTATAAAATTTGTATAGGGAAAGTATCTCACTTTTGTCAGTATTGTGTAAGCAGATGAACACTATTTTGTATTTTCATAGATTATAATATTTTATCATTTATTTATTATAAACTTTATAGTTATAATAATTATAAAATAATGTAATTATTATATTTGATAATTTTAAAATTATAATTGTATGTTATAATTATTATATTATAATTTTAATGAAATTAAAATTGTATTTACAATGATAATAATTATTATTATTTTATTTTAATATTTATAAATTTTCTGAGTAGTTGGACGGCTGACTTTTCTCCTCGATGGTACAAACAAGCCTCTTAAATTGTCTGAACTGAACGTGCAAACCTGTATCGATTATAATTCCACCTCCGGGAGAATCAATGTTACACTGTCTTTAGTTTTACATTTTATGATTGTAACTGCTTATTTTGCAAATATTTGTGATAATAATGAGTGTCAATGATAAATTACCTACATGTCAAAAAATTTAGCCAATAGCGTTTTTCAATAAACTGCTAAATGTTTGAACAAATAGATTACTATTTCCTTAAGTCTTTAGCAATTAATTCGTGTGTGTGTGTGTGTGTGTGTTCAGCAAGGACAACTTAAGTCACATGACCTCTCTAGTTTGTAAGTTTGATTAGCGACAAGTCTAGTGTTGGACGCAGTCAAACAGGCAGTATAACTATTACAATGTAGCAATCTGAAATATTTTATTACTTTAATTAGTAAAATGTTTCGATTGTAATAACAAAAAGAATCGTCGTGTCACTCTGGACAGCGTAAAATTAAATTTACCGGCTCATGTTCATGTCAGCAGATATAAAAGGTTAACTCTCCCGCGGCGACAGACTTCGCGGCATGTTGAGTGCAGTTTAATGAAGTGAACGTCTCTTGCACTGACAGTGAAAATATTTTACATAGAAGTTTTAAAAATAAAGTTTTAAAGCTAGCTTTGTTTATAATTAAATTAATAAAATATTGGATATGTATTTTAATTAAACCTGAGTGGGAAGTTATTTGAATAAATTATTAAATATTCCTGGTTTTAAAACTTTCTCACTAGTCTGAGAGTAAAGACGATACTGACACTGTGTAAAGTCACCACTGTTTTATTTTTGCATACATAACCTAACACAAAATATTTCTAATACAAAAAGAGTCACAACTATACAAAGACATAATCCAAACACATAATTACGATACAGAATATAATAATACAATAAAATTCCTTACAGCTGTGAAAGTGTACACGCTAACAGAGAGAACAAATAACAAAAATCAAGAAAGTGCAAATCTTTTATTTGAAATAGAAAATTAATGAATACAAAACCACTCGGTGTAACCGTTTAAATAAAAATGCAGTAAAACCGTCTCCCCGAATCGCACTGAATTACAAGCACAGATGTCACAGAAGTGTCGGACTTTATGGAACTGCTTGGTGGATTTTTACATCTTTCTTTACAACGTACTGAATGTTTGTCGATATCAGAGCACTTTTTCCTTTAAGATTCTACAAACAAAATTTGTACAGGCTTATATGGCTTTAAGAAATTTTGAAGTTTACAACATTTTGTAAGTAATAATAAATTTTATTCGCATGTCACAAATAATGGTAAATATAGAGCATTTTCTTAAATTACCTGTACAAGGGGAACAATACCTATCAATTCCCATTCTAAAAATCTTACTCTACATTATACTCATCAAAAGCGTATATTTAAATATGAGTCCTAACCTAACCTGACATAACACAGAATTTCACAACTTTTATATTCGTGTTTATATTTGGACCTCATAATACAAACATTGTTATTCTCAGAACAAATTAATTATATCTATGACAATAATTGTTATGTAACCTAATTACAGTTTTACGAGAAAACTTAAACTCAAAAAATGAATATAGGCCTACACGAACTGCTTTACGTGCTTATAAAACAATCATACCTAACTGTGTGAAATTATAAAATATTACTGCGCAATTATATGCTAATAAAAAAAAGAAGTTTGTAAATTAAAATATTTGTATATTAGTACATTATTATGCCAAACACAAAATATATTTTCAATTTATTATGTACAACATAATTGTTCACAATTTCAGGAAATCTTTCATTGATGTTTCACATTATACAATTTGTATCAAGAGACCTTTGCCGAAAGTTATTCGACTGAAGTGTAAGGGACAAACAGGGCATGCAGAAATTGTTTACCATAAATTCCTAACTTTATACAGTTGAACTAATAAACCGACGGGTTGGAAAGTTTAAGTGGTAAGGTGGAAAGAGGGTGTTACGAGTTGCTGGCTGGCCATCGAGCTCTGAGGGTTTCAAAGGAAACAGGGTAAATTGCATTTACTTGTAATATTATGTTACTAAATCTGTGTCTCTGAAGCTCACTGTTGTTAGTCTTGCTCTGGTGTTGAAAGTTTCAATGTAGACCCAAGAGGGCATGTGACAGTTACCCACGCAAACGTCCGTGTCTTCTCCTTTACCAAACATTTTTTAACATAGCTCACTCCTAATATCGCTGTCAGTATTTACGTGTACAGTGAAACAATTTTTATTGATTTCAGAATATTTAAACTAAAAATGTACATTTGTAAAAGCGTTTCTGCCAAGTCTTTCTAGCGTAAGTTGTAAGTACACATAGGTAACAAAAATGTGCATTATTACTTTATGGATAATATACGAACTAAGCCACTGTTTTCCTAAAGCACCAAACAGCGCAAGAATATGCAATTACAAGTGCATACCACAGGCAAAAAATAGTTCCAGTGCGCATACGCTGGCTCGGCTGAGAAGGCTCTCAGCCCCACCATGTCCGTCCACAACGACTGTGTAAGTGGTCTTAGAGGGGAGGGTATGGTTCAGTTAGATGCGTAGTCTAAATGTGTATGTATGAATAAATTGCGATTTGTTTTCACTTATACGATTTCTTTACGTTTTTTTAATATAATCGTATATATACGATGTACATTTAATTTACGTTTAGTAGTTATTATAACCATTGAAACTAATAGTGTGTTGTGATTTTAGTTGACTTATTACCAACGAATTACCATTCGTTGTCGCATTGTTACCGTAACGTGTTATTTTTTTTTATAAATAGCATCGTCATCGAACAGTAAGCTAGCTTCTGGGAGACCTCTAACAAGACAAGCCAGAGAAATTATTTTCAACGTGCCAGAATATTTAAGAAAACAAAAAAAGGGATACAACTTAGGTTATAATATTTCCGCCAGTACAAGTGAAGCAAAAGGAGTCTCTCAAGCTACTGGGTACAAAATTTTAAAAGAAGGTTGTAAAACTTTTGGTTGTGAAACAAATTTATTTTCTACACTAAAAGGAAAATTGCAGACTCATAAAAAAAAATTGAAGTGGACTCCTTCACAGATAGTCCAATAAGGAGAAAGATGCACGAATTTCATGCAGTCAGAAAAGTCTCACCCTCAACAAAGAGTTTACTACAATCTCTGAAGGAAGGTGATGTCATTCAATGTCAACGAAAATATTTAAGGCAACGACTTAAAAAGTTAGGATTTAAATGAACTCGTTGTCAATCTAATAGAAGGATCCTGATGGAAAGAAGTGTTTATCGTTGTTTGGAGAATTCGCTATCTAAGTGACATAAATAAATACAGGCAAGAGGGTACAAATATTCTTTACATTGACGAAACATATGTTCAGGCATCAAATTCTTCATGTTGGCAATCTTCTGAAGAGGTCGGTATAACAACGAAAATTGGTAAAGTTAATACACTTATTGTCGTTCACTGTGGGGGAGAGGCTGGTTTTGTTAACAATGCACTGTTAATATTTAAGTCTTCGTCAACATCTGAACTACCACAGCTCTATGAATTTTAATAACTTCTGTAATTGGCTATCAGAAAAATTACTACCTAATCTCCTAAACAGCTCAGTAATAGTGATGGACAATGCCAAGTATCATTGTGTAGAAAGGGATAAAAGGCCGACATCGGGTTCACTAAAACAAGAATTAATTGACTGGCTTCTGAGTCATGATATTATAATTCATTTTACATTGACGAAATCTCAGCTGCTGGAAAAAAAGACATCACTTAACTATAAAAAACATTTGTTGTCAACGAAATAATTCGTGCAAAAGCCATATTCAACTTCGTCTGGCACCATCCCGATCTGAATCCTATAGAACTTGTCTGGATTCAAAGAGAACTTGCACGCAATTTTAGTAGCTTACCTTTAGTTGAAAAAAAATGTTGGGAAAAATAGTTGATAATTTTACAATTGCAATGTGGAAAAAGTGTTGCGAACATAAAACAAATTGAAGGACACTACTTGTACAGTAGCGCGGTAATTTTTACTTTATAGGTTGGCTAATCTGCGCTTTAATTTTTACTGTAATCTGATCAATTCATGTCCGTGCTCCGCACAGTTCGTCACACACGCTCGTAAGCGGCGGTCGGCTCGCGCCCGCAGCCTCACTGTCACATTTTCTGCTTGTCGCGACAATTAATATAGGCCTTAGGCCAACACTTCATATATTGCCCTTTAGGCCCGTTCATTAATTTAATTTAAATGTGATACGAATTGTATCCACGATATGCTTATTAGCCAATCTATCACTCAAAATGGTACCTAACAATTTCTAGTGTAATTGTGAACATTAAATAAATGAATTAATTACAGTCCACTCGCTTCATCATTTCTACATCCTGGCGAATCAACTTAAAGTATATAGAACACTTCACACTTAACATTCTTCTACAAAACATTTTCTGGTCCACTCGGACTGATACTAAACATTTTTTGGTCGCTCCGGACCTGGATTTCCGGATATATTATTCACAATTATTATTTTTCTGCCCCTATTTCTGGCCATCACGGGCGAATCAGCATATCCGCTGATACGACCGTGGCGTGAAACGATCAGCATTTCGCTCGTCGCCTTTGAGCCTCCTGACGACACCATCGCAAGAGCCTGCTAGCTTCAGTACTTCGGACAAGGCTGTCATCTCTCCGAGCTGTGTTTGCCATCTTCTCCACGGCGTCGACGCTTCAGGACATCGCCTACAAGGTATCACCTCACTAACATCATATCAAGGTGCGTACAATGGCTGAAGAAGGCCTCAAAATTTTCGTCAGAAAGAGAGGCGACTTAAAGTCCGCAATAGTGCGCATACAATCAGCTGTCAGTAACTTTGATACAAATTCCAATACAAAACACTTTTTAACAGTAAGACTTGAAAGTTTGAAAAGCTTGGCATCGAAGTACGACGAGGTACAATCTGAAATTGAACTTATTTGTAAAGACATAAACGCTGCTCAAGAAGACCGAGTTGAGGTCGAAGAAATGCTATATTCTACGGAAGCAAATATTTTGCAATTGATTGATACCTTTAATGTTCAGACTGTACCTCCCGTATTATCGACCCATATGCAATTAAAACCAATAAGTTTGCCCTGCTTCACAGGCAATATCTTGGAATGGCAGCATTTTCATTCAATTTTTACGGACTTGGTGCATACAAGATCCGATCTAACGCTAGTGCAGAAACTACATTATTTACATTCTTCTTTAAAAAATGAACCGTTAGACTTAATTAAATCACTACCTATTTGTAATGAAAATTACTCGATAGCGTTGAGTTTGCTGTCCGCAAGGTATGACAACAAGTTCATACTAGCTAAATACTACATTCAAAATTTACTTCAAGTTAAGTCGACAATTAAAGACTCTGTCCAAAGTTGGCAGAATTCACAAATACGATAACGTCTTCCGTTAATTCACTGGCGGCAATACAACTGTTAGTGAATTCATTTGAACTTACTACTATACAATTATTATCAACTAAACTCGACCCTACAACTTTTAAATTATGGAAGGAGTCTATAGACCCTGACAATCTTCCTAACTTTCAAGATTTTACTCATTTTTTAAACGCACGTAGACAGCTGTTAGAAAATACACTGCCTATCGATGCCGGACAGCAACTCAACAAGCCGAGTTTAAGACTCAACAATAAATCTGATAAATATAAATCAAGAAACGCTGCTGGCAGTACTACATTTAAGAGTTATCACTCAGCGTCAAGCAATTATTCATGTTTGTGTTGTAAATCTAATCATCCGCTTTACATATGTGATAAATTTCGTGCATTAAGCACCGCTGAGCGGGGACAATTTGTATCAAATCACGAATGTTGTACCAATTGTCTTAGATCAGATCATTTTGTATCTAATTGTAAGAATAAGCAGGCATGTAAGATCTGTTCAAAACGACACCACACATTGTTGCACACGAACAATGTGCCGAATTCAATCTCTGCCAGTAGTAGTAACTATTGTTCATTTAAATTACAATCCACGAACAATATTCTTTTATCAACAGCAATTATATTTGTCATTGACCAGGCTGGCAACAGACAAAAGGCAAGAGTTCTTTTGGACGCCGGTTCACAAATAAACTTTTGTACCAAATCATTTGCAAAGAAATTACGGCTTAATTTGACTAAATCCAACATACCAATTACGGGTATAAATAATACAGCGTGTTATGCCACTAATCTCGCGTCTATACGCATTATTTCTCGTTATCAGAAATTTAGCTTCGAGGCAAAATGTGCTATCTTATATGCATTAACCCACAATCTGCCGGCACAATCGTTTGACATAAATCAATTCAACATTCCTGACAACATTTTTCTTGCTGACCCAAATTTCAATATATCATCCGAAATCGACATACTCTTAGGGGCGCAATTTTACCTGGATTTAATTTTAGCCAACAAATACGTACGCGGCCCTCATTTTCCCATCATTCAGGAAACAAAATTAGGCTACATTTTGGCTGGCAATCTGCCCAAACACTGCCGCTACAAGGGTCCTGCTGTTTCGTTCCTAGCTAGGAACAACGAAAGTCAAATTTTACAGTCCCTCGAAAAATTTTGGGAAGCAGAAACTATCCCTGACAACACATCTGATAACGAGTCAGCTTGTGAGGAGCATTTCGTGCGTTCTACTCATCGCAACCATGAGGGTAGGTTCGTGGTTTCACTGCCATTTAAGTCCGATCATCTCCAGTTGGGGGAATCTTACACCAATGCTGAAGCAAGATTTTTGAATTTAGAACGTCGATTCAGGCGTGATGCTAAGCTCGCGCGCGATTACGCAGACTTTATTAATGAATATAAGGATCTTGGCCACATGACGCTTATCGATAATTGCTCTATCAATTCAGGAGTGTCAAATACTTACTATCTGCCTCACCATGCCGTGCTTAAGCAGTCTAGCTTGACCACAAAACTGCGCGTCGTTTTTGATGGTTCGTCCAAAACTACCAATGGCCTTTCTCTCAATGACATAATGTTGGTAGGCACGAATGTTCAGCAAGACCTTTTTTCTATTCTTTTACGTTTCCGCATGCATAAATATGTTCTCATCGCCGACATCGAGAAGATGTATCGACAAATTCGCGTAGCTGAAAAGGATTGTCACTATCAACGTATTCTGTGGCGTGACTCTCCTCTCGAACAATTGAAACACTTTGCATTGCGTACGGTAACCTACGGCACGGCTATTGCTTCGTTTTTGGCCACTCGCTGTCTTATTCAAATTGGTAGGGACCATCAAGCTTCCTTTCCTGATGCGGCGTTAGCTATAACAAATGATTTCTATGTCGACGATCTGCTTACCGGTGCTGACACCATCTCTGATCTGACCAAGTTGAAATCTGACTTAGGTGCGTTATTGAGTCAATACGGTCTCACGTTGCATAAATGGGCATCTAATGAACCCCGAGTGGTCGCAAGTCATGACAATTTATCACTCCCCTTAAACAAACAGGACAATGTGCGTACCCTGGGCATTCTCTGGAATAACACTGCCGATTCATTTCTGTTACACACTAAATCATTCCCCGTTGAATCAAGCATCTCCAAGAGGAGAATTCTTTCGATTATCGCAGGCATATACGATCCTCTTGGAATGATCGGTCCCGTTGTTTTCTTGTACAAACAGTTTATGCAGCAACTCTGGCTTTGCAATCTTGGTTGGGATGAACCGATCTCCGGGCAATCACGTTTGGATTGGCGTTCATTGTGCGACAAATTGTGTCTGATTAGCAAAATTGTGGTCCCACGTTCTATTCGTTGCAAGTTTGAGGCAAGTACAGTTGAATTACATGGTTTTTCGGATGCCTCTGAAAAGGGGTTTGGGTGCTGTATTTATATTAGAGTCATTTATCAAGACTCATCGGCCTCTTGTCATCTCCTGTGTTCTAAATCTCGCGTGGCTCCCCTACGACAGGTGTCATTACCTCGCATCGAACTCTGCGCTTGCTTGTTGTTATCGCGACTCGTATTTAAGGTCGTTCCTGTGCTTTATTCGTTTATTAATAGTGTTCATTTATATTCTGACTCTATGGTGTCTCTTTACTCGATTCATGCCCAGTCAACGAGGTGGAAAACCTACGTCGGTAATCGTGTTGCTGAAATTCAGCGTCTTACGCAAGCCTATACATGGCATCACATCAATTCTAGACACAATCCTGCTGATATTATCTCTAGGGGGTGTCCCCCTGACGTTTTGCGCGATTGTTCGCTTTGGTGGCACGGTCCCACTTGTTTGTCTCAATCTTCCGAGTCCAATCCTTTTCCACCCTTTTTACCTTCTAATCCGTCGTCTTCTGAAGTCACTGCGGAAGAGAAACAAACCCATAACCTTTCTCTAATATCTACCCTGGCTATCGACCTTTCTAAGGACTTTTGTTCGTTGCATCGTCTGACACGCGTATACGCTTACTGTTTTCGGTTCATCAAAAATATTAGACTCTCCAGTGCTGACAAATTTACGGGCGATCTTACCTCTGTCGAAATTCATCATGCTCTTAATTTCTTCATAAAACAATCTCAGTCGATCCACTTTGCAGCCGAAATTAATTGTCTTCGTAATGGGTCTTCTGTCTCTATTAGGAGTAAGTTGGCTTCTCTCGACCCGTTTCTTGATGATTCTGGAGTGATACGCGTAGGCGGGCGATTACAGCAGTCGCAATTATCTTACGCCACTAAACATCCTATTGTCTTACATCCATCGGCTCATATTACTCGCCTCATCATTGAACGCGAACACATTCGTCTACTTCACGCTGGTGTTCAACTCGTGCATCACTCACTTCGTCAACGTTGGTGGATTGTTAATGTCAGGTTAGTCATTCGCTCCATCATTCGTAAATGTGTCAAGTGTCTCAGGTTTAGTGCCAAACAGCAGGTTCAGAGGCTTGGTATTTTACCATCTCCTAGAGTCACTCCATCACGGCCGTTTCTATTCTGCGCGGTTTATTATGGTGGTCCCTTCATGATTCGTCATGGCGGGCAGAAATCCAGAACTCTCTCTAAGGCATACGTGTCTTTGTTCATTTGCTTAGCAACCAGGGCCATTCACTTGGAATTGGTTTCCGACCTTACAGCCAGTGCGTTTATAGCTGCATTACGTCGTTTTATGTCCCGCAGGGCATACCCAGTCAGTTATACTCTGATAATGGCACAAACTTTAGGAAGGCCCGCAATATTTTACATGATCTCTACAGTCTTTGGCATAATAAGGATGCCACCTCATCACTCAAATCATTCACGTCCTCTCAGGGTATCTCATGGTCATTTATTCCGCCCTCGTCACCTCATTTTGGTGGCCTTTGGGAAAGCGGCATAAAGAGTTTGAAGTTTCATCTGCGCTGCGTGGTAGGCAAGTCTATACTCACCTTCGAGGAGTTTACGACAGTTTTGTCTCAGATAGAGACATGTTTAAACTCTCGCCCTTTATTTGCCATCTCTTGGGATGTCAATGATCCGGTGCCACTTACACCAGGCCATTTTTTGATTTGCGCACCATTAACGGCGATACCGGAACCAGACTTATCTTATATTCCTATCTCTCGTCTTGGGCGTTGGCAACTTCTCCAGAAGTTTGTCCAAGTCATTTGGAAGGGGTGGTCTCGCGACTATTTACACCAGTTACAACAGCGTCACAAATGGAAATTCGCTAAGGATAATGTTTCCATTGGGGACCTAGTTTTACTTATTGAGGATAACCTACCTCCATTAGCCAGGAAATTTGGTGTAATTACCGCCACATTTCCCGGCCCAGATAACTTAATTAGAGTCGTAGACATTCCCACGTCTACTGGTGTTTTGCGGAGACCAGTACATAAGTTATGTCTGTTGCCAGCGCGGGACGAGATTTGACAAGATTATTATGATCATTTAGCACAATGCTATTTTGCTCAGCCATTGGCTTATTACTTTATTATGACCATTTGGTCAACTTAATTGTGATGTATTATCACAAAATTTTCATGACAATTTGCGCCATTGCGTGTTTCTATACTCATCATAGTTTTATGGTGGTATATTTGCTATTTTGTATGTATATGTTAATATTTTGTGTGGCATACTATGTCCTACACATTTACATTTTGATGTATTGGGTATGTGTCATGTTTTCGGTGGTATTGTTTTATAAAAATTTGTTACATAATATTCGCATGTTTCGCAGTTATGCAACCATGCATGCATTTCTTGCACAGTTGTTAATATGTGTGATTTATTGTTCTATGAATGTCTTTCTCAATTGTTCAACTCATTTGTAACCACAGTGTCGTATTTGTTACTTATGCCATTGCGCTTATTCATATTTGTAATTAACTAAATTGTTGTTTATTATATTTATTATATAACTTGCATTTATGTAAAACATATTGTTTTTTGCGTCTACTGTATGTAACCATGCCACGCCTAGATTTATTTTATATTGTATTTTTATATTGTATTTGTATTTTGTGATTATGCATTCCACAATTATTATTTCTGCTTAAATTATGACATACATGTCATCACATATCTGCTTGCAATCAGTCAGCTATCTATAGCTTGTTCTCACACAACAACATATTGTAAGTTTAAAACCCCCCTTTTAATTTTATAAGTTTTTTGTACATTTCTTTTTTTTTATGTTTTTATATATGTTTTTTTGTAAAGGGGAGAGACATAATATTAGAACTAGGTGGAGAACCCAGAGGAAGCAAAAGTGTGCAAAGGACTAAGTTACAATTACAGACATGTCCCCCCAGGTGAATGACAGGACTTGCAAATGACAAAGTCTATTAACAAACAAGCATGTACTTTATTAAGCATGCAACTCTCACATGACATGACAAGTTATAAATTCAACAATGAGTAAAATTAACTGCAGGGTTATATATACATATATCAATGTTCTTTACGGCATAAGATGTGAGTGAATTTAAGTTTAACATAAATTGCGCAGATCCTGCTACGTTATATTCAAGTTAATTGTTGCAAGAATATTATTCACAAGTTAAATTGAAGATTACTAATCCTTGAGTGTTGTATAGAAAAGAATTTAAATAGGCTAGCCTTTTAGTAACTTAGTAAGCACATTTATGATATCATAATTTATAACATATTCCGCAATAAAAATGAAGATTACACACAAGCACATACACAACATAAATGATACACACCCCTCATTTCTGTACAGAACCCCTCATAATAACCCTTTTCAACAAGAATAAATAAATACACAAATATATATAATTAACAAGGCAATTAGATAAATCTCAGTTACGGATCATTAATATGTCAAAGTAATTAGCACCGGAAAATGTAAGTGCCCCCAACCAAACCAGAGACTCAAAATAATTATCAACCACCACTTTAATCATAATAAGCAATATGAGTATGTGATCACGAAAATAATTTCAACACTTAAAGACACTAGACAGCCCCCATTGTGACCGGAAATCAGTCATAACCGCATGACATGAAAGCAGAAAATAACTAACTCACGAATAGCTTTACTTCGATAAAAGGTAGAACTTAGAGCAGAGCCTGCGGATATGTGTGTGTGTGTAATTTTCTTACACATTATAAGCAGATATAATAGATTTCATTAGACTTAATTATGTAAGGTTCACACATGTAGTCACAGAACTGAACATGAGAGTTTGTGCAAAATTTTAGCAGTAAAAAAACTTCATGAGGGTGCTTCTGGGAGCTTCCGTGAATTCACAGTGCAGTTGAGATAGTATTAAATAAATAGAATGGTCCCACCTGGATCGTCCGGTGCACTTAAGCAATACTTTGGCTGATCAGTAGTGTCTCGGTTGCACTAAGAAGTCCTGGGGCAGAGTAGCGTCATAAGTGTGTCTGAAAGCGTGGATCTCGACTGACGGCATATCATGGCTTAAGGGTCGTCTCTGCCAGGAGGGTGGACAGTTGGTCGTCTACACCCGACACCCATCTCGAACTTGTTCGAGCACCTGTGACATGCAATGAGTTGTACTGGGTGTCATAAGGAACGTGATCTCGCCACATACGCCATCATTATTAAATTGCGAACACACACTCTAATGCTTCAACAGCCACCACAAACACTTCACCGCTTATTCGTATTAATCTGGATTGCACCACCAGCTGTGCCTTATTTCATTTAATCACCAATTAGGTTTTAAGTATTTCATTGAGAACGTTATTCACATAATTATTAATGACACAACAAAAAAACAGCTGAGTGCAAGTTATGCATTCATTTTCCTTACTGAAATCAATTTAACCCACAACATTCACATCTTTAAAGCGTTACTCTTTAATTTGCATTAATGCCCAAATTGAAAATTGATATACACGCACACACATAAGTATAGTTTATAATTAAAGCTGAAACACAAAAAAATATATTTGTGGTTAAAATATTTTTAGAACCCGTTAACGTGTACATACCTGGAGCAGAACTTTATTCAGCCACTCATAGAGAAGAGCAACGAAGTCTTGAACCGATGAGTGCCGTCAGCCGAGAGCAGATGACCTGGTTGAGGGTTCAAATAGAAATGAGAAAGATTCGATGTGAATGTTTAACCACGAAACCTCTCCGATGCAGGAATATACAATCACAGCTGAGCGCGCCAACTGGATATCATCGCTACACAACAAACAGTCTGCATGCCTAACGGCGACGAGATGCAGCGGCCGCGCGTGACGTCAAAGCCCGCTCATTTTAAAAACACATCGCCTTCATGCCGAACCCAGTACGGCACAAGTTCCTGAAACTTCAGGTATAGCATGACTCGTTCAAATATATGACGCCATGCTAGATTTACGTTTAAACATGTATAATTTGTGACAATTTTGTTCATGTAAGCAATACTCTGTACAGGTCTACTGGCCTCAACTATTTCACGGTAACCATCTATGACTTGCATAGGGTTACAATTTATCGGGCCATCATATGATGAGCTTACGATCATACATTATTAAACATTGTCAAATTATGTATTTTTCATGTTTCATAACGTTCAATATTGTATACATACAATATATGTCGGCAATACGTTGCCAACGCTACATTTTTATTCATGCATGAAATCAGTTTGCTTCCAACCTTGGCCTACCAAACGCTTATCTTTAAATCTTATCTTTATTCATGCTTATCGCTAAACCATGAACGTAGAGCTGTTATCTAATATTACAACTCAAGATTCAATGCAGCCTTGAGATTAACTTTCATTAATAAGAACACTGTATGTTATATACTAAGTTACCAAAATGTATAATAAGTTACTAAAATGTAGTAAAAAATCTACTGATTTTTGACGGGCAGTTTATGTACAGTAGCGCGGTAATTTTTACTTTATAGGTTGGCTAATCTGCGCTTTAATTTTTACTGTAATCTGATCAATTCATGTCCGTGCTCCGCACAGTTCGTCACACACGCTCGTAAGCGGCGGTCGGCTTGCGCCCGCAGCCTCACTGTCACATTTTCTTCTTGTCGCGACAATAAATGTAGGCCTAAGGCCAACACTTCATATATGGCACTTTAGGCCCGTTCATTAATTTAATTTAAATGTGATACGAATTGTATCCACGATATGCTTATTAGCCAATCTATCACTCAAAATGGTACCTAACAATTTCTAGTGTAATTGTGAACATTAAATAAATGAATTAATTACAGTCCACTCGCTTCATCATTTCTGCATCCTGGCGAATCAACTTAAAGTATATAGAACACTTCACACTTAACATTCTTCTACAAAACCTTTTCTGGTCCACTCGGACTGATACTAAACACTACTGGATTACGGATCATATTATGGACGAAGAAGTGGACAAATTAATTATTTCTGTAGGAGAAGATTCAGAATAAAGTACAAGTAAAGTTTCAAAAAGGAATATGTAAGGAAAATTAATACCATAAATGTTTACCATTTCTTTTTATTAATAACAATTAATTATAATAATTAACATTATTTATTGTTAAAAATGTTTAATAACTTTAATTTTTACTACAGCGGTAGGGCACCTCAATTTACACAGGCGGTTGCTTTATGTAAAAATTGATTTTAAAGCATGCCTTTCACAAATATTGGAGTTAGGTTCTGCTGATATTATTTTGAAATTATGTATACAAATTTAAGGATTTTAGAATTTCTTAATTGTGAATTTTCTAGAAACGTGCATGATTATTTTATGATCTGTTACTTCGAACAGTCTGTTACAAATTAATACCATGCTACCATGCATATGTTTTCCCACACGAAGAGCAAGTCGTTGCCGGTATACAAATAACACGTGTAAAATACTGCAGTAATAAGTGTGACTGACGACAATGGAGGGGGTAACGTTCCCCCTTCGTTGTGACCCGTTGTGGCGACAATCCCCACTCCTGCTGTTTTTTGTCTGTGGTCGGATATAACCAGACGGGTCAAAGGTTGTACACTACGGCTGAATAATAGCAAAGAGACACATGTATTTGCGGAAAATTGTTAAATTGTCATGTGAAATATAAGAGGTCTTGCGCATAAAGAGATGAACTTCAACAAGAACTTAAAACAATGAGCGTAGATATTACCATTATTCCTAAAACCAAAAACAAACTAAAAGGGTCAAATGAGCTCTAAGACTATATGTTAGTATTATATGGGTGTAGCTTTTAGAAAATGCTCAAGTGAAGGAGTTGCAGTTGTGATAAAGAAGGTACTGAAAAACACGATACGTAGCTGCATCTTACAAATGAACGAATGAACCTTACAAAACACTTAGGAGGTTACACAACATTTATGGCTTCATGTAGCCCGGAGAATTCATAATAAAAATTCAGGGAAATTTTATGGGACCCTACAGAACGTCTTCAATAATATAAACAACAGAACAGAACATGGTTCAAGAACAGAAAATGAAAATGGACGATGGCTCATTGATTTTACCGCATTCAACTTTGTTTGGGTAAACAATACGATCTTTCCGCAGTAAGGAAGATACAAATGTACTTGGTGCAGTAGAGAAACTCAGTAAATGACTGATACTGTTTTAGAGAATGGGAAACTATTGAATTCAGTGGAGAGTACAACGGTTTTCAGCGACGTTGGCTCACATTTACACTAAGATGATATTATACGACGTCTGTACCAAACTCAGCACAGTCATTTTGAGCAACAAACACCCATCAGTAAAAATCTAAATCAAGAAAGGGGTAGAATCAGAGCTATAGTATCCTATGCAGTATTAGAAGCACTCTGGACGAGACGTAAAAGTTACCCTAACTGAGGCCTGAGTATATGGGATAACGATATTGCACAAACAGTAGACGCTATGAAATAAGTATATTGAAATATCTAACTTTAAAGATAGGCAAGTCAAAGTTCACAAAATACGATGTGACTCAAATCAAACAGAAAAAGGTAACCTAAATATAAGTAATATCACACAAAAGGACTGGCTTAAATATTTTGGCCGGCTGTGGATCCAGGAGTAACTGTAAGAAGCAAAAGTTGCAGATATTGTTGTGTGTGTGAATTTTTAGATGCTTTAAATCCTGTAAAAATAAAAGATCTTAGAGCTCTGATTTGGTAAAATTAGACTTTTTAAAGTATCCTACAGCCTTGTTGTATTATAGTTTGTTGAAATTCATCAATCTGTGCTAAGTCAAAGGTCATATTCCCGATTATTGACGGATGCCAAAGGTAGTCCCAATATTTAAAAAAGGAGATCGTATCTCGCTCTGTTATTATTATACTCACTCTGCCTAGTACGCCTTACAAATGTTAGTGCCTATCCTAGTAAAGCGGCTGAATGCAATAACGGAGACTATTCTCCGGAGGCCCAGCATAGTTTCAGGGAAGGAATATCATGGTTAGATTACACCTTTATAATAGCGAAGACCATTTAAAACCACAAAGAATATCAGTTGGCAACATATATAGCTTCCAATGACTTTACAATAGTAATTGTCATAGGAAATAAGGGCGGAGTGTAGAAAAAAATAATGCAAATAAATGGATCCAATTCTTGATGTAGAAAACAATATATCAATTGAGACAGAAAGGCACAGCACAACTCCTAGTGCTGGAGAACGGCATAACTTGATCAGTTCTGGAATACGATGAGGTGATCACCATTATCACGGTCTCTTTTCAATGTACATATAGGCGATGTCATACACAATCCGGAGATGAACCTTGGAACCCTTTATGATTGGTAATTCTGCAGTTCACACCTTGTTCTTTGCGGATGACCAAGCTATCCTGTCGAACTAGCAAAACGGCTTGCAAATGGTTGAAAAAAAATGTTGGGAAAAAATAGTTGATAATTGATCAAATAGTTTAAAGTTGAAAAATAGTTGATAGTTGACTCATTGCATCGAATCTGCAAGGATTCATATAACAGATCTCCATATTGAAGATTAACGTGAAGGTTTTTGTAGGAACTGATCTCATACCAGCAAATTTACTGAGGTCAGTAATTTTTAATATCTCTGCTATAATGTGTCTTACCTTACAAGCAATTACATGGTGAATAAGCTACATAATCACATTCATATGAGAGGAAACATCAGGATAATTGTAAAATCAATGAGTAAACACGCCTGACGTCCTATAAGTGAATGGCCCTTCTAAGCGAGTCTTAGAATTGGACTTTAACAAAATCCCAGACAAGCCGTATCCAAGTGCCAGAAATGAAAATTCTCAGGCACGTGGGACGATATTCTCAGGCATACGCTCCTCGAGATCGCAAAATAGATTACAACATGCGGCTGAAACTGAATATTATGGATATACTCGATAGGATTGCCCAATATCGGCTAAAGTGGTTGGAAAGTCTTAAACGAATAGATGACTGCCGTGTTCCCAAACAACTATTACATTATTATAGCTGTGGATGTCCGATGAAGCGTTGCAGTGATCATCTCTAGTCTACATGATTGGAACCTGAACAAACCGTTTTTGTTTAGTCGTTGTTAGAGATGACGACGGATGTTTATTATTGAAAGGTTTATTGGTAATAATTACTACCTACATCTAAATCTGAGAATGACAACAATATTTCTAACTATTAAACATACTGAAAATTATGATTTTTTTGTACTCAGGATGTTTTGTACTATGTTAAATAGTAGTATCCTTCTGATTAGAATATTGTTCATATTATTATTTTCATTATTTTTATTATTACTACTATTATTTTTATTTTATACTGTGTTACAATTCTGTAAATATACACTATATGTATATAACTTTAAAACACACCTTACTGAGTTGCTACGTGCAGGAATGATAAAGGAACAATTAATAAATTATTTAATAGCAACCTGAATTGTTCACTGTCTTTATTAGCCGACTGGCCTCCTATTCACTAGTAGCCTATACACTGTTACATCGGTCTACTTGATCGTCGTAGGTACAGTGGAAACAAAATACAAGACACCAATTAAGTCACTAATCACCAGCTTTAATTTTCACAGTTAAACAGTTCGTAATTAACAACAAAATCTCCTACAACAAATCAACTAAAAATTGTTCACACGCCATAAAATGTCAAATAATATTAAACACAATTGTATTACAATTATCCCGCCCGATTATTAAACACTTCACTAATTACCGCTTGAACGCACCCAGTAATATCGCCCGATAATCACTTGTACCGCACTATAAATATATCGCAACTCTACCTTGTATTTATACATCCGCGCACAGACCAGAAGATTCCAAACTACGACTTCTTTCTAAACTACGACGTAATTAACTGCGGCCTTGACACAGTTCGTGCGGCTGGCGGCTTCCAGAAAGGTCTCGCGAATGCGTTGAGAATCACGTATGCCACACACATTAGAGCGAGATTCTTCTGGAACATTCGACAAACACGTAGACTGTTCTGTAATGTCGTAACACTGCCTCCTCCTTAACCCTGTTCGTCCCGAACTGGCAAACCGTCTCTGAAGTAATACTCGACCAGGCGATCTAGGTGGACGTCCTTGCAAAAGATAATGCTCCGGTTCTTCGAATTCAGTCTCGTGTGATCAGAACATAACGTTCCCAGGAATACGAGTCTTCCGCTCAAACACTAGTTTCGCTGGAATCACTCCCGTTGCGTCATGTACTGATGACCTAAACACCACTGGTTGATCCAAGTTGGTTTGGTTCTCGTCAACAAGCTCTTGCGTAACCTCTTCAGCCATTTTTCCCTCGGGTGCTTCTATCAGCTCAGGAACAAGCAAGAGTTTTGTCTCGACACACACCCATAGTTGGCTTTCTAATCACTTCTTTTGTCGTTACACTTATTTGTATTTCCTCTGCTAGTTCTTCCTCCATTTCCGCTTGCAATAGGGAGGGTTCCTCTTGACCAGACCTGTTGACTTTTTCTTCGACTAATGCTACTCGATTAATCGAATGGTTGGTATACCCTGTCATTTTAGCCATGCAAGGCTTGCAAAGCTTTATCTTCTCTTGGCCAACCTTCAGGACATTCTCTCTTAAGTCCACAACGAATCCGTAGTCATTTATAATGTTCGTGCCAAGAATCACTTCATCGACAATGTCTGCAACGAGTATTTGGTGGCTAAACTCGAGAAGACCCAGGCGTACACGTACGTACAATTTTCCTAGCACCTTTATGGGGCTTCCAGTCAGAGTCTGTATTGTACAAGAGCTAATTTGAGGCCGTCGGTTGCTGACTAAGTCAGGGCGCACAATAGACACTGTTGCGCCCGTGTCAACTGTAAATGATGTTGGTTTACCTTCCGCAAAGCCATTAACAATCAAGTTTCCACTGGTCTTATGTGGCGTGGAAACTTTGTGCTGCTCTGAGGCTTTACTTCTCCAAGTGGTGCGATCACTCTCTTCTCTCGGTATCTTCTTCTCCCAGCAGTCTACCTGTAGGTGACCACGTTTTTCACAGTTGTAACATTTTGGTCTTCTGTCTTTTTCCCAATGTTCAAATCGTTGCGACTCTCTTGAATTTCTGAATTGCTTGTCCGATAACAATGTTTTTCTGCACCCATCGTAACGGCAATGTGATACCAGGACCTTCTGACTGCAATGTGATGGCACAGACCCGTTAATATAGCGGGACGCTGACTTGGCAACTTCAAATTCTAGGGCGTGAACAAGAGCTTCTGAGCTATATCGGTGTCTTGCCATTTGTAACACTTGCTGAATTTCACAATCTCCGACGCCATCAATAAATGTCTGCACCGCAAACCTTATTCCAAAATCTTCTCGTCCTTCAGGATAGGCCAATCTAATCAGTCTGTCGATACTTACTTCAGACTCTTGTAGACTCTCCCCGGAATGTTGTCGTCTTGTTCTCAACTGAGCGTAGTACACATCTCGCAAATGTTTATCATCATACCGTAATTCTAGAGCTTTTATCAACTCGGCATAGATGTTCTGGCTGTCAGGTGGCACTTTCTGTAGTAATTCTGCGGCGGGTACTTTTAATGCAAGAACGAGTGAAAGACAGTTATTTGAACATTCAAATAATTATTTGCGCATGCAGCAGCTTCAAATTGGCGTAGGTACGTTGCCCAGCGACTGCTTCCGTCAAAGGTTAGAGCTTTGCCATGAACTGTCCCTACTGCAGGCAAAGTGACTTTCTCTGATAACTTATTTTCTGCGTCTTTTTCTGTCTTTATTATTGTACACACCGTTCACAAAGTTGTTTTGGTTGTATCTTCAGGCGCTGCACAACTTCACTTTTAATTTGTTCTCGTATGTTTGCCATTGAGTTTTCTACTGCAGATATTGTATATCACATGGAATCTTCTACAACAGACATTTGTGTAGACATTGATTTTTCTATGACAGATATTTTTGTAGACATGGATTCTTCTACAATTGAGACAGATTTTTCTACTTCATCTATTTCTAATGTCATTGCTTCTTGTACCTCCGATTTTTTGGTAACTTTCTTATTAAACTCACCTCGTAGAAGACCGAATTCTGCGGTACTGTGTTCTTGCATCTGTTTCTGCTCCTGTACTAATGATTTGATGTCTTCTGTTTTACGCTTCCGTCCCTCTGTCTCCTGCTTACGTTTTTTATCCTGTCGTTTTTCTGTTTCTTCCTGTGTCTGCCGCAGCAGTGTTTGTAAACCTTCCATCATCTGACTGGCATTCATGTTTACCGATTAATTACGAATTATACTCGTGTTGTACAAAGTGTCCACTGTTTCCACTGTTAACCGTTTTATCCCAGTTCTGACACCACTATTACAGCGGTGTACTTGATCACCGTAGGTACATTGGAAACAAAATTCAAGACACCAATTAAGTCACTAATCACCAGCTTTAATTGTCACAGTTAAACAGTTCGTAATTAACAACAAAGTCTCCTACAACCAATCAACTAAAAATTGTTCAGACGCCATAAAATGTGTACTAACTTTAAACACAATTGTATTACAATTATCCCGCCCAATTATTAAACCACTTGAACGCACCCAGTAATATCGCCCCATAATCACTTGTACCGCACTGTAAATATATCGCAACTCTACTGAAACTAAGGCCGCTGCCGCCTTGTAGTTATGCATCCGCGCACAGATCAGAAGATTCCAAACTACGCCTTATTTCTAAACTACGACCTAATTAACTGCGGCCTTGACACAGTCCGCGCGGCGGCGGCTTAAAGAAAAGTCTCGCGAATGCGTCGAGAATCACGTACACCACAAACATTAGAGCGAGATTCTTCTGGAACATTCGACAAACACGTAGAATGTTCTGAAATATCGTAGCAATACTATTGACTTAGTATAAAGAATAGTATTATTCAAAATTGGTAAAAAATTAATAAAACAATAATTGCAGTAATAACTACAGCTTATCAGCTAGACGTTCCTAGGGGGGGGGGGTGAATATACTAAGTTCCTTGGGTTACTGTCAATATACTACAAAAATTCAAAGGAAACTACTCATTTGTAGTTTGCTCTACTGTAATCAAGAACATAAGTGTGCATTGTGTAACATTAATATAACAGGTTTAACACTAATAATGATATACTGAAATTAAATACTAATACACCACCAGAATTCCTCCAATAATCCTTAGACACTGTTAGTTTTAAAATTGTTGTACATAGTTTTTAAAACTTTGTCTTATTGAGTACATGTCTGTATAAATATTTTCAGAAAAGAATTATTTCACTCAACTTTTTATACAAAAATGAATAAGAGAATTTCATTAAATTGGCACCACATGCCCTTAAAAGCACCATTTCAAAATTGTCCGATAGTGTGCGTAAATATGTGGTTGGCCTCTCGTTTAGTTTGTGTTACCAAACGAATCAGTTCACCAATGTTATGAACCGCTTCAAATAGGGGCGGCGTTCTGCCTTAAACGTGTGTTGGGATGATCGACATGTTTCACGACATTTTTATTGTTGTTGTGTTTCTAAGGCAGCAAGGAAGGATTTTAAAATGTAAAAAACGTTGTTAAATGCGAATCGAAAATCATGTACAAACATAACCTAATTCTGTAAAAGGTGCAAAGAGGAAGCGAAAAGCGTTTAATCCATAAAAAGTTCAGTTCCTCTAGAACAAATTGCTGCATCATAAACATAGTTATGAGCTCAGTATTAATTCGAGGGCTATTGTTTCGTTAAGAGAACGTAACTAAAAACTAGTTTTTGTTATTTTTACAACATCCCACATCCACCATAAAACTCACAAGAGCCACATAGTACCGCAATTAAAAATGTTTCTACTCACTTACTTAATTAGTCTAATTATTTAATTCATCTCAGACGATTACGTTTTTACCGGTTTCCTACTGGTTTCTATTAAATTCCTTCTTTTTCGTTGCACAGAGAAGGTTTAAACCACCCCCTCCAAACAACGTTTCTACACCACTGTGAATTATATAATAATTGTTTAATTGTAGCCTATATGAAAAGGCTCTGTAGATCAATGGAATCTACTTCTTTACTAATGTAGAAGAGCAGGATCCAGATTGGCTACCTGAAAGTGTATTTTACAGCCGAGCACCCGGTTGACTCAGCCTGTAAAAATTACTACTTCGAGGAGCTGGTATAACTATGATGATAAAAATGGCATCCTTGCTATATCGGGCGACTGGCGTCAATTCGTTCTTGTATTTTGTTATAACGGAGTGGCTTCGTGTCCCCCATATACGCTTCATTGTTACAAAAAGTAATTAGCCTAATAACGCAGATGTCTTCTATGAAAACTATTTAACCGAGACAGAAGTATCACCGATTACTTAGTATAAAACCCATTATACGTAGGCCTACAAAACCGGACTTTTCATAGGAAAATGCAATTACAATTTAAAAGTTTAAAATACTATTGACAACCAAATGAAAATCATTTCAGATTTATGTTTGGTATAATTCGTAAATTTTTCAGGTTTGATTATGAAGTAAATGCTGGCCAGTGTTGCAGGGCTAAAATATGATAGTGTAGGCAAGAGTTGTTTACAGTATATGACTAACTTCAACTGAACAAACTAACACCCGCACAGTTTGCTACAAAGTTAGGTGGGAAGGGTGAAACAGGGTTGTTACAAGTTGGTCCCAACTGAAAAACACTGGTGACGACATAGGAACCAGAATTCAAATTGCATTAACAGTTGAACACAGCATCTCAATACCATATCATCGACTTTTCCATTGATTTAGGAGTTGGAAATTAAAAACATCACGTTGCTCAATATAATTTGAACATATCTATTAATCAGACAAAAGTAATTGCTTTCAAATGTCAAAATTAGAATCTATGATAAAGTGATGGAGCAAATATCCTATTTTCAGTACTTAGGATGTGATAGTATACATCAATTTAATGCTCACATCGACAGAAATATACACAGATTTTGGGCAATTAACAGCAGTGTTAAAAGATTTTTAGGGAGAAAAACAAGAAAGGAAACTCAAATGAAATTGTATATAAATTGTATCTGGCAGTTTCCACTTTTTTATGCGGTTCCGAAACATGGGGGTTATCTAAAAAGGATACAAGTTATATACAAGTTGCAGAGATGAATTTCTTGAGATACGTAAAGGGATGTACACGAGACGATAGAATTAGATACGATGTGATAAGACATGACTTGGGTATATTCTCTGTAAATACAAGAATCGAAGAATGTAAGCTGAGATGGATTGAACATATAAGTAGAATGGACGCCAAATGGCTACCTCAACTAGTTTTACAGTATGCGCCTAGAGGGAAGAGAGATGTGCGACGATCACGTAAAAAGATGGCTTGAAAATAGAGATCGGAACAGGCGGTGTCCGCCTAATCCTGTAATGATGAAGAAGAAGAAGAAGAAGAAGAAGAAGAAGAAGAAGAAGAAGAAGAAGAAGAAGAAGAAGAAGGAGGAGGAGGAGGAGGAGGAGGAGGAAGAGGAGGAGGAGGAGGAGGAGGAGGAGGAGGAGGAGGAGGAGGAGGAGGAGGAGGAGGAGGAGGAGGAGGAGGAGGAGGAGGAGGAGAAGAAGAAGAAGAAGAAGAAGAAGAAGAAGAAGAAGAAGAAGAAGAAGAAGAAGAAGAAGAAGAAGAAATGAAAAACGACGCGTACCCAAGTGAACGAAGTCATTTTGTGTGCTGTGTGTTTGTGCGCGTGCGCGTGTGTGCATCTCTGTGTGTAGGGACAAAAATTATTTTGTCAATATTTACTTAGATATCCTTATTAAATGAAGGCTTAAACAGTTCAGAAGATACAGTGTTGGTCTACAGATTCAACAGTCTCACGGTGAGTTCCCAGCAGAGCTATACTAACATACCAACAAGTTTCATGGACAGAGCATATAGACTATTATCAAGAAAATTGGCAGTGCAATAATAATTTTAAGAAACCTATGAAACTTCCCATATCTTAGCTTTCATTACAAATGTAATCAGAAGTATTTTCTACTGCTATGAAACATTTTATCATTCATCCTTAGAGTCCTTCAAGGGAGATTAGAAGCGTTTCTCTGCCTCATAACAAAGACGTGTTCTGGAATAACTTACTGCTCGGTATATAGGCTTTAATATTAATTTTATCTTACTTCTGGTTTCAAAATTTTAGTCTCTTTTTAAAAAAAAACGTTTGTTTCATAGGAAGCACAAAATCTAATTTAACATTAATAAGCATCAGAAAGGAAATACATTCCTATCTTATACATTAATTGTATAAGAAAGGAAAAAAGTTATTCCAAATGTCTGAATATTAATTTTTACAGCTAAATAATTTTACCGTGTCACTTTCAGCTTCTAAATAAGAGGAATGTTTAGAAACATAGAAGATCAAACAAAGTAACCTACGCGTGAGGTTTGTGAATACGTAACACCAGGCCTTTATTAAATAATTTCATAGAAACTCTAATAAAGTGTAGTACACAGAATGAAATCAATCAAATGTAAATTGTAGTTTGTAATGATGGAGTTTACTGAAATGCTTCTTGTTTCTGGTATAATGGAAGGGTTGTCAATTAATATGTCCCCTTCTATAATTTTTCTACAGGTTTTGGTCAATTTGTGTAAGATTATAACATTACATATATTACACAAATGTCATTTTTGGGAAGTACAAAGATTTTCACTCTGCCCCTAACGTCTACGTAAGTAACGCAAGGGAGCTTCTGTAGTAACACAAGGTGGAAATGTTGAATGTATCAATCAAAACGGCAAACTACTTTTAACTAGTTTAAAGTATTATTATAAAGTTTTTAACCTTCGTCAGTTATGTGCCATGATGTCCTATCTTATTAGATTACATATTGTGACGATTTTATTAATAAAAATAAATTAATTAATTAAGTTGATAATGTATAGGTTGATAAATTTTAAGTGTTTAATAAAATCTCACATTTTTACCTAAAGCTTATTGTAATCATTAAATAATAATAATATTTAAATGAAAGTCTAATAATATATTAAAAGGAATACGAGAGTACAGAAAGGGTAAAGCTTGTTAATTAATCCTGCAGAAACAGGCGCTAACCAGAATCAACTTGTTTTCCAACCCCTTAACTAACTAAAAATAATTGTAAATTGATTATTATTTAAATAATTAAACTAGACTACTATAATGTACTTTGATAGCATTTGTAACTAAGAATCTCTCTACTTAATTATTTAATCTAATTTTAGTCCTTTAAATAAAAAACAAACTTGGAACTATTTTTATGTTGAGTTGAACCGTCGCGAGATTAATACTCTCACCCCTAACTATTTTCGCCCACTTGCTAGGGAGCGGTCAAACAGTAAGCTGTGTACTGCCGATATGTGCAACGTTAAAAATAGTTTATTACAAAATGTAATTAATCCGTCAGTTAAGACACTGACGCATTCTTTTTACTATTAAACAATGTGTTGCGTTAATGTAGTTGAACCGCGACTCATATAAATATGGTGTAAACGAGTGAGAATGAATAACTAAAATTTAGCGCCGGTGACATCTCTTCAAAAATCTTAAAATATAATACTTATGTAATTTAAACTGTGGTAATCCCATGAAGTGAAGTGCTACAATCAAACTATCATGTGAAGTGGATACAGGTGAATGAAACTTTGTGTTAATCATTCAGATCAACGAGCTATTACTATCAGTTAGCCAAGAGCTGAGAACCAGGAGACACCATGATCTAAAAGACTTCAGGACTACACCATTCCCGGATACGAAGATAATGAGACATACCTGACCTACTTCAAACATGCTGCAACCGAGGACCTACGACTGGAATAACGCAGAGCTGGAAGACATCCAAAAAAGGTGACACGGAGGCAAGCCTTCCGTGCTTATGAAATACTAAATATTATATTCAACAAAAGACAATTAATTTAACCACATTAAGAGATTTTAAGTAATTGTATAACAGTAATTGTATACTCATAACTTGTATACTTATCCCTAGTAAAGGAGTTATAGCTCTAAACTGTAAAGTCTTATTGTTTAAAAGATTAATAAAGACCATTCTTCAAATGGCAAAATTTTGAAAGCTTTATATGGCGAGGTAACCATTCTTAACGTATTAGAGGAAATCCCGGATCCGGAGAATTAATTAAATTCATGTACATCTTATTTTGAGGGGCCTTTTAAAGAAAAAATATAATCATCATGTAAACTGTAAGCTATTGAAGCATATGTGTCGAGAATTTTAAGTAGAGAAAATAATACAATATGTAATAAAGAGATGTCATCAGGAGTACCTACTATACTGAGTGCATAAATCAACAGTCTCCCCTTCCCTGAATCCTTGTATATTTATTGTTTGTTGTTCTGATTAATTTTCAGCTCGTCACAAGTAAGGCAGCCTGAATAATTGGCAGAACCAATTATTGCGGGTTCCCTAAGTTATAACACAGGAGAAGATGTTATAATATGAACACAACGTAATGGAAACGTTGTATTGATGCAGTCTTGTTCTGAATTAACATTATGTTTATTTTATGTTTTGTGGCGTGAGTTTTATTTTGTTTCACAAATTAAAGTTATTTAAAATAAAAATTGTTTACAATCTGGAGACTGATAATGAAGTACCAACTACATAATTGTATACAATGTGTACTGTATTGATGCATAAAATGTACTGGTATAGATGGTTTGTATAATTCTTTAAAGTGCTTGCTATGTAAAGTTTATTATATCTCTTAGAAATTACATTTTTTCTCGTTTCTCTAGCTACATGAGTTCTAAAGTGACATTTACGTTATCTAAGAATACATATCAATTACTTTATGATATATATTCGGACACTTTCCATTACCTTTTATAATCTTTCCGTATCACCGGTAAAGAAAAAGGGAAAGGGAAAGAAACCCTTTGAAAAAACTCATTTACTGCAGATCAATAATACACAGTGTCTATAGACCTATACACTGTATCTATGGTCTAAAAAAATTAACAGAGGAAACAGAGACCTATGGTAATCTAGAGAAATAGAGGGAAAATAGGGGGCTCTATAATGGCAAATTTGAGTACAACAATTGAGGAGAAACCATAGTACTGATAAGAATGGGATTAAATATACAAAATGATAAGGTTCCTCAGGCATCTAAAGTAACGAGAAGAACTGATTTTATACTTCCTAACAATTGCGGAAGAATATAAACATATATAAATTTGAAAAAGGATTCAACTTAAGTTCTTTAAAAAAATTTAACGTGAAATTGGGACAGGTTCATTAGTAATATAAACCATCATGTTCATTGCTAAAACCTTTACACCATATAAAGTAATAAAACATACGAGTAGTCCTAAATACATACAAATATACTTTATATCTGAGCAACAATGGGTTGGGGTACTCGAAAGTACAGCCAACATCAGCAATAGAAAATTACAGGTGGCAGTTCTAATTCCTACATGGTAATTTCGTAATGATCGAGGAAAATAACGATGTTTAACATAAAAAAACTTAGGAGGCATTAAGAGAAGTCAAGCTAAATAAAAGCTGAAAAAATATTGTGATTTCTGTTTCAGTGTCTACTATTTGACTAGTGTACTTGCATCTTTCATAACGTCTCAAACTACAGCAGTTTTTAGAAGTGCAGACACAACGATTTAGTAAAATTAAAGGTATCAATCTGCTGCACCCTGACTCCAAAATATATCCGAAAATAATTAAGCAACGTCTCTAGGAAAGTAGAAACAAAATTGTTTTGTTGGTGGACCTAGATTGGATTAGAGGCGTGAAGTCAAACACAAGAATTCCTAATCGGTACCTTCCGAAAAGGTGGAAGGAGTGTCCTGATTTGATTTCCCCACGGAGAGAGGCAGACATGAGGTCTCTAAAGTTGTGTTTTAGGGCATTCTGGAACCGTATAATTAAAGAAACAGAAAAACACGATAAAAGATTTGTTAACAGTATTTTATAACTTTTTATCAAAATTAAGTAAACAAATGTAAATTCACACCATCTATGTCGTACCCGTTAAAATCTCAAGTCGCTGGTGTCAATTTATTTTCTTACTCTGAAGTTGTATAATTTTATTTCCCGATTTAAGGCGCCTAATTTTTTATTTCAAAAACAATTAAAATTCTTCTTCTTATCTAATTATCCTTTTCCCTTATTTTAATATAGTTCACTCACCTTTGTCTTATAGCCTATTTTGAATTTCGTTCCTAAAAAATATGGAATTACCAACCCCTATTTTCGGATAAAAAATTTTCCACCTTGGCTATATTAAGGAATAAAATGTCATTAACATTAAAATAAATCAAATATACTATAGAAATTAGTCAATACTGTGTTAGTTGTGTTATTTCTTTAGTGTTTTTATTTCTGTCTTTATCAAGCCAATGAAATATTTGTATAATATAATGTTTCCTCCAGCTCTTGTTTTTTACTTGCTCAGCGGTTGGCAATAGTGATCAGGGCCTCACCAAATAAAATAATCTGTTTTATTTTGGTTATTTTAAATGAGTTGGGTCCTTGTGATTACAGAAATATTAACAAAAGATCTTTAGAAAGTACAAAACTTCACATAATACATAACTAAATAATATACAGTTCCTTAATAAATTAATTCTTAGGTTATATGGTATGTGTTGGACCAAAGTTGGTGACTTTAGGTTACTACTATTAATTCTCAAGATAATAACACTATTGCATTGCATTTCTTTTATAAATTAATTAGAAACGAAACATGAATATTTTCTGTTCAGTATTTACTACGGTACTAGTTTAACAATTTTGTTTTTATATTAATTCATTTATAACTTATTCTTTTGGTATACATTTTGTGTCTCGAAAGTTATATAATTAAACCTAATAGTATTACCTACATTTTTCCCTTAATTATTACTTTTATAATATCAAATTTTACAAATTACTGTTTTTTACAATAGACTCCTTATGCCTATTCCAACTGATTTTCTTTAGACAGTTATTATAACAAATTCCTTTGTTTTTAGGAAACTGAACTATTTTCAACACAACTACAATAAACTAACATATAACCTTTGATGATTCATAATCATTTTTAAAACATAATACTATTCTTTTTAACAGGCTATGCACATGCTATTCTTTAACACATTACATACATTCCTACTCCCATTGACTATCATTCATTAAACATGCTTTTTTTTACCCTTGTATACTCTTTTTAACAGAAACAAATAACTATAACTATTACTTAACTATTATTTATTTGTTAAAACATTAACATTAATTCTACCTATTTCACTTGTATAGGCTTATTATGCCTGGGTTTTTTAACAGTAAACATTCCTCATTTTGTCATCAAGCATTATTTATTATTCACTTTACACTTTATTATTATTACTACTGATTTTCAGTTAGTATCATTTTCTTGGTTCTTTTATGCACTTTAGGATTATATTATTCACTATTTGTCTTTCTCTTATTAACTTTGAACTAACCACACAACTCACCTTATCATTAAAATTGTTTATTTATTATACAATAGTTTTATTCCCTTTATATTTTAGTAACAATATTACTTATCATTACTCAGTCTACATTTATGTATTGATAGTTTTACATGGAATTACTTATATTTCTATTTATAGCTTTGTACTTCCATTATTACCTCTACTATATTATTATTATAAGAAAAGGGGTTGTGTTGTGGTCAGAAAGTTATTCATTTTTATCTTTCCCTTTGCCAATCACTTGGGTTTTGTCATCGTCTTAGTCCTTGTCTAGTTTCTATGTCAGTATTGTTACATTCTAATACTCCTATTCATAAATTCTTTTATATTTTGTTTTTCTTTATTCCTTCAGTGTTGGAACTTAATTTTCTTTTAAATGGTAAATTCTCCTTTATATTTGGCTACTTTATGTAACGTTATAATATTAAAGTACGAATTTAACTTATCCAGTCGTCTTAATCTACGATAGAGAAATTTGATAAAGCACTACGCAATGGTAATCAATTACTTTTTTTATTACTTATTTTATAACGACCTTACGTTTCTAAATTGTAGTTTTTAATAACAACATTTGGTTAATGGCACCATGGAGGACTACCGTTAAATGTCACAATATATATATATATATATATATATATATACATTTTAAGTGTAATTTTCCTGAATCCGATCTTTCTATAAACGATACTGGCTGTTTCACCCTAAGCGCTATAAGAGTTTTCGGCATTCATCAATTTTTTTAGGGATCGTCTAGGCCCCTCAAACCTTCTTCCTGGCTATGTTCCTGAACTCCAAACAAGTATTGGCAAATCCTAAGTAGAAAAGTGATATCGGAAGGAATGGATTCTGTAACGGCAATACAATTCAGTACAAACCATAAGAGTAATATAACATACAGAAACACTTGTTTATCGACTTCATGGGATGATATTGTTGCTTACATAGAACATGGGCGTCTTCATAGTTAAAATTCCTTAAGAGTACGTTATAAGGTAGTGATCATCCGGAGGTTTGACAATATTGTATGTTACTATCTACAGTTTGCAACAATATAATCGGGTAATAAAGCAGACAGCAGGCACGGTATTCTGAATATCTTGAATTAATATGAATGAATGTGCTCTTGTTCGAACATGATATCGTTTCTACGGTTACACACATCAACGTGTTGTACAGTGGGAACAGAATAACTGGTCCAGTGGGAACATAAATGAAGTCACTAATTACAAACTTCAATTAAACACAGACAACAGTTGGAAATCAACAGAGACACTTTTATACAAAAATCCAAGTTAAATTTTCCAAACATACAATAATAAATGTAAATTTATTACAGTTTTGCACTAATTAACACAGTGATCTTTTCCTACTAAATCGTAACAATTACTTCAATCTATACAAGTAAAATCACTAGCTGTAACTAAACTGGGCCACTTAAAAAATTAATACCTCGCCTCCCCTTTGCGTTGTATGCATCTGACATGGGATGCTAGTAGAGCGGACGAGTAAATCTGGAACGGGCAATCTCGAACAATCACGAACGTTACTCAACTCTGCGGCGCAGAATGGTCTCCAAACGATTGGAACAGCTCGCGCGCCACGGCGCACATTTGTTTTTTTTTTGTTTCAGCTCAACGTAGCATTATTGTAATTATTGAAGCAAATTAGCATGTACAGCGATCAGTAGAATACGAAGACCCCAACCATATTTAAGACACGTACAGGAAATTCTGTCCGCACCATTATAATTATAAACGGCAAACGTTACAGCAAGTTAGACACTTTACTGTGAAGTGATATCAGTGTGATCAAGACAAAATGTACGTAACACGTAGCGCAAATTCCTCATTGCTTTTGGAAATGAGAGGGACAAAATTCTGCATGAAGCAAGTTGAAGTTACCTAAACTACTAGCTGTTCCACCTATGCTGTTTAAAAGCGGAGTGTAGCCTATACAAAAAGAATACGCGAAATACAAATTCAGAAATAAACTTTCTTCTACACGTCTACAAAATAAAAGCTTATGTTTTATCTACGTAGATGAAAGGTATGTTTTAAATGATTTAAACATTAATATGAAAATAAAAGTGAACACACAGAATAGGCGAGGGCGCCCAGGAAGTATGCTACAAGCACAATTCTCTCAACATTTTATTATTAATATAAACATTTTAAGAATTTCTTGTTTTATGTTAACTTCACCTCTTAGTCAAAGTTTCATAAAAGTTTAGTAAAATATTTCTTTAAAGCGGTAAAATTTCCTGTATTTCCGAAGAGTTTTTATATTAACTATTAATTAAATTTTTGTTATCCGTGTAAGACTTTCTAGAAATTAATGTTTCTTTCTGTAGACTTGCCTAACATTGTTCAGAATTTTTAAACTCAGTAATATTCTTATCTTGCATAACTTTTCCTGCTTATAATCACTTCAGTTAACTCATAAACCTATATGGCATTATTCTGCTTATATTTAATTTTATGTACTTAATAAGTGTATATGTGAGTACGTTATTCTTTTCATGTGCTTGGATGATCACGATTGAAGGCAACAGTTGATTAGAAATTGGCTGTTTGGTGAACCAAAGAAATTTGTGTGTGTATGCAAATTGCAGAGAGACTTACGAAATCCTGAGGGAAGAAGTGGGTTCCATTATGCAAAGGCGAAACGTGTAGGAAAGTTACAAATAGAATCCCGTAAAAGATACATCTGATTTTACACCAAGCGTGAAAAAGCGACTTTGCGCAAGATCACGATTAGCCAGAAAACAATGAAAACTAACATTTACATATTTTAAAGTAATTGCCTAATTTAAGTGAAGTAATTTCTCTCATACAGTAAGTGAAACAAAATGTAAGTGAAGTAAATGCATTGTTTCTTATAATTGGCTGTAAGCTTATCCTGTCACAATTAAAATGTTTAAAAGTTCTGGGTATTATTTTTGTTATTAAGTAGTATACCTGGTAAGGCATAATTATCATGGATACATTGATAATACATTATTTTATTAAATAAATAATTGCTTACCGAATCCGTCGAGTGACTTACTTGTAATTTCGCTTAACTTGACGCGTTTCGAGGCATATGCCCCATCTTCAGAATAATTTTTCTTTAAAGAACGTCAGACATTAAGATCAAAATATAATAAATTAATATTAAAATCAATAGTTAAAAACATTAAAGCATCAAAAATATTAAAAAACACTAAAAACACAGTGGAGCTTGATGCTTTAATGTTTTTAACTATTGATTTTAATTTTAATTTATTACATTTTGATCTTAATTCTGACGTTCTCTAAAGAGAAATTATTCTGAAGATGGGGCATATGCCTCGAAACGCGTCAAGTTAAGCGAAATTACAAGTAAGTCACTCGACGGATTCGGTAAGCAATTATTTATTTAATACAAGTGACTTGGATACTTTAAAATGAATATTAAATTAATTTATTATTTGATGCTTATTATAGTCATGTTATTGTATCATATTTGATGATATTATAATCAAAACGATATATGATACTTTTAAACAGAACAATTCTGTAAATAGTCTGTCCAATCTCAATATTTATGTCTTCACGTTTTTACTTTTACATTTACTTTTATTTAATATAAGTTTACTTAGTATACGAAAAAATTTCTAAATAAAATTTTTTTTGTAAGTGAACGTTGTAACTAGGGTTGCTGACAGCTATACAAAGATATACGATGGCTCGGTAACATGTGTTGTCCAAGACAAAGCAAGACAGGGTGTAGGAGAATAATGCCTCTGTTGCAGCAGCTGTTTGGTTAAGCGAATTGCGGGTGACGCGCAGTGACCCAAGAGAGACAAAGGCGAAATGTATCGCTAAGAAGAGACAAAAGATCGCTGACAAGGCGACATAGCGACGCTATCCAAAAGAAAATTAGCCACATGCGTTGAGCTGCACACCAAACGCAGTGTTACATTGCTACAATAGACAGGAAAAGCCCGGCTTGAGTAGACAATACGTTTGCACAATGAACGAACGACGGGACGTCCAGCTTTACCAGAAGGGTACGCGGCGAAGGAAGGCTTGGAGAGCATCTGTAGCAGCTGCCTGGAATACTCGGAATTGACCACACTCGTCATGGGAGCGGCTAGGAGAAACTAGTAGACAATACGAGCATTGGTCACGGGTAAGAAGCAGTACACATGGTGAACAAAAGGGCGGATGAGAGGGCCCCACAGCAATTAAAAGCACTTTGTCTAGAAAGGGCAAGACGCCAAGATACAAGGGTGATAGACAGCCGTGAAATTGGTCATCCGACTCAAACGATGGGTGGAGCCTACCAGGAACTTGTAAGGGTAGGGAATAAGGAAGCCTATCAGAGTCGAGAATTGAGGAGAACGTGCCTACAAGAAGTGGTTACCAAGGAAACGAACTGGAGGAACGAATAAGAAACGAAGCGAGAAGAAAATCTAGAGTGTTAAGGCGGAGTTTCCACCAGAAAACAAACGAAAACCAATAGAAGCGCAGATGTTGAGAAGTTAAGTGGGGATTAGAGAAAATATTGGGATTTTTTGGGTATAATTAGAGTGTTGACCGCTAGCGGGGGTCTTCAGTTTTATTCTTATACCGGAGAGTATGTTCTCTTAGAGTCGTAAGTCTTGTTTCATAGACCAGAGATTATGATCGCTGGAGTTGTATATCGGAAGTCTTGTATCGGAAGTTGTATATCTTATATCTAATAGCCGAAGTCGAGAGTCGGATATCAAGAGTCGTATAATTTATATCGGAACTGACGGGAGTGCGGATGCCGTAACGGAGAAAAGTCGTATCGGTTGAAGAATCGGTGTGAGTACGAACAGTCGAGAATCGGAAACCGGTAATGGAACTTAGTGTTTTTTAAAAGACATGACGAAGTATAACTAAAATCGACTAAGTTGGTCGCCTTGAGTTAATATTATTATGAAAGATGTTAATCGGAGCAGAAATGCGGTAAATGTGTGAGAGGTAGACAAAATGCCGAAACAGTAATAGCAAAAGAGAACCGGTAGAGAACTAATTTCGGCATGAAATTAGAGACAATAATAATTATTAACACCATTAAATATAAACAAGTGGCGTGTTAACAAAGTAAATCCGCGGAAAAACAGTGTGAATAAAATCACAGAGCATACAATACTTAGTATATTTCAAGAAATCCGTATCATACTCCGAATAATGTAATGACACTTGAGTAGGAACAATTCAGAAAAATTTAGAATTATCAAATAACACGTTCTAACATTTGAAAGCCAAATCACCAGAACTAAACCAAAAGTTACATACATATATATATGTCGGAGTGCGAGAAGAGTAGTGATAAGTGCGAGTGCATTCTACGCGGTGATAATGCCAGCCGCAAGGACTTCCAGAAACCTGGAGAGACAAGGAAACAGGATGACAGCGCAGTGGACTTTTCGCCATAGAACGGATTAACATACATCAAGTAAATTTTATATTCATGCACTACTAATTAAGTAAAACACTGTCTGTTCATCTGAAAGAACTCATAAGTAATAATATTTAAAGAAAGTAATAACTAGTAGCTAGTCAGGGTAAATTCATAAGACAACTATTACAGATGATAATAATTGATATCCAATCTCAATGAATCCGTTTATTAAGAATTGTTTAATATAGAATAAAATGTACAATAATGATGGTTAAAGTCTAATAAGTATCTAGATGAAGAGTATAGGAAAGTAAGCAAGTATTAACAAAATAATAAATGATAGATTGATGTAGCCATTAAATTTGCAAGATATATGTTGTATTTCTTTTCAGGAGAATAAGTAAGTGACGTCAATGCTATTAATTGTCATAAATTAAGTTAACCTTGCGAAGCCTTGTGTATGTTGTCAATTATTTGAAAACACCTAAAGATTAAAAATTAGTATATGACATCAAAGAAATTGAACAACGACTTCTAAACAATAATTTAATATTACATAGGTATACGTCATCAATAACAATCACAACAAATTATTATTGTATTTGACGCTTCACCTAGGAAGCTTAAGGAGATTTTAAATTTGCAGCTACATACTCAATAAATTGTGTAGTAGTTAACAAACCAATTAATTAACATCAAAAACTTTATTAGTTATATTTGACGCCCACACATTTGGCGCACACACTATAATTGTTCAGTTTGTCACCACAACAAGGTGGGAATTAATTAAAGAGAGTCATTAATTAATAAATTAATTAAATCAAAAGAGTAATAAACTCCCTTCATTGTTAAATTTGGCGCACCAACACGAGGGACATAGATAATAAAAAAAAATAAACAAAATTTATTATACACATTTGTTGTTAATCGTATAAAGGAAACCCTTTATATTAGAAACGTATATAAATGTTATTTAAGGGAATTTCTAACATTTCGCTTCCCGCTTATTCAGGTGTACTTTCTTAGCCAAGGCAGAGAAACGTACAAAACCTTGCTAGTTTCATTGAGATGAGAGACAATTACGTAACACTCTTAAAGATTCGAGACTAAAGTTCTACTCGTTTCTGTACTAGCCCGGCGCGTACAGTCGGAATTATTCCAGGTTTCACACGCGTCGTCTGTCTCAAGGTCATGCACTGACAGTCTTTGGACTGTTTGAGCGCATATGACATTATCTTGGCACGCCGTCCGGTAAATGAAAACTTATTCTGGACGTTTTGCGGGATAAGCGTCAACGAGCAGCTTAGAAGTTAATTACAGTTGTCAATTTATTCAGTGTTGATCAAGCCAGTTTTGCGAAAAGTGATTGTGTTAATTAGACGGAACTGTAATAATGCGATATTTATTATTTAACTACAAGGTGTTAAATTTAATTTGAAGTATTCTGTAAGAGTACTTCTTGTCTAACTAAAGTTTTTAATTAGTAACTTAATTGGTCACTGGTGTCATATTATTCTGTTTACACTGAACCACACCACGACGGAGTGATTGTCGTAACATTATTACTAAATTGTTATAACAAATATATTTAAAAGAAAGCTAACAATTCTTTTAACCATTTTTTATGATCGATCTCTCTTTAAAGTATGGAAGAGGTTGTAAAACAAAACTACTTCAATCTTGATACATAAATATAAGTATTATTTATTCCTGATACCTTTTACGTGTGGTCTGGCAAAGCTATTTGCCTTTGTCATATTAAAAACGTATTTTCATTTGCTTGAAATACCAATTGAGCTTCAGAAAGTTAACTACGTCTAAAGTTTGCATATTTACAATTGTATATACTTCAAAGCATTTATAATCAATCAGTGTAATTAATTGATAAAATTTCAACCAATAAAATAGTTTTTTAGATAGAGTTACCTTTGAGAAAAGCCTCACTGTTCAACACTGTTACTGAGTAGATTATCAGTTAAGAATTGTACTACATACTTTTAAAATTACTGGTTCATAGTTTGTCCAGACTTTTAATAGTTTTTACTTCCATGTTCGATAAGGAAATGGAAGTATGGTCATGGCGGAAAAAATCGTGTTCGAGATAACGGCTGATTCTGATTGTACTACCCTCAAAACATGAAGAAAAGTCATTTTTCGAAAAGTGTGTGTGTGTGTGTGTGTGTGTGTGTGTGTGTGTGTGTGTGTGTGTGTGTGCGTGTGTGTGTGTGTGTGTGTCTGTGTGTCTGTGTGTAGAATTTTTTCTATGGCAAACGATAACAGCCAAAAACTCAAACAGAATCAAATACTTTTTTGCATACAGTCCTGAATTGTAGAGTACTCAAGGCCTGTAGTTTGTGGTAAAGATCGTTTAAGGTAAAGGGGTAGTTTACCTGCAACGTTTTATGTTTTAACAAGGGTAATTTTTCCTATGACGAACGACAACTGCCGCAGATTCAAACGGAATCAAATAATTTTTTGCAAACGGTTCTGAATTGTAGAGGACTGAACGCCTATTGATTTTGGTGAAGATCGGTTACGGGGAAAGGGGTAGTTTACCTGCAACGTTTTATGTTTTAACAAGAGTAAAGTACTTCATTTTGATAAATAAAGTATCCTGATAAGAAGATCATAATGTGTACTACGTTATCGGCAACAAAGTAGTAGTTTGTTGTAAAAATTCCTTCCCGGGCTGTTTGGCCGTAGTCCAATGTTTTCTGCAAAACCAGACGTTTCGGCAGTGCCATCGACTGCCATCATCAGTGAAAATCGAGTGCGGTAACGTGAGGTGGTATACGTTGGTGACCACAGTACTGTGGTTAAGGCTGAAGCAATAAGTAGAAAGAAGTAGTTTCTATGGAAATATTTCATTTCGAAAATGATTTAAAATATAAACATTAGAACATGGAAGTCATGTATGGTTCTCCATACCGATATTTCTTTTCGCTTTAATTAATTGTCACACATTTTCAGTGATCAATAATCCTCCCTACGTACGTTATAACAGACCAGAAATTCTTAACCACTTGTGCGCAAGCAGTTTGTAACGTGTGTAGGTGTGTTTGGCGTTTTAACGGAAAATGTATTCCAGTATATTCATAAAATTACTAAAACCAACGCCAATATTTTGTATACAGTACTTGTTGAATTATTGTGTCTGACTTAAGTGAACTCAAGTATACAACATTTTAAGTATTCGACAGTTAATTACTGTTAATATATTAATCTTTTAATATAATATTTATTTATTCCATAATTTTATTTTTATAGTTTCAACTATCTTCTTGTTTGTTTCACGAAATCAATAAACACGCTCTAAATTTAACTAAGAAATGTGAATATTATTAGTTTGGTTGTAACTTTTAACACATCAAACTAAGGTGTGATAAGGGCGTTTTACAACTCGCCTATAAGTGCTCCTGACAAATTTATGTTTTACGTTTGGCAATTTCTAAATAGCTGACAAATTATACCTTAAAAAAACCTTATCATAATAAATTCAACATTGTAAATCAAACTAAACTGTGTAAAGAGTTTACTCTAATAACTATGAAAAACTAAAAATTGAGCTTTTCAACGGATATATAGGTTACTGCACTGTCACAGTAGAGCAAATAATTTAGAAAGAATGAAAGGAACTAACAAAACGTCGAGTTCTTTTTCTGACTGTAGTTTGATCCCAAATAGTTCTTAGAATAACATAAAATTACATAATACAAACTAGAATCAAATGTGCAAGGTAAATTTGTGTTAGGTACTTTACGTTACATATTCACGTAATTCAGATAATAAGAGTGATAATAGAAAAATTATTATCTTCTTTTCTATTTAATCAGAAAATATAGAAACCATGAACACAAATGCTACAAAATATATTTCAAACAAAATTTTAATTTTTCTACTTGAACAACAGTATATGTTTTCGGAGTATATACAGTATGTAGTGCACTCAGTATCCATTTCAAAAACTATTGCACTTGTTATAAATACTATTATATTTTCTATTTTTTTAAGACGTTACTGAGTTTTACAAATTATTTCCTTGTTAGCCTACGCCATTCCTTCGTTTCTGTAATCTAACTTTCTTTGTTCTGATTTAACAATTGTTAAATCGTTTCCTCTGTGACAAGAAAGTCTATTTCTGATGTAATTTATTAATGTAGTAGGCAAACGTTTTACATCTTAAATTAGAAAAAAATTTGTTCTAGGAAGTACGATACAAGAAAAAGTGAGAAACGATTGTACAAATATTAAAATTATAGGCCTACGTATTTGAATGTAAGGTAAAATCGATAGATTTTAAAGCATTATTCTACTGTACCATAATATCTAAAAATAATGAGAAATAAAGTACGGATACAAATCTACACGTTGAAGCAGTAGGAGACATAACAGTATTAGAATTTATTGCCTAACTAACTGTTCATTTTACAGTATATTTTTACAAAAAGATTTTTCTAATCAAATGTAACTTTGGTACCAGATTCTACCAAAAACAATTTTACCTAACAATAAAAGTAGAAAGTATGTTTAGAATCTTTAGCCAAAAGTTCTAATTTATTAGAACTTTATTAGAACTTGCTGAGTTCTACAAGAATCTGTTACAAACGGCACTTCCGTAGTGTGTATACTAGTGTGTATACTGTGTAAACAACCCAGCATGTGTTTAAGGCGAAGCAGTAAATTTTTACGGTAGCTGTTTTCTCACTCGAGGAAATGTAGTTTCTATTTTCCTTTACCTACTTAGAGGTAATACCTCCAACATCACAAAAGCCATTTACATTACAAATTCACTACCGTACGAGTTTTCAACATATACTCTTTGTTCTGAGTAACGGGTTAATAAGGCACTTCATTTAAAATTTTATAGCGTCACTGCAAGGACAAAACGCAGGCTTTTCTTAGTAACCAGAACTAAAAGAGATTGTAAAATTATAAAAGCCCTTTAATTGAAGTTATCGGTAACAATTTTTAGATACCGAGTATGCAGCTCTACATAACTGGGCAAGCAATTATATACAAATTATTTAAATGAAAAAAAAAGACATTTAGTTAAAGATTTATCTAGTTAAATTAAATTACTCCTAGTGACTTAATAAATCCTATGACCTACAAGAAAATAAAAGTTTAATTAGTTAAGAAACTGACTAAACTAAGGTAAGATGTTGATTAGTCCCGATTCAAGTGGACCGAAACTGTTGAATGAAATAATGTTCCACAAGCGTGGACAGGAAGTGTTAATTAATTGGGCCCAAGTGGGCTAAATGTATTCTTCTTGAATTAAATATTCCGTTGGCTGGTCTTCCATAGTGATTGAGATGATGTGTAAAATGAATTAATTCTGCATTAAGAAATAAGAAGAAGTGGACTGTATACGAATAATTTTAATATTTTGAATAATTACATTACAGCTGTAAATTTGAATGAGGCTGGCTAATACTGCATGTTGCGAATTAGTATGAATTTAGCTAATCATGAAGAGGGCCTAGTCGGCCATAATCGAGAATACAAAGGCCTAAAGCCTACATTTAATGTCGACACTAATTGACAGCGAAGGATTCGGCGAACCGAACGCCGAGGAAGCTAGCTATGCACTGTATTATTTAATTGATATGCTAATTATGGCGCTAATTGGCCATAAGTACAAATGTGCGGCCTACGGCCTACATTGAAACGAGAATAAATGACAGCGAAAGATGTGCTCGGCTCGGTACTACCGCCGCGAGCGTTTGATACGCACTCTGCAAGGTACAACCACGCGAAAATTGATGCGCGATATAAATCAGATTAGCCAACCTAGAAAATAAAATAATCGCGCTACCGTCCATAAGCTGCCCGTCAAAAATCAAAAGATTTTTTAATACATTTTCTAATAAATTAGAATACATTTACAATTTAATTTAAAAGAGTGCAGTTCTTACTAACGATGGTTAGCTTCAAGGCTAAGTTGAACCTTGAGTTGAGATTAGATAACGGCAGTCTGCCGCTAGTTTAGAGATAAGCATGCATAAGATAAGCCTGTAGATAGGCGATTGTAGGCCAAGGTTGGCGAACAGCTGTTTCATATACGAATAAGTCTGGTTAACAATATTTCTGACACAAGTGTGTGCAGTATGTAACATTATAAAACATGAAAGAAAAATACATAATTATACAATGTTTAATGCATGAACGGAGGTTCATCATGAACAAAATTGTTGTTGAACATGTTGTAGTTGCATGTTCTATTGTATATTCAGCAGGGCGGCATGTATTGACCTAGACATGCTATTCCTGAAGTTTCAGGAATTTACAATATGTAACAATGTATGAGCAAACCAGATGCTGAATGCAGCCCAGCTATGACATGTATGTCATAATTTTAAATAAAGAATTGTGCATGCTTACTTACAAAATGAATAAAATATAAAATACAATATGAATAAATTAGACGAGGCAGTTACATACGGCAGACGCTTACAATAGTTTTTACATAGACACAATTTATGTGAATACAACAATAATTTGAATAATTACAAGATAAATAATTGCAATGTCAAAGAACAATACAATACTGAAATTACAGAAACAATTTAACAATTTAAAGACATTCACAGAATAGTACACATTTATCAGCAACAATATAAAGAAATGAGTGCATGGTTACTTAACGGCAAAACATGCGAATATTATGTAATAACATTTCATAAATAAGACCACCCAAAGACATGCAATACACCCCATAACATCAATGAAAATGTGAGACATAGTATGCCACAAATATTAACATACAATACAAATATCAAGATACCACAGAACTGTGATAATTAGAAGCGTGCCACGACGCAAAATTGACAAAAATATTGTGACAATTCATCACAATTATGTTGACCAAATGGTCGTAACAAATAATAAGCCAATGGCTGAATAAAACAGCATTGTGCTATAATCATAATGTCAAATCTCGTCTCGCGCTGGCAACAGACATAATTTATGTATTGGTCTCCGCAAAACACCCGTAGGCGTGCGAATGTCTACGACGCGAACCAAGTTATCTGGGCCGGGAAATGTGGCGATGATCACGCCAAATTTCCAGGCTAATGGAGGCAAGTTATCCTCAATAAGCAAAGGTAAGTCACCAATGGAAACATTATCTTTGCCAAACTTCCACTTGTGACGCTGTTGCAGCTGGTGCAAATAATCGCGAGACCTCGCCTTCCAAATGCCCTGGACAAACCTCTGAAGTAGTTGCCAACGACCAAGACGAGAAACAGGAACGTGAGAAAGGTCTGGGTCAGGAATCGCAGTTAGGGGCGCGCAAATCAAAAAATGGCCAGGTGTAAGTGGCACCGGGTCGTTAACATCCGTAGAAATAGCAAATAAAGGTCGAGAGTTCAGACATGCCTCTATCTGAGACAAAACGGTCGTGAATTCTTCGAAGTTTAATATAGATTTGCCTACCACGCGCCGCAGATGAAATTTCAAACTCTTTATGACGCTCTCCCAAAGGCCACCGAAGTGAGGTGAGGAGGGCGGAATAAATGACCATGATATCCCCTGAGAGGATGTGAATGACTTAATCGAGGTGATGGCACTCTTATTGTGCCAAAAGTTGTAAATGTCATGTAAGATGGTGCGGGCCTTCCTGAAGTTCGTGCCGTTGTCGGAGTACAGCTGACTAGGTATACCCCGACGTGCCATAAAACGACGTAAAGCAGCTACAAATGCGCTGGCAGTAAGGTCGGACACCAATTCCAGGTGAATAGCCCTTGTTGCTAAGCAAACAAACAGAGATACGTATGCCTTAGTAAAGGTTCTAGACTTCTGCCCGCCATGACGAATCATGAAGGGACCACCATAATCAACCGCGCAAAATAGAAACGGCCTTGAAGGAGTGACTCTAGGGGATGGCAAAATGCCAAGTCTCTGGACCTGCTGTGTGGCACTAAACCTGATACACTTGAGACACTTAAGAATAATGGAACGGATGACTAGCCGGGCATTAACAATCCACCAACGTTGACGCAGTGAATGATGCACGAGCTGAGCACCAGCGTGAAGTAAACGAATGTGTTCACGTTCGACGATAAGGCGTGTAATATGCGCCGATGGGGGTAATACGATAGGATGTCTCGAATCGTAAGGTAACTGGGAATGCTGAAAACGTCCGCCCACGCGTATCACTCCAGAGTCGTCAAGAAACGGGTCGAGAGAAGCCAACTTGCTCCTAATGGAAACAGAAGATCCGTTCCGAAGACAATTAATTTCGGTTGCGAAGTGGATCGACTGAGATTGTTTTATGAAGAAATTCAGAGACTGATGAATTTCTACAGGGGTCAGACCGCCCGAAAGTTTGTCCGCACATGAGTGCCTAATATTTCTGATGAAACGAAAACAGTAAGCGTATACACGTGTCAGCCGGTGCAACGAGGAAAAGTCCAACGATAAGTCAACAGCCAGGGTAGACATTAGCGACCGGTTGTGTGCAGTTTTCTCTTCCGCGGTGACTTCCGAAGATGATGGAGTGGCCGGTACGAAGGATGGGACAGGATTAGACTCTGACGATTGAGACAGACAGCTAGGACCGTGCCACCAGAGCGAGCAATCGCGCAAAACGTCAGGGAAACATCCCCTAGATATAATATCAGCAGGATTGCGTCGCGAATCAATGTGATGCCAGGTATAAGCTTGCGTGCGACGCTGAATTTCAGCAACCCGATTAGCGACGTATGTCTTCCAACGCGTAGACTGCGCATGAATCCAGTAAAGAGCCACCATAGAATCAGAATACAAATGTACATTATCAATAAACGAATAAAGAGCAGGAATAACCTTAGATACGAGTCGCGATAATAACAAACAAGCGCAGAGCTCGATGCGAGGTAATGACACTTGGCGTAGGGGAGCCACGCGAGATTTGGAACACAAGAGACGACAGGAAGCAGTAGAATCTTGATAAATGACTCGGATATATATACAACAGCCGAACCCTTTCTCCGAGGCATCCGAAAACCCATGCAACTGAACCGTAACCGCCTCACGGTTGCAACGAATAGATCGCGGGACTACTATTTTACCAATCAGACTCAATTTGGTACACAAAGAATGCCAATCCGAAAGTGACTGACCGGAAATCGGTTCATCCCAACCAAGCTTACAAAGCCAAAGTCGCTGTATACAAAAAGACAACTGGTCCGATTAAACCCAGCGGATCATATATTCCGGCGATAATTGAAAGAATCTTTCTCTTGGATATGCTATGGTCAACCGGAGATAGTTTGACATCAAACAAAAATGAATCGGCAGTGTTGTTCCAAAGAATGCCCAGGGTACGCACGTTGTCCTGTTTATTTAGGGGTAGTGAAAAGTTGTGATGATTTGCGACCGCTGTGGGTTCATTTGATGCCCATTTGTGCAACGTGAAACCATATTGAGCAAGTAACGCACCTAGGTCGGATTTCAGCTTGGTTAGATCGGGGATAGTGTCCGAACCGGTAAGTAGATCATCGACATAAAAATCGTTAGTTATGGCTAAAGCCGCTTGGGGAAAGGAAGTTTGATTGTCTCTAGCAATTTGTAGAAGGCACCGAGTGGCCAAAAAAGAGGCGCTAGCCGTGCCGTAGGTTACTGTTTGCAGCGCGAAATTCTTAAGTGGTTCGAGGGGAGAGTCACGCCACAAAATGCGTTGATAGTGACAATCTCCTTCAGCTACGCGAATCTGACGATACATTTTTTCGATGTCGGCAATCAGGACATACTTATGTATGCGAAAACGCAACAGAATAGAGAAGAGATCCTGCTGAACATTGGGGCCTACTAATAATATGTCATTTAACGAAAGACCATTAGTAGTCTTGGACGAACCATCAAGAACAACGCGCAGTTTTGTGGTCAAGCTAGAATGTTTAAACACGGCATGGTGAGGCAAGTAGTAAATATTTGACGCTCCTGAATTGATAGCGCCATGATCGATGAGTGTCATGTGCCCAAGATCCATATATTCCCTGATAAAGTCCGCGTAGTCGCGAGCGAGCTTGGCATCGCGCCTGAATCGACGCTCCAAGCTTAAAAATCTTGATTCGGCACTTGTGTAAGATTCCCCCAAGTGGGGATTATCAGACTTGAATGGGAGCGACACTATAAATCTACCCTCGTGGTTGCGCTGAGTAGAGCGCACAAAATGCTCTTCGCAAGCCGACTCGCCGTCAGGGGTATCGCCAGGGATTGTTTCTGCCTCCCAAAATCTCTCGAGAGATTGCAGAATTTGACTGTCATTGTTCCTTGCCAGGAACGAAACCGCAGGACCCTGGGTGTGGCAGTGTTTGGGCAGATTGCCGGCCAGAATGTAACCCAGTTTTGTTTCCTGAATGATAGGGAAGTTGGGTCCGCGTGTGTATTTATTGGCTAATATTAAATCCAGATAAAATTGTGCCCCTAATAGTATGTCGATCTGTGAAGATATATTAAAATCTGGGTCGGCGAGAAAAATTTTGTTTGGAATGTGGAACCGGTTGATGTCAAACCAGATTGAAGGTAGATTATGAGTTAAGTTAGATAGGACGGCACATTTGGCCTCAAAACTATGTCTCTGATAGCGAGAAATAATACGCATAGAAACAATGTCAGTAGCGCAACACGCTGTGTTGTTTATTCCTGTAATTGGAATATTAGATCGGGTTAGTTTAAGGTGCAACCTTTTCGCAAATGATTTCGTACAAAAATTGATCTGGGAACCGGCGTCTAGGAGTGCCCGACCTTCATGCCTGTTGCCAGCCTGATCAACGACATATACAACCGCTGTGGATAAAAGAAAATTGTTTTTACACTGTAATTTAAATGACCAATAATTGCTGCTGGCAGCTGGTGATTTCGGCACGTAATTAGCGTGCAGCAAGGTGTGGTGACCCTTTGAACAAATTTTACAGACCTGTTTACTTTTACAATTTGTTATCAAATGACCTGCTCTAAGGCAGTTAATACAGCATTTATGCTTTGCAACCAATTGCCCCCGCTCAGCGGCACTTAACATACGAAAATTGTTACACATGTAAAGCGGGTGGTCAGCTTTACAAAACACGCATAAATAATGCCTTGCCGCTTCGTGATAACTCTTAAAAGTATTGCTGCCAGCAGTATTTCTTAAGCTATATTTCTCAAATTTATTGTTTGGTTTTACGCTAGGTTTGTTGAATTGCTGTCCGGATTCAATTGGCATTGTATTTTCTAAAAGCTGTCGGCGCAAGTTTAAAAAATGCGTAAAGTCTTGAAAACTGGGCAAGTTGTCAGGTCTATTGACTCCTTCCAAAGTTTTAAAGTAATAGGGTCAAGTTTGGTGGAGAGCAACTGTATGGTAATAAACTCAAATGAATTTACGGACAGCTTCATTGCCGCCAGTGAATTAACGGAAGACGTTATTGTATTCGTAAACTCCCCCAAGCTTTGGACTGAGTCCTTTATTGTGGACTTAACCTGAAGTAGGTTTTGTACATAATATTTGGCTAATATAAATGGATTATTATACCTCTCGGACAGCAAGTTCAACGCTATTACATAATTTTCTTGACAAATGGGTAATGATTTAATTAAGTCTAATGGTTCACACTTCACCGAGGAATGCAAATAATGCAGTTTCTGTACTGGTGTTAAGTCGGATCTTGAATGCACTAGATCATTGAAAATTGAATAGAAGTGTTGCCACTCAAGTATGTTGCCTGAGAAGCAGGGCAAACTTATCGGCTTTAAATGCATAGGCGTCGATAGTACAGGAGGCACAGTCTGAGTATTAAAAGTGTCAAGAAGTTGTAAAATGTTTGCCTCAGTTGAGTATATCATTTCCTCAACCTCGACTCGGTCTGCCTGAGCAGCGCTCGTGTCTTTACTGATAAGCTCTATCTCAGACTGTACCTCGTCGTACTTCGAGGCTAAGCTCTTAAGACTTTCTACTCTTACAGTCAGAAAATGTTTTGTGCTTAAATTAATATCAAACGAATTTACCGCGGATTGTATCCGCACTATCGCGGACTTTAATCCGCCTCTCTTTCTGGTCAGCACCTTGAGGCTTTCTTCAGACATTTTTTACGCACCTTTTTACTGTTGCTGGTGGTACCTGGTTGGCGACGTCCCACAGCGTCGGCTCCTTGGTGACGATGGTGAACAGCTGGCAGAGATGACCACTTTGAAGCACTGCAGCCGGCAGGAACTTGCTATTACGTTGTCCGAAGATGACGAGCGAAATGGCGACGCAAATCACGCCACGGTCGCATTAGCTGACGCGCTAATCCGCCCGTGATGGCCAGAAACAGATATAAAGATATTAAGTGGAAATCCAGGTCCGGAGTGACCAAAAAATGATTAGTCCCGATCCAAGTGGACCGAAACTGTTGAAGGAAATAATGTTCCACAAGCGTGGACAGGAAGTGTTAATTAATTGGGCCCAAGTGGGCTAAATGTATTCTTCTTGAATTAAATATTCCGTTGGCTGGTCTTCCATAGTGATTGAGATGATGTGTAAAATGAATTAATTCTGCATTACGAAATAACAAGAAGTGGACTGTATACGAATAATTTTAATATTTTGAATAATTACATTACAGCTGTAAATTTGAATGAGGCTGGCTAATACTGCATGTTGCGAATTAGTATGAATTTAGCTAATCATGAAGAGGGCCTAGTCGGCCATAATCGAGAATACAAAGGCCTAAAGCCTACATTTAATGTCGACACTAATTGACAGCGAAGGATTCGGCGAACCGAACGCCGAGGAAGCTAGCTATGCACTGTATTATTTAATTGATATGCTAATTATGGCGCTAATTGGCCATAAATACAAATGTGCGGCCTACGGCCTACATTGAAACGAGAATAAATGACAGCGAAAGATGTGCTCGGCTCGGTACTACCGCCGCGAGCGTTTGATACGCACTGTGCAAGGTACAACCACGCGAAAATTGATGCGCGATATAAATCAGATTAGCCAACCTAGAAAATAAAATAATCGCGCTACCGTCCAGATGTTAACAAAACAAAATGAAAAGTCCATATATATACATGTCATAAATATAGTTATATATGCAGATTCAACGTTTTATACATATATAATGCCATACGCGCTGGTGTACTTAATACAGTATAAGAAAATGATAAAGTGTTAAAAGTAAGTGGAGTATTTGTAAAAGAAAAAGATAGCAGTTGACTGTCTGAAATGAATAGAAAAAAAGGACTATATCCTGCAAACAAACTGCATTCCTGAGGACGCTAATATTTACTGTCGTTAAAACCATTAAAAAATATAATAAAAAATATATAAATTATTTAAGGTATACAGTTTACAAGCAGTAATTAAAGTGAAAACAATGCCAATGTGATCTAAGTAGTGGCGCAGCCTCTGTGCGGAATGGATGTATGCTAAGTGTACATGGCGGGTTGAAAACTGTAATGTAATCATGCTGAGGACTTGAAAGAAAGGAGAAGGTTCAATCAAACTGTGTTCATTTACATTAGGCATTCGGTTCAATATACATGGTAAATGCGTCTACAAGTTGTAAAACTTAAAATAAGAAAGTGATAAAGGTGAATCGTCTCAACGAGAAACAGGAAATTCGTTTCAAAGACAATATGATAGGATATGGTGTAATACAAAACGATATGGTAAAAAAAAATATCCAAAAGCTAAACTCTAAAATTCTATTTACAAAAATACAATTTTATGGAATAAACCATTTGGAAAATTACAGGATAATTTTATATTATAATTTGAATTGCGTAATGAAAATATTGATAACAATGTGTAGGTAATTGCAACTCGTTCAATTGGTGTGTGAACGAGTAGTGTAACTGACTAGCATTTTTGACTGTGTTGTAACTACAAAACTTATTTTCTAATTGGTAACAAATTGTTGTCCTTACCAGTCATTTGCAACAGTCCGTCATTAATTAATTTTAATGAGAACGTAAAACAAAACCGGCGCTGTATTGAACCGGCAACATATGCAGACCCAATCTTATCATGGTTGTGGGTTATTGTGTGAACAGTTCGTATTCAATTTACTGTGCCTTGGGAATTGCGGTAAGCATATCATTTCAGATGAGTTCATTTCCATACAATTAAACTCGCTCGTCACAATCCGTGCCATTACCGTGCTTTCTCGTGTGATGCGCAAACGCTTACTGATTCCCCTTAACAGTAGGCTGTGTTGGATATTTTCCATCGGTGCCGGATTTCTGTCCTGTATATCTGCACGTATTAGATTATTGGTAATCAATATTTGGGACACAATGTTTTGTTTGCAGTTGTCATCCTAACTTTATACTCTTTTAATAATATTGTCAATAACAAAGTTCATATTTTAGGAAGACACCCTCAGGAAATGTCGCTATAATGTAATTGCTTTCAAATTAGTGATATAAGTACGCTGTTATATCAGTAGGACCTGATGGATATCTTAACGATTTAAAGAAACAGCGGTAAACCAACTGAAATAATTATTTTTTAAAAAGTATTTTCTTAAAAAAACGATATCCGAGTCACTCACCAGAGCCGTAATAAAAGATAAAGTTAATATCGTTAAGTTAGCATAAGTTAATTCGTACGTTAAGATATCCAAAAAGCAATTTCACCCTGGAAATATTTTACATATGCCCACAATGCTTAACACACTGTTGATTTATTACACCATTATATTTTAGGTTTAAAAATCTGAGCTGTTAAATAATTTTCATCTAACACATTTACACTTGATTGGTTTCTAGTACGTTTTTTTTTTACTTTATAAATTTAATTTTTAAGCTTCCATATTTTTCTAAGAAAAATGTTGAAATTTTATAAGTTTGCTTAATTTTTAAAAGTAATATAAGATTTTGTAATGTAAGACAGCGGCTGTGCTATAGACATGAACTGTGCGTTCATGAACGCACGTACGTTTGACGACGTCAAATGAATTGCAAGGGCGCTTAAAGGTTGTAGAAAAACGAATCTAGTTTTTTAAGATCCAATTTTCCTTTTGCCTTTAAAACATTCTGTTTACTCATAACTTCACAGTAACTTATTGATATTTTATTTTTATAAAATTCTTCGAGTTTCAGAGACGAACATATACATGCACATAAGATGACAATGATTCTTGAAAAAATTACTTAATTATTAACATTTCGTTAAGTATAAAATATCACGGTTACTGTCTTGTAATATATAATAACTTAAGTAGTCTATTTTATTTTAAGTGACTGCACCATGAATTATAGACCCTTGCACGTATATTTTACTATTAGTAATGTTATAGAACAACATTAAAACGGCTGTTTCTCGGTTACGATTGTCATATAGATACAACTTAAACAAATTAACGATAACGTTATAACAATTTTTATAAAAAATTAGAATATATTTTTAATAAAATATGTATTTTTTAGTATTATTAAAACCTTATTTTTTGTGCGGAAGAGTATCGGCGAATAATAAAAACTACGCATGTCACTAAAGTTTAGTCGAATCACTCATATTAAAATAAACTGACCATATTAAAAATACTCAAATTAGAAAATATTCCTGTTAAGAAAAGTAAACCACAAAGACCGCTTAACTGCATTTCTTGACAAAACGTAATCCTACAAAATTTTTTAAGAATAAACATTAAAGTCCATTTCAACCCCAACACTCACCATGGTGTTTGTTCTGCCCTACACAAATCTGTGGACATTCTCGAATTCTCGTAAAGTATTGGGTTGGGCAATTATGGGTGCATTTATGGGTTATAAATTTATGTTGACATTAAATGCACAATTAAATTGTGAAAGAAATGTTTAATCTATTTTACGTGAAATAATGGAAATATAAGGAAAATAGGACCTGGCTATGAAGTTAAATTTTTCTAACCTGAATTTAAAGTGTAGTGCTGAGTCTTTGAAGAAAAGTACAAACCTTAGTAGCGGAATGGAGCAATTTTATTTCAGACATTAAAAATAAAGATAAATTGTGTTTTATATAAAACAAATTTTTAACACATTACGTTTCTAACCCATAATAGAAATATGACAAAAAACTATACGTAAGCACTGTCGATAAAGAATGTCTTCTATTATAAGTTACTATTACCAAAATATTGTGGATACGTTTTATTCATGTCAAAGAACATTAGTTCACCTTTAAAATGCGGAACACTGTGTTCCTCATTACAATAATACAATCTAGATATTATAGTGGTTCCCAACGACTGCTTAATTTGAGGCAGGACTATAACTATGAGACACTCAAATCAAGTGAAAAAACGAATTTTTTGACTGTTTTTTACACTGTTGTTGTGCATTTGAATTCAAGCATTACTTATGATTCACATTTTCTTTTAATGACTTATTTATATTTTGTTCTTTGTATAAAACTCTCTGTTATACTCATTAACTTGTTAATAACAATAGTATTAAAATAATAATCAAGTGTCCATTTCTATGTAGAGATAAAAAAACCATGCTCCCAGTTTGTTTCAAACAGGCCCAATATTTTCGTATATTAATTTTTAAGACTGGACCAAATATAAGTAAATAAGGAAATGTTTATACATCTTTTCCAAATATCTCATTAACCTAGGAAATGTTTGTCTGTTCAATTCAACTAATCTGGTTTTCTGTTAACTATACATGCGTTTTATTTTTTACGTTGAATGCAATATAGTTAGTTGCTCTTATAAAGTCTTCAATGTGCTCATTCCGTAATAAATGAAATGTAGTTTTAATAGAATCTATAAACTCCGTTTGTACAAACCGCAAATAGAGGCAATTAAATGTAAAAAAGATGACTAAAATTTTTAAAAATATATTATACTTTATACTATGTGTCCCTGGAATGAGTTTTAATCTCTTATCCTTGAATGTAATTACTTAAATTTCATTCCCTTTCTTTTATCGACATAAATGATATGTTCAATAATGTCTAACACCTTAATGATATTTTTTTCTTATTGTTCTTTATGCCAAACGCTGTAAACGTTAGAGTAGTGTTAGTGTATTATCCTCCTATATCTTTCTGTTTGTAGAATTAAATAGTTTGGAGATTACTATATTTTAGTTTAATTTTTTTAGGTTCAGATGGTTGAAAAAAGCTTAGAAAGCAAGATGATTTACCTAAACGCCTTTTTATAAAATTGGCGTGCCATTAAACATTAGGAAAGTTAATTTTCGAGCTCCCTACTTAACATAGTATCTGCCTTCCAAAAAATAAAATGCAAGTTACGTAAGTTTTACTTGGTAAACATAAAAAATATATTCAATTTTCAATTTGTATAATGTCTCATGTATATTTCTGCATTAACATTCGTATTAATTTAGCTTGTTCTATCTTTATTCTATAATAAAACCTGTGTAATCTGAATAAAACAATGAACGTTATTAAAACCAACAAAATAACACCTACTTTGTCTGACTATTAAAAATCTTCCTTTTTCTAAAAGTTAGTAGGTTGTGACTTGCACACAAATACAGGTAAGATAAACCTGTACTGATAAGAGAGAGTAATGTTTTTAGCGTTTGTCAACAAATAATACGTTACATTACTTACCTTTTGTAAACGTATATAAAAGTAATTGGAGCAATTTTAAATGACTAAAAATGTAAAATGTAGCATGTTAAAAAAAAGAATATAAAGATACATAAATTCTATACATTCCTGTAAGCAAATGGGCTATCATATTAATACAGATTTTTATAGAAACATAGTTTTTTTTTATAATGTTTCAAATTAATAAACTACGTTAATTCATCTTCAACAAATTTTCTTCATTTAAATAGTTCATATATATAGTAGTGATGGTATCCGATGTGCAAAGTATCTGTAGTTAGTCCGGCAAATGACAGAGTGAGCAAACTACGGCAATCCGGTTTGTAACCATAAACTGTGACACTGAAAAGCAATCAAAAGTTTTGCAATTTAATTTCTCGCATGGCTGATAAATGTTTCAAAAACCGCAAACTGTGTATACCAAATTATCGCAGCCTATGGAACGGTTGATTGCTTTACCAGAGTGTAGAAATTTTTACAGAATCCGTTTCGGTTTTTTTTCCTTAACAATTTTTTGACCTCACATTTCTTTTAACAAATTTTGTTGTAAAGAAAATAGCCTCACATTATTCACTCACAGAAAGGAACACGTTAATTATAAATATCAGTGCTTACATTAAGTTTCACGTCATTAATTGATTCAAAGATTAAAGTCAATTCTCCCTTTACACAGGCCACTCTTTGTTCATTTACCCTCCTTTCAATTTTTTAAATACAACAATTAGTAGATATACAATATACAACGCTGGCAAGTATAAAAATAAAATTTAAAACAATATTTCGTTGAGAATTTTTTCATGGATCCTAGAAGAAGGGAACTGCAATATAAGACCTAATGAAAGGGTTATCTTTTAAGCAGGACGAAAAAGCATGTTATCAATATTACGTTTATCGTTATTAAGGACTTTCCTCTCTTACAAAAGAATAACCGCTAATAGATCTTTCCAGCTTCTCAGTATCCCGAAAAGCGACAAGTTTCTGCAGTCCCATAAATCACAAATTACCGTTTCTCTTGGCATCTTCTTCCACTAACTCCCTTTCCTATCCTACATCTTTCCCCTTCACCCCGTAAACCAATTCTCATGATGCCCTCTATAAACTGATCCTCCTACCTCAATTTTAGTCTTCATCTTTGGGGTATGTTACACTAAAAAATAATAAGCATTAACATTTTTTATACACATAGTAACGTGAGCGCTTGTACAGCATTACATGTACACAATGTAAAATGTGTATATAACATGTAGCCTACATAAACTATTTTCTTGAGATTAATATTCACAGTCGGATCTATATGTTCTATTCCATTAATACACGAACGATCCGTTACGTGCAAATTGTCTGATCGGCATAATTTCTTGCGTGTGCTACTAATGTACAGCAAACGCCAGTGCTGTTTGTTGTTATTGAACGTTACGCTTCTTAATAATCTATAATATACATACCTAATAATGTACGTATTTTGTGTTGTTTTTAATTCTAGATTTTACAAATTACTTTTACATTAGTAAATTATAATTTACATTTGAGTTTTACAGTTTGTACATAGAGTTTGAAATGACTAATCTACAGTTGTTTTTTAATAAATTTGGTACCCTTAAACATTACCAACACTATTACTTTAAATAATTTAACAAATTTTTAATTACTTTTTAACTTGACATCCTGTAAAATCTAAGATGGGTGTCACTCTTGTTACTTTTGTAAAAATAAACGTTCATAATTTTTACAAATTAACTTATTTTCGTTGAATTTACAGCAATACATATTACCGCCCCTTTTTTCTGAATTAAATTAGTTTTCGTGATGAAGGAACATCATCACTATATTTTACAGTTGCGATACTATTTGCAATACATAGTAATATACATTGACTAAATTTAATAACAACTTTAACTACTATTCTCTGTATCACAATATTTTAATTGAAAACAATTCTTTACAATTCGCAAGAAATATATAGATCAATCTAATTATAACAGTTTCACTAATTCCATGGCATAAGCATGGGAAATAGAAACGAAAAACATAAACATATTGTTACGACATTACAGAACAATCTACGTGTTTCTCGAACGATCCAGTGGAATCCGCCTATAATGCTGTGTGCGTACGTGATTTCAACATGCATTCGCGAGATTTTTCTAGACGCCGCCAGCCTTGCGGACTGTGTCAAGGCCGCAATTAATTACGTCGTAGTGTAGAGCTTACGCGCAGTATGGAGTAATCTAGATTTTCGGCGGGGTATAAATATAAGTAGCCAGTGGACGCTCAGTCAGTTTGAGTTCCGATCCGGTAATCGAGACTTCGGCAAGTGCTTGGTCTTCTCCGGTAGCGCTGACAGCGAAGAAGGGTGGTCGATTGCGTTTCTGCCGGAGGTTATATGACGTTACAAAGAAAGATCCATTACCTCGCGTTGACGATACACTCGATATGCTGTCTGGAGCACAGTGGTTTTCCACATTGGACCTGAACAGTGGATATTGGCAAGTGGGTCTTCATCACGAAGACAAGGAGAAGACGGCTTTCTCGACCCCAAGTGGCTTATTCCAATTTAACGTCTGTAATGTACGGGGCAACGTTTGAAAGATTGATAGACTTGGCACTCCGAGGCCTGACGTGGAAAACTTGCCTTGTTTATTTAGACTATGTCATAGTCATCGGGAAGAATTTCAAAAACCATTTGAAAAATCTTAAGGATGTTCTAACAAGAATTCATGGTGCCCAACTGGTCAAAAGAGACTGGCCAGTTCCGAAGAGTAACACGAAGTTCGGAGTTTCCTGGTGTTATGCTCATATTACAGACGTTTTGTGAAAGGTTTCGCTACTATTGTTAAACGACTACATGAGCTAAGGGAAAATAAACGAAACTTCCAGTGGTCGAGAAAGCGTGATCAAGCATTTAGGGCTTTGAAAATTGCATTATGTTCGCAGCCAATTCTCGCTTTTCCAGCTTCCGAAGGGAAGTACATTGTAGACACAGATGCAAGCAATACTGGTCTAGGAGCAGTTTTTTCTCAAGTGCAAAACGGTAAAGAACGAGTAGGCCTAATAGCGTATTACAGCAAGGAATTTTCTAAACCAGAGAGAAAATATTGTGTTACAAGGAGAGAGTTGTTGGCAATTTTCAGAGCTTTGGAGCACTTCCATAAATACCTCTATGGGAGAGAGTTTTCACTACGTACCGACCATGCCGAGCTTGCATGGCTCTTGAGATTTAAAAATCCGGAACGACAGTTGGCAAGGTGGCTCGAACGTCTGCAAGAATATAAATTCAAGGTAAACATCGACGGGGGCGCCTGCATGGTAATGCAGATGGCTTATCACGAAGACCGTGCCCGGAAGGCTGCCGACATTGCCATAGAAAGGAAGAACAAAACGCCAGCGAACATGTTCAAGCAATCACTGTAGATTTCCTGGCAGACGGCTGGACGACACAAGATTGCCGACAAACACAGATGACTGATTAAGACATTGGACCGATCTTGACAGCAAAAGGGGAAGGTAGTCGTCCGGATTGGCAAGATATCTGCCATGGTTCCGAAGTGCTGAAGGGCTACTGGGCACAATGGGAATCCCTTACCTTAGAAAACGGATTGTTGAAAAGGGCTTGGGGAGGTGCAGATGGACGAGACGTGGTCATGCAGTTGATACTTCCCCGAAGTAAAGTGCAGTCTGTTTTGAAGGAGATGCATGATGGGACGTCTGGAGGCCATCATGGCGTTAACAAAACCCTTGACAAAATACGGAAGTGTTTCTATTGCCTTCACCTTCGCCACGACGTAGAGGAATGGGTTCGGACATGTGAAATATGTGCTACAAGCAAAGGCCACAAACTTGAAGCAGGGGGAAAATGAGACAGTATAACGTTGGACTGGCTTTCGAGAGAATTGCCATAGACATTGCTGGACCATTCTCCGGTACTGTCGATGGAAACTGGTACATCATGTTTGTAGGTGACTACTTTACTAAGTGGATGGAAGCCTACGCGATTCCAAATCAGGATTTTACCACTGTGGCAAAGGCGTTAGTTGACAACGTCTGTTGCCGTTATGGAGCCCTACGGAAATCCATACTGTTCAAGGGAGAAACTTCGAATCAGGAGTGTTTAAAGAATTATGCCGTCTACTGGGAATTCGAAAGACCAGGACAACGCCTTTCCATCATCAGTCGGACTGAATGTTTGAGAGATTCAATAGGACACTCGAGCAGCATATTTCGAAAGTTGTTGACGAGAACCAAACAGACTGGGACCAACGTATACCACTATTCCTCATGGCGTATAGGTCATCAGTACTCGACACAACCGGCATGACACCAGAAAAATTGGTGTTTGGGAGGTAGATTCGTCATCCTGGGGACTTGATGTTCAGATCACCTGAGACTCAGTCCCAAGAGCCACAGAACTATTCCTCGCGATTAGAAATGTGTAGAGATATTTTATAAATTTTGTAACAACATTAATGCAAATTTTATTTAAGTTATAAATATGATAAGATTACTTCCATTTTGATAGAGTCAGCAACGTAAAGATTAATGAGGAAAGTAAGGTTCAGTAGATTACCAGTAAATTCCGTTGGAGGAATGAAAACTTATTTTTGCCTCTTATTGTTAACGTTTGTTCAATGACCGATCGAATAGATCAAATACAACATACTTTCGAAGGCTACAATAGAAACTTTATTATTAAAAGTTATTAAAGGTTTATTACAAAGAAACGTTATTAAAAGTTTTATATACTGCAAAAAGAAAATTTAATATTTCTCCTTTTGCTTGTCCTCTAATTGTATGACCTGTATGCTCTTAACACCCATTCTCTCGTACTCACTCAGACGCGTGTGCACAGAAAAATCTGTTATACATTTTCTATACTATCAAATAAAATGCAATAGAATTTTATTTACTTTTTTCTATGAGTTTTCCTTATAGTTATTTTTTTGTATAATTTATTTGACAATTAATTTTTTTTAATTACCTACAGAATTCTTAAAAATTATTGTTTATAAATTATATGACAATAAGCTAAAATTCTTCTTCAATTGTCACAGTAACCAAAAAGCGCAATGTTTAGTACAATATAGTAAGAGTAATGTTGGTTACTGTATTGTTAATAGTAAAGTCTGCGCTACTTAAGGCTTTCAGCTTCTCACCTTACACACTCGGCTACGTGTTACTATACAACAGCACATTATGTACATAAACAGCTCAACATCTCTAGCTTCCATATCATCCGGATATGGAATAGTGTCTGCATAGCCGGGTCTTCTAATGTTGACACTCTCCCAACATTGATCACGCTAAGTGATAACCGTGGAGCCAACTCAAGCACCCGTTTTCCCCTTGAGCCCGTTTTTGGCATACCTCACGCCACCACTCTGGCGTTGAAGTCTTCAGCAACAATTATGTTTCCTTCCCATTCCCGCAAAATGTTCTCCAGTCTGTCCACTTTTTCTTGAAATTTATGTATACTCTCGTTTGGGGTGAAGTAGCAGCTCACAAAAGCAACCCACCCACTTCTAACCCAAAAAAATCCTCTACAAGAACCGTGGCTCCCTACCGAGACTCTCTCCATGTCTAGTAGATAGCTGCAGTACCTAGTATATCGGAATACCGTCCTGGTACATCTCTATCTTTGTACTGTTTAGTGATGAACATCAAATCAGCTTTGGTGTCCTGGTAAGTCTTAACAGGAAGGTCATCCGCGACTCTGCTTCTATGTAGATTGCTCTGCAGAAACTTCATATCCTTGGTTCTTTTTTGCCTCACCCAGTACTTTCTTGAACACCAGACAATTGCCTGTCCCTGGAATGTGACCCGTCTGCTTTGGAGCTACATTCCTTTCAGTACACAGGAAGCGCTTTGGTCAGTGTCTACAGTCGCTCTTCTTATGTCCTTGTTCTCCGCACTGTATACACAGCCCCATCTGCCTTCTGTCTGGTCCCTTGCAGTTAATCTGACGATGACCATAGCCAGACCACATGTAACAGCGTATAACCTTTCCATTACGCCGAATTTTGATGCGCTGGGACTTCAGGAGCTCTTCTGTGCCTTTACGTTTATCTCTACGATGGCCATCTTTTGTTCCCTTTTGCTAGCACCTATAACTATTATCTTCAGGTCCCCTACAAGATACCCGACCTCTCTCTTAATTGCCTCAGTCACTTCTGTGGTGAGGCTATCAAGATCTCTTACTTCGAGAGCCTGTATCTAATACGTTTTACAAATATACATAACTGACAATAAAAAATATATAAAGTTTTACATAAACATAGCTTACAGACTTGTTGAAGGAGGTCCAAAATTTATTTTAAGTGCATTGACTGTTGACATTAAATCTTTCAAGTAATTAAAGATGCCAAGTTTGTACTTTGAACAAAACTTCTCACAACTTCATGCCCTCACAGAGGATTTTATAATTTTCTTAAAATTATGAGTTTCTTTCCTGTGCCGTGATTCCCCTGAAGATAAAATATTTGCATAGTAAATGCTACATTAGGATTTAGGTTAAAGATTCCTTTAGTCTGAAGCCCGGCATGATTTCTGATTTTACACTTCTCTCATAATTTGATATATATTTTGAAAACTGTACTTATTTTGAGTTTTGGTTACAGTTATTTTAATGAATTTGATCCACTTTTGGCCTATGAAGTCCAAAATTTTTGAAGTTTTTAAAAACTGACACTATATTTATGCTTTCATAAATATTCTCTATAATTTTATAATTCACACGGATTTTTGCGATTTTTTAATTCACTCTGACTTCCGTACATGTTTTTCAATAACAAATGTTTCTTTGTGTTTATTTAATATTTATATCTTTGCTCTCACAAGTCGATCGTTCAAAGCAACATCTATTCAAACTGGCTGGAAAGGTAAAAGAAGGACCCAAATTAATATGTGCATAAGATCTAAACTTTCTGAAATGCTAGTACAGTCTGTAATTTACTGAAAGCTTAAAAAATGGTCCAAATTCAGTCATTAAGTAATGAGCTAGCTTCGATTCAAATTAAGTTTGGATAATATATGGGTGATATTTCAAAAACGCTGACTGAATATTGGTATTCCTGAGAGAGTTAATAACTTGTCAACGCTACAAGCATTACTTCTCGAAAGTACCAGCATAATATCTTTGCTGGCTTTAGTCAAACTGGGTTTAACAGAATTTAGTTGTGATTGAAGCAACTGGAAGTTCTCGTAGTCCAAAATTTAACCAGATCAATTTATTCAAATTTGTTAGAAATATTTTCAGTCAAAACTTTCAGGCTATAGCTATAACCATGCGTGAGATAGCGTTGTCTTACCGTAAAATAAACGTCACATTAACACATGCTGTGTCGTTGTTTTGAGTACCACGACTAGTCAATAAAGTATTTGACAATAAGCCCTTGTGTTTATTTCTTTTTTCCCTCATAAAAATGGCATCAATAGCATTTTGTCCTTTTGGTCCCAAAACATGGTCGTGATTAATTTTGTTTGTGTTCTGCCTTTTTGATTTTTGTTGGTTTTTATGAAAGTCGTGTATCGTACGACACAAATAATTTTTTTCCTGGTGTTTTTTTGAGGTATCAAGAACTTACCACTAGTCGCAATATGTGACCGTTTGACAATTATGATAAAAAAATAAGGCGCTTCTCATAATTTTTCATTCTTGGGACACTCAGACAGAAGCTGAAGTACCTATCGGAATATAACTTTATTGTATTCAAAGTCTTCCTTTTTAGTACCTTTTAAAAATTATTGCCCAACAGCTTCGATTTTTTTTTCAGAAAAAATTGTAGTATCACAGTTAAACTTTAGGTTTTTCCAAACCATTACTAGATGGTTGAATGCTGAAACCGACGTATTTCTTTAATAAAACGTGAACGTATAGTTATATGAAAGCCTGAAAAGTGCTCTTATTCCTGGCAAACACGTGCTAGTCATTTGGGTCACTTCAGCACTTCGAGTTTCCAGTATACGCAATTCTTTTGTTTTTAGTGACATAGGTCAGTGTTTATTTCTTGCCTAAAGTACGGTAAATATTGATTTGTTTATTCCTTTACATTTTACTATATTATATATAATGGTCCTCGACCAATTTAACATAGTTGAAAGCTGTCTTCCAGTTAAAAATTTACCGACTGTTTATTATGTCAGGTGTAAAAACATAAAAAGCCTTATGCTAATGAGTTATTTTGATTATGCATACAAGTTCCAATTGCAAGCATGTACTCTTACCTGCAATAGATTCTATATGCACCAAAAACCAGCTTCCCTTGCAAGATCATCAGTTTGTATGTTGCTGTTACAGTAATACTGTCGCTTCCTAGTTGTTTTCCGTAGTATTTCCCATACACGACGACAGACGCCAGTAGAATTACTTTAGTAATGCGGAGAAAATCTATAAACAAAATATGTTTTAATAAATAAAACTTATAAAGTCATATTCCAAATAGTGGAAAAATCGCGAATTAGTATAAACATATAGAATTGCATATGACAAAAACGACTAGCATTACAAAGTCGTTTAGACTAAATGAAGGTGAATAGGGGTGGACGTTAGTTCTGAATTGTAATCTCACTTCCTGTACAAAAAGGAAACTTCTTTTTTACCTGAAGTCATCTCTTGTAGACACTGCTCTACTTTGCTTCTTCCTTTTAATAGTGTGCGCACGTGTAAGACTGCTATTACAATATTATGTAAATTTTCATTTGATTATCCTTACTTAGTCGTTAGTGTACCTTACTCAAGGCATACTGTCTACACTATATGTAAGGTAGACTATTAGGTACACTTTCAAACTTAAAGTATAAATCACTCAGGATTCTCTAATAATACATTAATTTTAATACACGTCTGAATATAATGTACATTTGAATAATAGTAAATTTACCACAACAATAGACGTGAAACGTCAGGTGTTAATAGAAATGAGAAATAAATGATAAAACATATGCTAAATAATAAAATAGTGTAAAACCGTATACAGACAAATATTCTAATATTACTGTGCGTCTCGGGTGTTGGCAAGTCGATATTAAAAGTAGTTAGAATGAAATATTTAGGAACAGTGAAATGACTAATGTGAGAGACTTGAAACAAATGGTAGAAATAAAAGGAAAGTTAAAAAAAAAGATAAAACATATTTTGGTCTGCATTAGTACAAGTTCAAATGAATCGAACGGGGTTTATCAAATATAACTTATTTCATATTTCTTTATAGTAACTTAATATTAAAAATAATAATGTATACAAATGGCTCATATTCTCAAAATATCGGTATGGAGAACCATACATGACTTCCATGTTCTAAGACTTATATTTAAAATCATATTCGAAATGAAATATTTCCATAGAAATTACTTCTTTCTACTTGTTGCTTCAGCCTTACTGTGGTCACTAACGTATGCCACCTCACGTTTTCGCACTCGATTTTCACTGATGATGGCAGTCGATGGCACTGCCGAAAAGCCTGGTTTTACAGAAAACATTGGACTAAAGCTAAACAGCCCGGGAAGGAATTTTAACAAAGAACTACTTCTTTGTTGCCGATAACGTAGTACACATATACAACATTCTCCCCTCTCCTTTCAAATATAATTTTCATTTATAGAAAATTATCCCCACCCCGTTCACCTAACCTCTTCATTTATAGATATTTCATCTACGTTTCTACAGTGGATTATTATGAGCTTCTTATAAAGATACTTTATTTATCAAAATTAAGTACTTTACTCTTGTTTAAACAATAAACGTTGCAGGCAAACTACCCGTTTCTATAAACCGATCTTCACCAAAATCAATAGACATTCAGTCCTCTACAATGCACGGATGCATGCAAAAAAATATATGATTCTGTTTCAATTTGCGGCAGTTATCGTTCGTCATGAAAACATTTCTCTTGTTACAACATAACATGTTTCAGGTAAACTTCCCCTTTCCCTTTACCGATCTTCACCAAAATCAACAGGCCTTGAGCTCTCTACAAATTAGGAAGGTTTGCACGAAAATATTTGATTTCCTTTGAATTTACGGCAGTTATCGTTCATCATAGGAAAAATTACCCTTGTTAAAACATAAAAAGTTGCAGGTAAACTACCCCTTTCTCTAAACCGATCTTCACTAAAATGAATAGACCTTCAGTCCCCTACAATTCAGGGCTGTATGCAAAACATTATTGATTCTGTTTGAATTTGCGGCTGTTATCGTTTGCCATAGAAAAAATATTACCCTTGTTAAAACATAAAATGTTGCTGGTAAACTACCCCTTCCCTTTAAACCGATCTTCACCAAAACCACCAGGTCTTGAGTACTCTACAATTCAGGGCTGTATGCAAAAAATTATTTGATTCTGTTTGAATTTGCGGCTCTTGTCGTTTGTCATAGTAAACACCCTTGTTAAAATATAAAACGTTGCTGGTAAACTACCCCTTTCCCTTAACCGATCTTCAACAAAATTAACAGACCTTTAGCTCTGTATAACACAAAAAGGTATGCAAAAGAGTAGTTGATTCTGTTTGAATTTACGGCAGTTATCGTTCGTCATATAAAGCATTACCTTTGTTAAAACATAAAAGGTTGCTGGTAAACTACCGCATTCCCTTAACCGATCTTCAACAAAATCAACAGACCTTGAGTTCTGTATAACTCAAAAAGGTATGAAAAAGACTAGTGGATTCTGTTTGAATTTGCGGCTGTTATCGTTTGCCATAGGAAAAAATTACCCTTGATAAAAACAAATTTTGCCGGTAAACTACCCCTTTCCCTTAACCGATCTTCACCAAAAACAATATATCTTGTGTACGCTACAAATCAATGCTGTATGCAAAAACTTATTTGATTCTGTTTGAATTTGCGACTCTGATCGTTTGCCACAGAAAATACCATTTTAAAACATAAAACGTTGCAGGTAAACTACCCCTTTCCCTTAACCGATCTTCACCAAACATAAACGGCCTTGAGAACTCAACAATTGAGGCCAGTATGCAAATAATCATTTGATTCTGTTTGAATTTACTTTTGTTATCGTTTGCCATAGAAAATACCCTTGTTAAAACAAAAAACGTTGCAGTTAAACTACCCCTTTCTCTTAACCGATCTTCACCAAAAACGACTTGTCTTGAGAACTCTACAACTCAGGGCTGTATGCAAAACAGTATTTAATTATGTTTGAATTTGCGGCTGTTATCGTTTGCCATATACAATAATTACCCTTGATTAAAAAAAAACGTTGCTGGTAAACTACCCCTTTCCCTTAACCGATCTTCACCGAAAAGAATATGTCTTGAGTAATCTGCAAATCAGGGCTGTATGCAAAAAATTATTTGATTCTGTATCAATTTGCGGCTCTTATCGTTTGCCATAGTAAACACCCTTGTTAAAATATAAAACTTTGCTGGTAAACTACCCCTTTCCCTTAACCGATCTTCAACAAAATTAACAGACCTTTAGCTCTGTATAACACAAAAAGGTATGCAAAAGAGTAGTTGATTCTGTTTGAATTTACGGCAGTTATCGTTCGTCATATAAAGCATTACCTTTGTTAAAACATAAAAGGTTGCTGGTAAACTACCGCATTCCCTTAACCGATCTTCAACAAAATCAACAGACCTTGAGTTCTGTATAACTCAAAAAGGTATGAAAAAGACTAGTGGATTCTGTTTGAATTTGCGGCTGTTATCGTTTGCCATAGGAAAAAATTACCCTTGATAAAAACAAATTTTGCCGGTAAACTACCCCTTTCCCTTAACCGATCTTCACCAAAAACAATATATCTTGTGTACGCTACAAATCAATGCTGTATGCAAAAACTTATTTGATTCTGTTTGAATTTGCGACTCTGATCGTTTGCCACAGAAAATACCATTTTAAAACATAAAACGTTGCAGGTAAACTACCCCTTTCCCTTAACCGATCTTCACCAAACATAAACGGCCTTGAGAACTCAACAATTGAGGCCAGTATGCAAATAATCATTTGATTCTGTTTGAATTTACTTTTGTTATCGTTTGCCATAGAAAATACCCTTGTTAAAACAAAAAACGTTGCAGTTAAACTACCCCTTTCTCTTAACCGATCTTCACCAAAAACGACTTGTCTTGAGAACTCTACAACTCAGGGCTGTATGCAAAACAGTATTTAATTATGTTTGAATTTGCGGCTGTTATCGTTTGCCATATACAATAATTACCCTTGATTAAAAAAAAACGTTGCTGGTAAACTACCCCTTTCCCTTAACCGATCTTCACCGAAAAGGATATGTCTTGAGTAATCTGCAAATCAGGGCTGTATGCAAAAAATTATTTGATTCTGTATGAATTTGCGGCTGTTATCATTTGCCATAGAAAAAATGTCGACAGATAGACACACAGACACACACACACACACACACACACACACACTTTTCGAAAAATGACTTTTTTTCATGTTTTGAGTGTAGTACAATCAGAATCTGCAATAATCTCGAACACGATTTTTTTTGCCATCACCATACTTCCATTTCCTTAAGCAACATGGAAGTTAAATATCGGTATGGAGAACCATACATGACTTCCATGTTCTAAGATTTATATTTAAAATCATATTCGAAATGAAATATTTCCATAGAAACTACGTCTTTCTATTTATTGCTTCAGCATTAACCACAGTACTGTGGTCACTAACGTCTACCACCTCACGTTTTCGCACTCGATTTTCACCGATGATGGCAGTCGATGGCACTGCCGAAAAGTCTGGTTTTGCAGAAAACATTGGACTACGGCTAAAGAGCCCGGGAAGCAATTTTAACAAAAAACTACTTCTTTGTTGCCGATAACGTAGTACACATATAAAAAATTCTCCCCTCCACCTTCAACTATAATTTTTAATAATAGAAAATTACCCCCACCCCGTTCACCTAACCTCTTCATTTATAGATATTTGATCTACGTTTCTACAGTGGATTACTATGAGCTTCTTATCAGGTTACTTTATTTATAAAAATTAAGTACTTTACTCTTGCTAAATCATAAAATGTTTCCGGTAAACTACCCCTTTCTCTTAACCGATCTCCAAAATCAACAGACCTTCCGTCCTCTACAATTCAGGGAAGCATGCAAAAAAATATTTGATTCTGTTTGAATGTGCGGCCGTTATCGTTCGTCATGGAAACATTTCTCTTGTTACAACATAAAATGTTGCTGGTAAACTACCCCTTTCCCTTACCTGATCTTCACCAAAATCAATAGACCTTGAGCTCTCTGCAACTCAGGAAAGAGTGCAAAAAATTATTTGATTCTCTTTGAATTTTCGGCAGTTATCGTTCGTCATAAAAAAATTACCCTTTTTAAAACATAAAACGTTGCTGATAAACTACCCCTTCCTTTAACCGATCTTCAACAAAATCAACAGACCTTGAGTTCTCTTTAGTTCAAAAGTGCAAAAACCTAGTTGATTCTGTTTGAATTTACGGCAGTTATCGTTCGTCATATAAAAAATTACCCTTGTAAAAACATAAAATGTTGCTGGTAAACTACCTCTTTCCCTTAACCGATCTTCACCAACACCAATAGGTATTGAGAACTCTACAATACAAAGCTGTATGCAAAACATCATTTGATTCTGTTTGAATTTGCGGCTGTTATCGTTTACTATAGAAAACAAGAAGACTGAAGAATATAAACAAACACAAGCAACGTAACAAACACGGAAGAATTACCAAATATGCCAAATAATGTGCCCAGTATATGTATTAGAAGAATATGAAACTAATAAAACCAGGAATCTACAGACTTAAGAAACAGCAAAGACACACAGACATAGACAGTCATTACCAAAGACAAACCATGACAAAAAGTAAAACTCTTTATTCTAATAAAAGAATAGCATTAATTAAATAAATCAAAACCATGAAAGAAAATAACGAATGATAAGACTAGAGTAATTATCTTAGTAAGAACAGTGTACCAGGCATGCTTTTAATACTGGCAAATTTTAAATAAAATAACAAAAAAGAACATAGTAATCACTTGTAGACAGGAAGAAATCATAAAGAGATAGTAAATAATAATTAACAAGTGTAAAAGTGTCACATATTTGGGCCTATAAGAAAAAACAAATTATTGTTAACTATAACTCATCTACCAATTATGCTTTACCTGCTTAATAATTTCAGCCATAACTACATTTAAGAGTAAAGAACTTAGGAAATTCCCCTTGCCTGATCCCTTTTGTTACAGGTACATTATCTGATAATTCGTCCTTGGCTTTTACACTCATTGAAGTGTTCGTGTAGATGTGTTTTATTAGCTTTGTTATGTCTTTAATTATGTGATGATGTTAATTATAATTTAAAATTTATCTGACATGGAGTTCATATCGATATGGCCTTGTATGTGTATATATCGCAGGTACATTTAATTATATGTACCAAGGTGGATTTAATTTCCCTTAATCACCATTAAGGGAAATATGTCAGAAAATTAATAAAAAGCATTCTAGAATAAAAGTCGCAAACTTTAGTAATCCTTTATATAAAATTTACTCAAAAATAAATTATAATTAAAATTAGAATAAATTATCAAGTATAAATTATTAAAACATAATAAAGAATTATTTTATGATTATGACCATATATTGTAAATAGACAGAATAATGTATAATTTGTATAAAAATAATAATTAACAAGTGTAAAAGTGTCACATAATAACCTGTAAAAGATTGAAACCAGATAGCCAAAACATAGACCACTGCTGTCTAACAGCGGGTCCCAGGTAACCTCAACTTGGTTATAAATCAGCTTAGCTTGTTCATCGGTGATTTCCTGTTTTGTTTTAGAGATTGTCATTAATAATGAATAAAATATGGAAACAGTCCCCGGTTGCCGGTACGCGCACGTGCACACACACACACACACACACACACTCAAAAGCGGGTTAAAACTGACAACTCGCTTCGCTAGTTAAATTACAGACTATACTTTATTCAGTCCATACCAGCCAGTAATGCGAAGTCTACTCTTTAACAAACTGTGACAATGACTTAGACGAAACGCAGTTAACTGACAACTAACCCAATAGATTAGCTAAAAATGTGAAAACCAAAGCCAGAGAGAAGAAACTATAAGTGGAGTGAAGAAGAATACAAGATATCCCCTACACTAAACAAAAGAAGAATTAAGACAAGATGAATGGATCATAACAAGAAACCCCAGAGTAAAGAACAGAGTAATAATGAAGCCTGAAGTACTAATATAATTACCTATGCTGACAAAGAAAGCTTATAAAGTGATGAAATGAGATAATGAATAAAAATCAGGAGAGTGAAGTAAAGGTAGTCAAAGTATAAATTAACTGTGTATCTGGAAGAATAACAAAAATGAATCAAATAGACCAGCCTTGTAACTAGAGCAAATGTAGGGATATAACTTATAGAATGATGTTGATGAATACTGTTTAAGAATGGGTAATAGAGACAGAAAAGTGTCTAATAAACCTATTCTAATAAATAACATTAGTAATACTACAATAATGTGAAATAAAAGACATTGAAATCACCATAAAATAAACACATTGTTGTCAAACCAAGATAGGACACACAACCTCACTCCATGTGAATAAGGCACCTCAAATATGAGAATTAAATGACTACATGATAAGTAATCCAATTTCTGTTGGAGGGTAATGAACCTAAATGTTAAAAGGGTAGTACCAAAACAGAATTAATGTATAGAAGAAGTAGCATTGTATTGTAAATAGAATAAATTCAAACAATAAATCAGACATTCTGAAGTTACATAACAAATCTTGCAAAAACTTTAACAATAAGGTATAAAAGAGGTGAGACATTAGTGTCAATAGAACCAGCAAGGTTCACAGTCACTTATATAATGTAAAACAATTGTAATTAGATTAAAAATATAACAAAATAATAGAAAATAGACATACTTGTATCTTGAGACCAGATGCAAGAAGTTTTATTGTATTAACAGAGCAAGGTGATATACTATTACCAATCAAATGATGGTAACACCTTAATATAATTTCTATCACTATTTTGGTGAACACAAAGGGTATAATTCAGCGAATAATTGTGTCAAAATTGAGGTAACAACTAGAAGTTGTAATAGTTAATTTAGAGAAACAAGTAACAATATTCAAAGGTAATCCAGTAGTAAGGAACAGACCATTGTTAAAACTAACTAGGGTGGTAATAGGCCTAAGGGAGCCCAGACACTGATACTAAATATTAAGTTATACAGAGTCTCAGACTCAACGCAACAGGAGTAAACTCATAAGATAGACAAGACACCAAGTAGTGGTTAAAACGTAACCAATATAAACAATGTATTATAAGATTAAAACAGAATAAAAATTATGGCCTAGGTGTGCCAATAACTAAATATGTCATTCAAACAAATACACAAAAAAGGGTATTAATTAAGTCAAACAATGATAACCAGAAGTTGAAGGGAGACTTTAAGAATAAGTGTGAAATGTAACTAACTCTTAAAATACTTTCAATGAATAATATGATCTAAATCTTAACCATAATGCTATCTGTACAGCAGGGTTATACTCAATTTTAGAGTTGTTGTAACACATAACCGATTTATAATCTAAATAAAGGTCAGAAAGAGACTAAATAGAGTAGTTACATCTATTAACCATATGTTCTTAATCTAAAACAATAAATATCGGCTGAAAATGTTCGACATTTTTAGGTTACCATGTTACGAAAAAGTAACATCTTTAACCTATGCTTATATTTTTTTAATTTACAATTTAACAATAATAGTGATTATTTGAATAATGGGTAATGTCTTGGTGATGGTGTAATTATTGACAAATGTGTAATTATTTCAAACTGCTTTGCTGTATATTATACTAACATAAATAATTAATATTGAACAATACTTGCCTTAAATTCACTGAATTGCTAATTATTATACACCTTGCAATTTTATGATACTATTAACCCTGGAATAAACTTTTAATTAACGAATAATTTTATCGGCAGATTCTAACAACCTTATCCGTTTAGAACTTTGAAAAAAGTCAGTTATTTTAACGGTAACAGATTTACGGCGTACCTCGTGTTTGGAAATCTGGGGGTAAGATTATTCAAATATAGATGCGTGATTGGCTGAAATATGGACACCTGAATACTTTTCACAAAGTCGATTAGTCGATACAATATTTTGATAAACTTATGTCTTATAACTAATTACTGATTGAATGATTGTTATTTACATTAACTAGGATACGTATAAAGTTCTTTTATAACAATACTTAACATAATAAACATCTTAAATTGACAAAAATACAATGTTTATTTCTAGGCTTCAGTTGGCTTATCACATCCTAAGTTACATTTACCAGTACTTATCATAAAACGTTGCAGGTAAACTACACCTTTCTCTTACCCGATCTTCACCAAAATCAATAGGCCTAAAGTCCTCTACAATTCAGGGACGCATGCAAACCATTATTTGATTCTGCTTGAATGTGCGGCAGTTATCGTTCGTCATACAAATCGATTAGTCGATACAATATTTTGATCAACTTATGTCTTATAACTAATTACTGATTGAATGATTGTTATTTACATTAACTAGGATACGTATAAAGTTCTTTTATAACAATGCTTAACATAATAAACATCTTAAATTGACAAAAATACAATGTTTAGTTGCAGGCTTCAGTTGGCCTATTACATTTACCAGTATTTATCATAAAACGTTGCAGGTAAACTACACCTTTCTCTTACCCGATCGTCACCAAAATCAATAGGCCTAAAGTCCTCTATAATTCAGGGATGCATGCAAAAGATTATTTGATTCTGCTTGAATGTGCGGCAGTTATCGTTCGTCATAAAAATAAAAGTAAAATTACCCTTGTTAAAACATAAAATGTCGCCGGTAAACGACCTCTTTCCCTTAACCGATCTTCACCAAAAACAATAGGTCTTGAGAACTCTACAATTCAGGGCTGTATGAAAAAATTATTTGTTTCTATTTGAATTTGCGGCTGTTATCGTTTGCCATAGAAAATACCCTTGGTAAAACGAAAAACGTTGCTGGTAAACTACCCCTTTCCCTTAACCCATCTTCACCAAAATCAAGAGGCCTTCAGTCTTTCACAATTGATGAACGTATGCAAAACAATATTTGATTCTGTTTGAATGTGCGGCAGTTATAGTTCGTCATAGAAAAAATTACCATTGTTAAACATAATATATTGCAGGTAAACTACCCCTTTCCCTTAACTGATCTTCACCTAAGTTAACGACATTGAGTTTTCTATAGCTCAGGAAAGTATGCAAAACATTATTTGATTCTGTTTAAATTTGCGGCTCTTATCGTTTGCCATATAAAATACCCTTTTAAAACATAAGACGTAGCAGGTAAACTACCCCTTTCCCTTAACCGATCTTCACCAAAATCAACAGATCTTAAGACCTCTACAATTCAGGGCTGTATGCAAAAGAGTAGTTGATTCTGTTTGAATTTGCGGCTGTTATCGTTTGCCATAGAAAATACCCTTGTTAAAACATAAAACGTTTCAGGTAAACTACCCCTTTCCCTTAACCGATCTTCACCAAAATCAATAGGTCTTGGGAACTCCACAATTCAGGGTTGTATGCAAATAATCGTTTGATTCTGTTTGAATTTTCGACTCTTATCGTTTGCCATAGGAAATACCCATTTAAAACATAAAACGTAGCCGGTAAACTACCCCTTTCCCTTAACCGATCTTCACCAAAAACAATAGGTCTTGAGTACTCTACATATTAGGGCTGTATGCAAAAAATTGTTTTATTCTGTTTGAATTTGCGGCCGTTATCGTTTGCCATAGAAAAAAATTTACAGAAGACAGACAGACACACAGACAGACACAGACACACACAAACACTTTTTGAAAAATGACTTTTTTCATGTTTTGAGTGTACTACAATCAGAATCTGCAATAATCTCGAACACGATTTTTTTTCCATCAGCATACTTCCATTTCCTTAAGGAACATGGAAGTAAAAATTAAGCAGACTAGATATGTTCTAATAATGTATCCATTTGATAACATTATTGAATTTACTTTAATTATAATTTACTTTATAAAAAACTTTCAAAAAATGAATAAGTCAGTAAATCTTTTAACTGCACTAAAAAAACCTTTATACAATAGTTCAAATGTTTCATATATATAATATTATAAGAATAATATTAAGGAACACAAAAATTGTGTGTGTGTGTGTTTTATTTAGTTTCCTGTTATAAAATAATGTGAAAATAGGTACACTTAAGGAAACATATTGTTACGCGGGTCTCACTGATCGTCGTATGGTACAGTGGAAAACAAAATACAGACACAAATGAAGTCACTAATAACCAGGTTTAGTTAATCACAAATAACAATGTGTAATCAACTAGACAATCTCTTACAACAAATCTCTTAAAATTTGTCCACACGCAATAATAATGTCAACTATAAACAATTCCTCAATAAATATAAGACACAACCAATTGATATTACTTGGTAAATTGCCCAACATAAACTGACATCTAAGCGGCAGGTATTGGCTATTTATATAGTCTACAGGGTTCCATAATATGCGTCCTTAACAAATACTCGAAAATTCTAGAGGATACTTCCGCGAGGCCTTGGCGGGAGCAAGCACGTACTGGGCTAAGCGAGGATGCGTAGAACACGTTCTCCATAGTACCAGAACGTTCCGTTTGCGTAACATACCGAGTTTTCATTTTAGCGCTGGCTGTCCTCGACCGTCCTGTTATTCTCGCAGTTGGTTTTCTAATTGCGAGGAATAGTTCTGTGGCTCTTGGGTCTGATTCTCAGGTGATCCGAACATCAAGTTCCCAGGAATACGACTCTTCCGCTCAACTAATATAGTTTTGCTGGAATTACTCCCGTTGCGTCATGTACTGATGACCTATACGTCTTTAGCTGGTCTAAATCTGATAGGTTCTCGTCAACAACCTCTTGTGTAACTTTACCTTCCGCAACGTCCCCCGCCCCGTGCGCTTCCAATAACTCAGGAATAAGAAGGAGCCTTTCCTCGACATCCACAGTTAGCTTTCCATTAATTTATTTTTCTCGTTTTACACATTGATACTTCCTCTGTTCGTTCGTCTTCGATTTCCGCTTGCAATAGGTTTCTTTTAATCAGACTTGTTGATTTCTTTTTCGCCCCATGCCACTTATCTTGGCCAGCCCTCAGGACATTCTCTCTTAGGTCTACAACGAATCCGTAGACATTCATAATTTTCGTGTCAAGAAGCACTTCACTGACAATGTCTGCAACAAGCATTTGATGGGTAAACTCAAGGAGTCGCAGTCGTATACATACGTTTAACCTACTTAACACTTTGACGGGGCTTCCAGTTACAGCCTGTATTGTACTAGAGCTAAATTGAGGCTGGCGGTTGCTGACAAAATCAGGGCGTTCAATGGACACTGTAGCGACCGTGTCAACTGTAAATGCTGCAGGTTTGTCTTTAATTAATCCTTTGACAATCAGGTTACCCGTGGTTTTATAAAGCGTGGAGACTGTGTGTAGTTCCGTATCACATCTCCAGGCAGGTCCTTTTAAAGCAAGAATGAATGAAAGGCCTTCTCTTTGGCTGTCCATTTATTTAAGCGAGCCTTCAACTTTTCATTGGCAATGATACGTTGCCCAGCGAATATTTCCATCAAACGTTGGCGCCTTTGTAAAAACTGACACTACTACAGTTAATGGGGTTTCTTGATTTTTGTGATATTTTGAATCTCCTTCAGCATTTATTAATGGTCTTCCTTTATCAACTATTCCTTTCACTAAATTTTCGAATTCCTTTCTAATTTGTTTTATTTAATTTGACAATAGAATCTTATAACCTTGACATACTTGTTTTCATAGTTGACACAGGTTTTTCTATTTCAGATATTCTGTCAAATTGTTTGTTTAGCTTACCCAGTAACACGACGAATTTTACAGTGGTATCCTCTTATACGAACGCCTTAACGTCCATTCTCTTTTTTTTTCAATTACCGCTCACACTACCCTTCTACGAAGTCTGCTCTGATTCCACTGTTAAACGGTTTTGTCCACATCTGATACCACTGTTACGACAGTCACACTGGTCGTTGTATGGTACAGTGGAAAACAAAATACAGACACAAATGAAGTCACTAATAACCAGCTTTAATTAATCACAAATAACAATGTGTAGTCAACCAGACAGTCTCTTAGAACAATTCGAGTAAAATTTATCCACACGCAATAATAAAGGCAATGTGTAATGAACTAAACAGTCTCTTTCAACAATTCGAGTAAAATTTATCCACACGCAATAATAATGTCACCTGTAAAGATTTCTGTAATAAGTATAACACACAACCACTTGATTTTACTTGACAAATAGCCCTACATAAACTGACGTCTAAGCAACAGGTGTTGGCTATTTATATAGTCTGCAAGATTCTATAATATGCGTCCTTAACAAGTCCTTAACAAACTTAAATTGTATAGGATACTTCTGCGCGGCCTTGGCGGAAACAAGCACATACTGGGCTAAGCGAGAAATGCGTAGAACAACGTTCTCCATAGCACCAGAACGTACCGTATTGCGTAAACAATATCTATTTTTTAGGATTCGTTGTGGAAGAACTTGTTATTAAGTGGCAGAAAATTCCTATGATCATCGTATGTAAGATAAAATAGGAATTTTGAATTTCTGACAAAATGAAATAAACCAAACTGCACATATTATAACGTATGCTATTATGAAAGCAATATAATGGCGACAGCAAACTATGTGTGCGGTTACCCGTAGTGCACGAAATTCTGTTGATTACAATGGGAAGGAACAGGTTATTTGTAAAATGCTTATAAGTTATTTTTTGGTAAGCTCAGTCTATATGGAAATCAGATGGTGTCAAAAAACATATAAATTTTAGGATCCACCTAATAATAACATTTTGTATTTGTGTATCACTTCAGTTGTGTTTGCATAAAATTGAACATTAAAGCAACAGTTTCAACTATTTTATATACCTAGCTAATGGCAAACTTTCTGTTTTCATACGAAGTAGCAATTTGTCTATGGTACTATTTTTCTATGTTCTATTGCTTTACTAAAAAGTAATTAACTTCTAATTACTACTTGATTAACTTTTTTATTGGCGTTAATAACCTGCTTATTTCAATAATTGATTAGCACGTTTCTTTTTTTTAATATATCTTGTTTCCTAACGATGTTGGTTTTGAATTCGTTATACATTTGTAAGGAATGTATATTGTCTATAGCTTTTTAAAAAAAGGTATTTAAAGTGTAATTTAAAAAACAGGTGTTCACTATATTTACGATATTAACTGAGGACTCGTTGGGCACTTGATGAAACATATTTAACAAAAGTTTTTAAAAATATATAAACACTTCGTACGTTTTACAGTTTTCATTTAACTCTGACAGCTGTTTCGGCTTATTAGGCTAGTCTCAAAGAGAATCAAGGGAAAACTAAACTATCAGAGTTAAATAACAGAGTTAAATAAAAACTGTGAAACGTACCAAGTGTTCGTACATTTTTAAAAACCGTTGTTCACTATATTATTATATATGATTTGGCTTTCCTTCTTTAAATTATTTTTTATATTAATTATTCAATTTTCCTCGAACTTTAAAACATTCACCTCGGATATTATATATCATCACTTAATGTGTTTCATATTTTTCTGCAACTAAAAACAAAATTGTTTAAACATATCTGCTTGTATTTTACTAAAAGTCTATTTTCTGAGCCATTGTCCACTAACTTTTATATGAAATATTTTGGAATTGGTCGGCAATACTGAATGCTGTCGTATTTCATATTTTACGAAGTGCATTGATGAATCATTTACGTTACACTATTCATTCTGAACTCCTACATGATACATACTGCACTCTTCGTGTTTGTTCACATACAGCAAAATAAAATTGTTTAGACTAACTCGCGATTTTTCCACTATTTGGACTTTATAAGTTTTATTTATTAAAACATATTTTTTTTGTTTATAGATTTTCTCCGCATTACGAAAGTAATTCTACTGGCGTCTGTCGTCGTGTATGGGAAATACTACGGAAAACAAATAGGAAGCGACAGTATTACGGTAACAGCAACATACAAACTGACGTTCTTGCAAGGGAAGCTGGTTTTTGGTGCATATAGAATCTATTGCAGGTAAGAGTACAAGCTTGCAATTGGAACTTGTATGCATAATCAACATAACTCATTAGCATAAGGCTTTTCATTCGTTAATTTGGAATTACAGGAGCTATTGCAATGTATATTATCTAAGAAAAATAGTTCATTACCAAGATAAAAATATCGGTACGGAGAACCATACATGACTTCCATGTTCTAAGATTTATATTTAAAATCATTTTCGAAATGAAAAAATTCCATAGAAACTACTTCTTTCTACTTACAGCTTGAGCCTTAACCACAGTACTGTGGTCACTAACGTATACCACCTCACGTATCGCACTCGATTTTCACTGACGGTGGAAGTCGATGGCACTGCCGAAACGTCTGGTTTTGCAGAAAACATTGGTCTACGGCCAAACAGGACGCGAAGGAATTTTAACAACAAACGACTTTTTTGTTGCCGATAACGTAGTACATATATACAAAATTATCACCTCCCCCTTCAACTATAATTTTCATTTATAGAAAATTACCCCCACCCCGTTCAACTAGCCTCTTCATTTATAGATATTTCATCTACGTTTCTACAGTGGATTATTAAGATCTTCTTATCAGGATTCTTTATTTATCAAAATTAAGTACTTTACTCTAATTAAAACAAAAAATGTTTCCGGTAAACTACCCTTTTCCCATAACCGATCTTCACCAAAATCAATAGGCCTTGAGTCCTCTACAACTCAGGCACATATGTAAAAAATTATTTGATTCTGTTTGAATTTACGGCAGTTATAGTTCGTCATGGAAAAATTTATCTTTTTACAACATAAAATGTTGCCTGTAAACTATCCTTTTCCCTTAACCGATCTTCACCAAAATCAATAGGCCTTCGGTCCTTTACAATTCATGAACGTATGCAAAAAAATATTTGATTCTGTTTGAATGTGCGGCACTTATCGTTCGTCATAGAAAAAATTACCTTTGAAAAACATAAAACGGTGCTGGTAAACAACCCCTTTCTCTCAACCGATCTTCACCAAAATCAATTTGCCTTCAGTCTTCTATAATTGAAGGATGCATGCAAAACATTATTTGATTCTGTTTGAATGTGCGGCACTTATCGTTCGTCATAGAAAAAATTACCCTTGTTAAAACATAAAAGGTTGCAGGTAAACAACCCCTATCTCTCAACCGATCTTCACCTAAATCAATTGGCCTTCAGTCCTCTATAATTCAAGGACGCATGCAAAACATTATTTGATTCTGTTTGAACGTGCGGCAGTTATCGTTCGTCATAGGAAAAATTATCCTTGTTAAAACATAAAATGTGGCCGGTAAACTACCCCTTTCCCTTAACCGATCTTCACCAAAAACAATAAGACTTGAGAACTCTGCAATTCAGGGCTATATGCGAAACATTATTTGATTCTGTTTGAAGTTGCGGCTGTTATGTTTGCCATAGAAAAAATTACCCTTGATAAAAAAAACGTTGCCGGTAAACTACCTCTTTCCCTTAACCAATCTTCACCAAAAACAATAGGTCTTGAGTACTATACAATTCAGGACTGCATGCAAACAATTATTTGATTCTGTTTGAATTTGCGGCTGTTATCGTTTGCCATAGAAAAAAATCTACAGACACACAGACACATAGACGGACAGACAGACACTTTTCGAAAAATTCCTTTTTTTCATGTTTTGAGGGTCGTACAATCAGAATCTGCAATTATCTCGAACACGATTTTTTTTGCCATCACCATACTTCCATTTCCTTATGGAACATGGAAGTAAAATTCAATTTTCTCTATAAAATGTGTACAATTTCATGTTGCCTTTTTTAAAACAAATCGTCTCTTGTTTGCCATACCGCATTAACATGATCCATATCATTACTATATGCGACAGTTTCATTTTAAACGTTGGAGAGAGTTGAAGCATACCCACGTTTTATATAATTTTAAGTCCTAACGAATCTTATGTAATTATACGTAATATTATAGAAAACGTAAATGGAATTCTGTATTTATGTATCAACTATGCCCCTTTGTGTCGCTACATCTATACCTTAATATTTAAAATTTACTGCCGTTTACTGGGAAATAAAAAAGTCATAGTTTTCTGAACACAGGTCCTTATATTTACACAATTAAAATAAAATACTATATTTTTATTACAGTCTATAACCTTGCACAATCATTCAAAATGTGCAAATATATGAGTTAGTGTGTACGATGGAACGATGGAACGCTCTCGAAAAGGCAAGAGAGTTCTTCCACCCGCCTCTCGACTAGCCCAGCGTGCCTTGTCTGTATCAAGGCCGTCCGCTCACGTAACACTCAAGTAGTTTCCAAAGGTTTCTGGAGAGCACTTAAAATACACATTATGCTGGCAATCCGTAGTAAGGATGGAAAGTTATTCTGGAACACGTGGGCTACCTATATAAAGGACAGAAGATGGCTTTGTCAGTCAGTTGGATTGAGCGATCTCTTAGTGTGGATCGAGTAATGGTTGAAGTTTAGTGGAATGTGCTTGCTGTGTTATAATTAGTATGACACTCTATTACTTGAAATTATTATTACGTGTGGACAAATTTATTATGAATTATTGTGCGAGAGAACCTTGTTGATTCCAAACTGTTATTTGTGACTAATTAAAACTGATAATTACTAATTTCATTGGTGTTTGTATTTTGTTTTTCACTGTACCATTCGTAACAATATATTTAGCAGTAAAGGAAAAGCCTGAAAAGTAGACAATGAACATTAGCCTTTGCTGACATGTCCACTTCCTTACAAAGTAATATACAAGATGCAAAAAAAAACCCATTTATGAGTCGAGACGATAATAAGACAAATATTTTACCTCTATGTATGCAGAGAGAAAGATAAGGTTTCTAGGCGAAATAATTTACGGTTCTTCCTTGCCTAAATTTGCATGTTAAACGAAAGACAAAGCATTTTAAAATTCTTATTACCTGTTTGCTAAATTTCTAAATAATTAACGTGTAGTCTTCTGAAGGTATGGCACGTGATCTAATGCAGTTCTGAATCAAGTAAAAAGTTTTAATACAAATTAAATGGTATTATAAACCAACTTTATTGTTAACTCAAGGCAAACAAATTTTTTGGAAATGTATAAACATTTTCTCTGTTACCTTTATAACGACATTTCTAACAACTATTGTAGCATGACAGATAATCCACTAAAAATTAATTCCATTAAGATCATAAAAACATTTAAATTACAAATAACTCAAAGAATTTCTAATGAAATTAATTTAAACTTCAAAGAAAAACGCCACAATAAAAGGAAAAAGTAATTAATTAATAAAAGTGCAACACTAAAACGCAAGAAAATTTAAATCTAAAGAAACTCATATATAAATCAGGAGATTACCCAGGAAGTTTAGGAGCAGGTGATAAAGAAGATACCCCGAAATCAAGAAGGAAGAGGAAGTTTAGGAGCAGGTAATAAAGAAGATACCCCGAACCAACCAACGGACAAAATAAAACCAAATACCTTGGAAAACCCAAGAAGAAAGAAGAGAAGAAAAGAAGATATAGGATGGAAGAACTACAAGAAATACCCATTAATAAACCTATTATTATTAACGACAATGAACCCCAAACCAAATGTGAATACCACCAAAGAAAGTATAACACCCCAAAACCTCATAAAATTGTAAATTAATTATAGACAAAAGTATTTAGTAGTGTGATAAGAAGTGCACCAACTAAAGTTATTATATAGTAAAATAAACAAATCTTCACAGTCCATTATGACTAAAGGTTTGGTCTGAGAATATAGTAAAATCAAATATAAGTCAGAACCAACAGTGTATGTGTACCAGTGTAAGTGATTTTAAATATAATAAACTTCAAGTTAATGTGTAACTACGAGTATTACTTAAACAAGGTGCTATTAAATAACTTTTATATTTTATATAATTACAGAATTAACAAGTGATGAAATATTGAAGTGAAAAATATTTCTAATATTTCATAAAAGATGTCACTTTTTATCTAAAAACATTCATAGAAATGCAAAGGATAAAGAGTGTATGTGGGGGAATAATTACACAAACAGGGGATTAATTTAAAATACAATATAAACAGAAAAGACTGTGATTGACTTAAGTTTAATAAAAACTAATAAATTTTAAATGGCTAATTATGTTTAAAGCCTATGAACTCCACTTTTCAAAGAGTTCTAATAGAATAAGATTTATATTTAGTGTAAGAATGTTTAGTTACATAACAGTGTGCATACAGCTTAAAATGTTTATGTATGGATGCTGTACCAGTTGATAAAATGTTTATTATGTATGTTAAAAATAATTCAAACTAACATGTTTAACTTTGGAGACTGCTAGTTAATGTTCAATATTATTTTTTGTATTAGTAGCATGAATAATATGCTACAGGTATCAATAGTTATGTAAGCAATTTTATTTAATGTTATGTTAACTTTAAAAAGTCAGAGGAGGTGAAGAAATAACTTTATTTGAAAAACAAGTTAAGTAAGATACTAAGATCTAGGCCAAATAATGAATTCCCAAAAAATAATATAATTGAGTAAATAAGTCTGATGAACCATGTAAACTAATAAGATTTATGTAAGGTGGATCGATCACCAATTACTATAACTGATCCTATACTTTAAAAGAGTAATACAAAAAGATGTATTAAATTATTAAAAATTTTCAAAATGTAATAACTAACTATTTCAGAGGAGGAATAGTAAATTCATGAATCATAACTAAAAGCCAGATAAATTGACAATTTTATAAGAAATTAAGGAAAGGTAGGGATTTATATCAATCTAGAAGTTATTATAATCATACTTAGAACACCAAACATGGCTATTAATTTGGACAAGAATAGGAAGCAGATTTTTGTGCCTATATTTCCAAAAAGACAGAAATATGGCAATTTTAACAAACATCTTTATAAATATGGACTATGACATATCAAATTAAACAGAATGAGGTCAATAAACCAATTATGTTGTTAATAGTTCACTAAAGCAATCAATAAACTAAAAATATTCTGTATATAATGTATTTTATATTCACATGAATAGGAAGTGAAATATATTTAAACAATACTTTTTTCATATTAACTTGGCAAGATATTTCCTGAGATGAAAGAAGTAAAAGAGTTCTTTATTAACATTCAACGCGAACGGTTGATATTCGATCGCGTTAAGAATTCGTATAACGTACCGAGTAATGGCGTATAAGGTTATGAATTGAAAACGAGAGTTACCGAATTATTTACTTTAAACATAAAATCAGTGTACTACACCAACACAAAGAGTGAAAACAAACAATACCTATCAAAATATAAGTGAATTCAACCAATAAAACTGTACCACATTGATAATTCACTCCACAACGAACTTTAACATTTTTCACCATATATGCTATACAATTGAACACACCTAACACCAGACAATTAACGCCAGTGAACACAGAACACTTCTTCAGGACACCTTTAACCACACCATAGACAATATACCATATTACGGAGACAATAAAACGGTAGTGAAGGCGTTTTTATTAACAGAATTTATAACCATCTTTTCTGAATTTTCTTCAACTACGAGACGTGCCGCCATTTTGAGCTCCCGTCATGCAAAGTGTATATCAGCCTAGAGTCGTCGCCAACTGGATTGGTCTGAATCATTAACTATTATAAACATTATAAATTAGTATCCATTTGTCATTTATTAATTATTAATAATTATTTGTACATGTTATACTTTCTATGCTTGCTCCCTTCTCTGACTATATAATTATACCCGCTAAAAGAACCATTCTAACATTTATATAATATAACCTGTAATTGTAAAATCGATCAAGCCCTGTGAAAGAGTCGAACATTTACTCAATATCGATTTTCAATCGATCTTTCAGAAATATTGTCAATAAATTAAATTAATTCAAGTAACTGGATTTGAAATTATTTCACATATTAAAATAAGAGTTTGTGTTAACTACAGGACTTACTGGGAGACGACAAATATTAAAGGAAAGTGATATATTGGAGCAGAGTAGAAAATCGCAAACCGATTATTGTAGGAAGACAATCTGATTAACTCCAGATTCATTTAAGGTCAACCAGAAGTGCATATATTAATGAAATCAACTCACCGAATTTTAAAATTTTAACGAAACCACAGAACAAGAATTCTTTATAAAATATTAGAACCATAAACAAACATAAACATTTTTTTTTAATTTAAATTTTTTTTTAATTAAAAATTTTTTTTTTTTACAACACAAAGAATTATTTATTTGTAACAGCGTATAAAACGCGTCTGGTTACAAATTGGCGCTCACAACAGTGGGGCTTAACGAAGAATAAAGGTTTAACGAACAAGTTTACTTTAATTTGTACTTGTTCGAGCAAAGGTATAATTGACCCCTTTATCCAATTTATTTGTACTTGTTACACTATATATATTTACGACTATATATTTACGGATATATATATATACATATATATGTATATACATGTATATATATACATATATATATATATATATCGTAACGTCACAGAACGTTCCATAAAAAGAAATCATTTATATAGTAAGTTAGCATAAGAGGAAAGTGAAGTGAACAGTATCGAACCCAAGTAGTCCCAAAAAATTGTGTAATTTTGTATAATAATTATTTCTATCAACTTGAAAAAACGACCAAACTATGACTAAGACAAAACCCCATATATATTATTAAAGTGAATAAGAGTGAAAAAACCATAAGACACTACAAGAGAGAGAAATAGTATCAGAATCCACCAGAATAAAGTCAATAATTATTAAGTTTTATAACTATGAATATAGTATTAAAAACTATTTTTTGTGAATAAATGGACAGGATCCATCATTATATTATGTGATGTAAATAAAATAGATGTATTAAATGACTTAAATACATTATTAGAAAGAGTTTAAGTTAAAATAAAAATTGTATATTTGCAATGACAAAAAATATTAACGTGTTGGATTTGAGACCATACACCGATTTCATGAAAAAATCAATTATTATCAGATTTAAATAAAAACTATATGTAATTGTCAAGCAGACAATAGTGAACAATTTATCGTAAATAAAGGAAGCTGTCAAATGAATAAAAAGCAGTCAAAATAGCCAAAAACAGTGTTAACTAAAAACATGTAATAGGCATCTAATATTGTATAATTTATGAATTTAATGTTGCCAAAATGCAACCAAACTGTATTAGAAAGCTGTAATATGATATAAAGCAACTATACTAATATACCTGACCAACTTTAACATTGTAATAGTCAAGTCAGCAAAATATTTACTTATACCATGTATGGCTGAAGCCAATTATCCAGTACAAAAAGAATCATATCTGGCTAAATACTTACATAATACTAACAAAAATAAGATAGAAAGGTACAATACATCAGTATACCTTAATAAGAAACAAACTCAGTTGAAAGTAAAGTCAATTCTAAAAGAATTTAACTAATTAGAGTGAGATTTGTCACACCATAGAAAATGACATCTCAAGACCAATCAATGATGCTATGTCATCTGGTGATAAATATAATATATGTACAAAGTAACCAGGTATCACAAAAGATAGACAAAATAATAAACTCTGTGTGTATAGTGGTGAAATAACACATATATTAAAGAAAAAGACTAATCATTGTATTAGAAAACTGACAAGAACCTAGGCCATGAGCAGAGGCCATATAAAATTGTATTTATTTGTGTTTTATTGATGTTAAAATTTGTTTATTTTGTTGTAGGAGAGTAGTAGTAGTAGATGTCCAGCTTGTGAAGGGAACTTTATAACTCCACAACAATTTTTGTTATAAATATTGAGTTTTTAATGACTACAACTCAAGGTGAGGGTTGTAAATTGTAATGTTTATTAGACTTAAGTTAATTAGATACCAATCATATTTAGTATCGCTAGATTCAGTAAAAAACAAGGAATCTAAATACATTAATGGCATACAAATTGTAAGTACTAATGTGAAACTGTTTGATAAATACCAGTGTAAATTTTGAAATATCCATTGTATGAAGAATAAGAAATTCGTTCTAAAAGCTTCTACGGAAGTGAAAATTGTTCTATGACATTCCATTTCGTTTATTCTCGAACAATCTAGAAAGAATTTTTACACAAATATACCGGAAGTCGACGAAAACAGTCATCCCGATTTAGTATAAAAGCGAGACCAAATTCGACCCAAAAACACTTGAAGATTGAACTCCAGAACTGATGTATCTCACACAACACTGATCAACGCAGCTAAGGCGAAACCGAGAGGCGAGAAATCGACAAGACACGGCAGGAAGGCTTTTTCCCGTACATAGACATACCCGACTGACTTAACCTCAACGAGAGTCTCCAAAAAGTATCGCTGAAATAGAGCAGCGATACGGCAAATTTTAATAGAAATTACGCAGCCAGAACGTCGACGGCCCAGGAGGGTCCCAACATTTAAATAGAGAACGAATTCTGCTGTGTTCGCATTGACTGACTAACGTGACAAATAATTCCCCCGAACGTAAACAAAACAATACACTAGCCTTCCTCAACACTGCATGGGAATCAGCGCTGCGGTGGCAGATTTCTGAATCAACGCTAAACAGATGATTCGTAGTGGCGGCGTTTGAACGAGATTTTACTGCCAAACGTTTTGACAAAAAGTGCGGAAAAAGTAATGATCGCAAAATTTGACTTTAAATAGATTCAGTGTACACCCGAAGAGGCGAGATTAAGAAACTACCCGAAGGAAGTGTCCAGTGAGAGAATAAACGACCATTGGAACGTGAGTTACCAAAATTAGTCATTTGTTACCTGGTTACATTTATCACACAGTTGTACATTACACGCCACACATACACCTTCAAATCACTTAGTTTTTTTTCTTGTAAGGCATCTAATTGATATGTCTTGGTAGTTCAAAGGAGTCACGTCCTGAGAGTAAAGTTTTTTCACATATTAAACTCATGCTTGTCAACTGAGTCAGAATCTGAAATACTAGCCGATACTTGATTGGACATATAAAAAATTGTCAATAATAATAACTTGTAAAATTTTTTCTCTGCAATTTTATAATTTTTATGAATGATAGTCCTTCAGACGATTTGTTTGTTGTTTTTAAAGAATCATTAAACTTAACTGATTTTTCAAAGCTAAACTGACTTGTTTAAATTTTTTCGTAGATTTAAAAATTTTATCAATCACATTTAATTTTTCTTGGAACAAACGTTTCCAAGTGGCGCCCACAAAAAGCATAGTTTTAAGTTGTGTTACAGGACTACATCACTGCAGAGGATCCAGTCAACATAGTAAGTAACAAAAGTGCGCGGAGGTAACGCCCGACATATTACAACACTTTTACAAACAACAACACCCTATATTTCTTTACGTTATAATATATATATATATATATATATATATATATATATATAATACGACTATATATTTCAATGTGATTGTTTGACAAGTAGATGGCTTTATGGTTATAATTTTTCTCGGAAAAGTTATTAATATTTCTGCTGTTACATGTAATATTCTTATATGATTGTACATCCGTATTTTAGAACGCATATAATCTTGCGATGTATTAATTTTTGTATGGTTTACAGCAATCATATCAGTACTTACATTGCGCACTGTTGTGGTTTAATTTTCCACAACATTTACACTGTTTTGGTTCTTGGCGTACCCCGTCATCCTTTATCCTTTAGAAAGAAGACCCATTCAGTGACATGAACCCATTGTTGCATGTCACTGAGGTCGAGAGCAGCTGCATTATTCTCAGTGTCTTACAAAATTGGTATTCTGATTGCTTTTCAAATTCAAGAATTTTTCGGTAACATTTTCTGTCTCATTGTAGCTCTTTGTATTTAGCTCACTAAACACTCAAACAAATAGTCATTTAATAAATCAAAAATTGCGCGGTGTGTCAATAGTTTTGTTTTAATTTCATTACATACTGTGCAAGAGATTCGTATTAATGCTGGTTCCTGGGTAAAAATGTACAATGTTCATCGATATTGGATGAATTGGGTCTAAATTGTTTGGACTAATTTAAGCAATGGCTCGTAAGACACTAAGGAACAATTATCCGGAAAATAGTATTACAAATCAAGTCATATGTTTAACGCTAATGTTAATAACGTCCTTAAATTTTTGCTACTCTAAATACTATTAACTGACGCCATAATGATGACAATGATGATCATAACTCAACCGCACTATCGAAATGTCCTATCACACCACCTGTTGCTATTGTGTTCTTTCGAACACTTTAAATTCACTTTAAAGTCAGTAACAACTCACTTTAAACATATGTATACTCCTTACTACTTATACTCCTGTCTGTAGCAATTTAACACATTAAGGTAATCATGTTATACAGTCTTTTCTCCTCTGTAGTTGAACTAAGGAATGAGTCAAATAATAACATATTTTCTAAGAGACTTATTAGGTCTTCGAGGGGGGGGGACAAAAGTTAGAGAGTGCATCGCCTTCCAGTTAAGGTAAGAAGGATGCAGGGAGAGAAAACCGTCAATATTTATATTCTTTACTACATTACACTGAAATCCCTACTCTTATAACAGTGCATTTCATTACAAAATAGATTATTCTCTACTCTCTATAATTCAAGTCTTTGCTTAATGTAGACAGTTGTTTAGTAAAAAACATTACTACTAAGCTATTTACTTAGTGTGATTAAATAATTTATTACATTTTGTAATGAAGCATTTGGTACAACAAAACACACGCAGTAACGTAATTACCACAGATTTTGAAATATGTAGAAGCATTCCTTTTTTGCGAAACATAAGGGAACAGATACCTTTATCACATTCGGCGACTAGCTCCTTATATTATGTCGTTAGCAGTTTCCAATCCACTGAATCAACCACGTTTTCAAGGTGGTTATTCTTAATAATTTTCTGAAGTCTATATACAAATAGATGTCATATTATTTATGATATGATGGTCATATTATTCTTTAAAAGCAAAGATTGCATTGCTTCTTATATTAAAACTTGTATTTTAATGTTTCAAATAATCTTAGTCACAGCTATATCCTGTTTTAATTTAACATTGCACTCTGCGATATGGCATATTGCAGAGAGCAAAGCATTCCTTTCGTAATCAAATCAAAATATGTAAAAATATACACATAGTGTGGCAATAACAAATAGAGGATATTAACTATAGTATTGTGTAAGCAACGATGTGCTCAAATTAGAATGTAATAACAAAAACAAAAACAGAAATGTTTGTGATAGAAAAAAAATATTTATCATACACGCCTGAAAGTCTACAAACAAACAATACGTGCCCACCTAAGGATGTAACGTCTTTTCGGCGCGTTACAAATCCAGGGAACCCCTCGTAATTAAACTCCGTTAATTAGATGGGCTGCCTACGTTGTAACAGAATTGATCACAAATAATTAATATAACAAATTACTTTCTAACTGTGTAAGGAAACAATGGCAAGGTATACAATTGATTTAAGCACTCCTCATATGTGTGTAACAAGAAGACTTCTCTTTATTTAACATTTAAAAACATTTACTGACAGATCCCATGACATTATTAATTCGATTATTAAATTATTTGAAAGGTTTCTTTAAACTTTGGGATCAAACTTGATTCTATATAGCTATACCTCGGATCCGGGTCAACTTTCTGTATTTCTGTAGTTAAGACTTTCAAATATACTCATTTCATGATATTAGCTTGCAAGACTTTCTTTTATTCAACCATTGGAAGAATGGTATTATTGCTTGAATTATATTACTCTACAGTAGCATATAAATTGTTACAACGTATGAAGTTAGAATAGTTACATGAAATTCTTAGATTTAATTTATAAGTCTTTACAAAGTTAATAGTTTCTGAAAAGTCTCTTTCAAGATGTGTTGTGTAACAAATATTAGTAACCCTCGATAGGCAGGCTATCGAGTCACCTTTTAATTGGTATGCTGAAGACTCGTCCTGGGGTATCCGTCTTGGGAAACAGGAACAGCTACGTCGTCATCACGGTCAGGTCTTCCTCAGTAAAGCGCTCCAAAGTTCGCAGGTTGAACAATATGTTGTGTAGATATCTATGATGATCTTGTAGATTCTCGGATGTCCTGATCTGCATATTCTGTCACGTGCAGTAGAGTTTGTGGGTTCTGATAGTTCACATCTCCAGGTATGACTTTGGAATTGTTGTTATTTGTTGAAGCACGAAGTCATCTTGTGTTACACTCCTTTTTTACGTTTCGATTTTTTTACTTTAAATTTCTTGTCTATTTACTTGACTATATTAGTTAACACATCCAGATGCTTTAAACAGCTACATCTGGTACACCATCTTAAGGTGAAACAAAATATAGTTAACATATTTTAAGAGCACAGCTCCTACGTCTATACTGTACGAAGTCACCATTGCAAGAGAGAGAAATTCTGCTCCCTTCGCCTGGTACTGGGCAAAAGTTAGTGGGGCAATTTCCGCGCGAGAATATAGTTCCTAACTATATTTAAGTTAACATTTTTATTTATACAAACTATCCCTAAACAAATATACATAATTTCAATCAGTTGTTTTAGCGACTATTTATGTCTTCAGATTTTTAATTATTAACATTAGTTTTTTTTATCTTATTCTACCTTACACAAGACTCGGAAAACATGTCGAGTCTGGAATCAACAGGACAGCGCCTGCTCACAAGCAAAGGGTTAAATACGATATTAATAACTCTTTACAATTTATCTTTTTATTAGAGTATCTTCTAACTAACTAATTACTGCTTCCTCTCATACTGAGTACATACAGGTATTTTATATTAATACAGTGAGATTTAAATGGCTTAAGAGCTCGCAACCTTAATTTTTTAAAATTTTTATTTTCTTGATTATTTCTTTTATTTAAATCGTCACATACTCCACCGCTTAAATTGCACGCTACGGTTAAGCTTTTTTGAGTCTAACTCACTATTGGGCACTGGGATTTTGAATGGGGTTAGTGTGTGTAATTTCTTTCACATAGTTGTTGTACACTTTACAACGTTGTCCACATAGTTATTACCTATAGTTACAACACAGTACACTTTATATGATTATGAACTACCTTTTTTTTTTACATACTATTTACACTAAATATTTACACAATTAAAACACAAAACTCTTTCTTATCTCTATCACTTAATTTTACTACCGGTTTTTCTGATTGTCTTACTCTCTCTTCTATAGAGTAACTTTCTAAATCTTTACTATTTAGAATTATATCTTTTCTTCTGTGAGTCCTATATAACTCATGTAGTTAATGAGTGTTAGTACCCATCTAGTTAATGATTATTCATTAATGCATGCTTCGCAGAACTGGAACTCAGGTTGATCAGGCCTCGTTTCCAACTTTACGTTTTACATTTTTCACGTGGTTTCAGAAATATAATTTTCTTTACTGCCTAGTATTCCCTTTTCTTTTTTGGGTTATACTATACCGTCACTTCTTCTTATACAACTTCAGTTGCGAAATATGCGTTCTCCGCACATATTTCTGAGTTGCAGGTTCGCACAGGGCTACTGTAACCGGAGTTAGGTACTTTTGGATTTGGTAAGGGCCACACCATCTGAATGATAGTTTCGAGGTGGTCTTATCAATCGCACTACTAATGGGGTGAGTCTTGTACATTACTAAGTCACCTACTTGGTACCTGACTGAGTTGCTATGATTACCTTTCTCGTGGTATCTTCTGGATTTTTCCAAGCTTGCTCTTAAGTTAGAGCGGGCTTTGTTCCATATTCGCTTTATCTGCTTATCCGTTATTTGCGGAGGCAGCAGATCGTGTATATTCCATCTTGTGGACAAAGGGTGGTTTGGTCGATACTTGTATAGTAACTCGAACGGGGTCGACTTGTGACCTTCGTGGTAAGCTGAATTAAAAGCGTATTGAATCCAGGATAGATTTTGGTCCCACGACGTGTGATCGTTCGCATGATAGGCGATTAGCGCAGATTTGAGGTTTCGTAGATACCTTTCAGCAATATTGCCTTGCGGTCGATACTCTGTAGTGGTTATATGGTCTATCCCTAACTTGAAACACATATTCTTAAATTCTTTTGCTTTAAACTGCGGACCGTTATCAGATACTATACGTACTGGAGTACCGTAATCTTTAAATAATCTTTCCTGTAGTATTTTAACTGTTGTCGACGCTAATGCTCGTCGCATGGGATACATCCAAACAAATTTGGTGAACGAATCTACACATATCAGTAACATGGTATTTCCTGATTTGGATCGTGGATACGGACCTGAGAAATCTAGATAAAGTTTCGAAAAAGGGGTCTTTGGGATTTCTGATATCAATTGGCTCACTTGAGTATTTCTGGCGGGTTTGCTAAGGGCGCATAATGAACATTTCTTTACAAAGGTAGCTATTTCGCAGTTCATATTGTTCCAATGATATTCCTTTCGAATACGATGTATCGTCTTATTGATTCCCATATGGGCTCCTATGGTAGATGAATGGAAGTATTCCATTAGCATGGGCTTAATTACATCCGGGGCTATTATTCTTAATTCCTTTCCGTCTCTTATTTTGAGACACAGTACATTCTTACTCAATACGTACTTCTCGGATTTAATACCTTGGGTAAGTTGTTCTATAATAGGCTTCAGTAAGGGGTCTTGTTGTTGATACAGGGCAATGTTTGTAAAGGCAAGGGGGAATTCAGTAATTACAGCGTTCGCACTTGTTATTTCCGGCTTCACTATGTTTTCGGAAGTTTTAGTGGGTGACTGGAACATACGGGACAGGGTATCGGCGACTACATTTTGAGTACCTTTAATATGCTGCACTCTGAATTTGTAGCAGTTTAATTTCAATATCCATCTGCCAATTCGTCCTAATTGTTTAGGGTGATTCAATAACCATGATAACGCCTGATTGTCGGTTTCCAAAAGAAATTCTTTATGTTCTAGGAAGGGTTTAAACTTTTCGAATGCAAAAACAATTGCTAAACATTCCAATTCATATGCAGAACACTTTCTTTCTTGATCGCTCAGTGTTCGTGATGCATAACTAATTGGTAGTCTACAGTTATCTATCTCTTGGTATATCACTGCACCTAACGCTACACTGGAACTGTCGGTTTGCACGACGAATGGTTTTGTGAAATCAGCTAATTGCAAAACTGGGGGAGATATAATGCTTTCTTTAAGTTGCTCAAACGCGTTTTGATGTATTGAGCTCCATTCGAACTTCGTTCCCTTCTTTCGTAAGGAGTTTAGGGGTGCTGCTATTTCGGCAAGATGGGGAATATATTTGTGGAAATAATTCACCATACCTAAAAATCGGGCTATACCTTTTGCATCTCGTGGGGGTGCAAATTCTCTAATAGCACGGGTACGTTCGGGGTCAATGCTTACCTTTCCATTCGCTTTCACGATGTGTCCTAAGAAAGAAAACTGAGGGACAGCAAAACTTACCTTATTTGGGTTCACCGTTAATCCTGCTCTTAGTAAACGAGATAACACTTCACGCACATGTCTGAGATGTTGTTCCATTGATTCACTGTATATTACGATGTCGTCCAAATAGTGGTACACATATTTAAATTTAATGTCGTGAAATATCTTCTCCAATAGTCTACTACATACGGAACTTCCTTGAGATATTCCAAAGGGTACCCTAGTAAATTGGTACAAGTTAAAAGGAACTGCAAACGCGGTTAGACGTTTGGATTCTTCTGAAAGAGGTATTTGGTGAAAAGCTTGATTTAGATCCATTACCGTAAAAACCATAGCTTTAGTAAAATAATGAAACGCACTATGGATGTCTGGAAGAGGGATTGATTCAAATTCTATTCTTTTATTTAATTGCCTGTAGTCTACAACTAGTCGGTGTTTATCTGGTCCTTTCGGTACTAAAAAGGAGGGTGAAGAATATGGGGACGTAGAGGGTTCTATGACTCCTTGGTCCAATAACTTATTGATATGGTTTCGCATGACTTCCATCTTGGGAGGCGACAACTTGTACGGAGGTATTCGTATTACTTTCTGATCACTCAGATTAATTTTATACTCTATTAGGTCCGTAAGTCCTAGTTTTGGTGTAAGAACCGAGGAAAATTCTTTTATTAGTTTTACTATTTTGACTCTATCTCTTCGTTCTAGGTGAGATAAATCTGAATCTTGGTGTATTACATGTGCAGTAGATGAACAACGTTTATCTTCATTACTATCAAATTTATGTTTTCTTGCACGGTCAAATCTGAAATAAAATTCTCGCTCGTAGATGTCAAGAATCATTCCTGTCTTACTAATAAAATCTGCACCTAATATTAAATCAGGTCCTAATTCTTTACATACCAACATTGTAAACATCCAACTTAGGTTTTTTATTTTAACCTTAACGGTAATGCTCAGGTTTATATTTATTTTACGTTTATCAGCGGTAGCACACTTTATATTCACAGGTTGGTTCCGTTTTACTAGATGATGTTTAGCTAACATGTCCGCTAATTCTTGGCTGATTAAGCTTCTACTAGATCCCGAATCAATTAAGGCGATGGGGAATGTAACGCCTAAGTCGACTTGTATTAATGGTAGTAGATTTTTTTTCCATTTACATCTATTAATCGCATTACACTTTTGACGAAATTCTCGCACATAGGGGTCGATTTCTTTCGCACTTTTTTGTTTTTCACTTGGTTACAGAATAATTCATTCTTATTATTATTACTGGTTTCTTTTAGTTTACACAATTTTGAGCAGCTGCGGAAGACACAGGTTTTCGGGTCTCCCTGCCTTACATGTTTTTTTGAATTGGGGTTATTCCGTTCCAATGGCTTACTTTTGCACTCTCTTCTTATGTGCCCATATTTGCCACAATTATAACAGGTGGGTTTTCTGCGAGGTGGGTACTTGGTTTCCGCTTTATCTGGGTTTACAGTTAACTTACCCGCTTTGCGCACATGGTGAGGTCTACTAGAAACTTGTCTTTCATACGAGGTTGTTACATCAGGCAGTAGTGCTCGCAATTGATGTCTATTAGTTCCAGAGGTTTTCATTGCTTCTCTATTTTGATCTGAGTACCATACATTTGAAGAATGGATACTGCACTGTTCTAGATCAGCAATTGTATTGGGTCTATTCATCAATGATAGTCGAGATCTTTCTTCAGGTGACACGCCTACTAAAATGGTGTCCACCAGTTGTGTTTCATTCCAGCTTACACGTAGTAGTCGAGAGGACTCCCTAATATCGGAGATGTAGTGAGCTAATCTCTCCTGATGTCCTTGTACTCGGAGTACTGTCTTCCTTTTGATTTCCTCATAGATGCCGGTGGGAATAAAGTATTTTATTAAAGAGCTATGTAGCTCTTCTACTGGGAAAGTAGAGGTTAAGGCATCTAGCACACGATTTTTTAACGGGGGTTTACACTTTGGTAACAGAACTTGTAAAATTTGCCAGTCATTCAGCTGCTGTAGATCCTTTATCTGAAGAAGATAACTAATAAATGTTAGTAACTTGGAAACATTTAAACCATCTGTATAGGGGATTTCGGTTAAAATCTTCTCCACAGGGTGAGTCATTTTTCCGTATAGATCTGCGTTATAGTTCATAGGGGTAATTCCTCGATGAGGGCGATTAGATTCATTGGGGGTGTTGGTGAATTCATTATTTCCGGGACGAAACTGAAAATGCTCGGGAGGAGGGACATTTACATCTGTATCAGTTTTTTGTTCTGGGTTCGCTTGCACTTGCGATACGATAGGTGAGTTCCGATCCGAGTTAGGCGGAGGTAAACCAGTGGTGGGGGATTGTACTGGGGAGATGTGTAATTTCATTAATGATTTCTCTATTTCGTCCAACCTGAATGAGTCGGATTTTCGTCTTAAATCGTTGATAATTGAAGGTAAGCGGCGTAGAGCTTCGTCTGCTAGCTTCTGTACATCAACGGGTATTTCTGTGAGATTCGCCCAGATCGACAAATTTTTTATTCGCCTGGTTAAATGCTCTATTCTCTGGGTAGTTCGCAAAATTTTTGCCGGAGATTTCTCGTCTTGGAGTGTTTGAGACAATAAGTATTGTTCACTACACTTGGCATTACAAATTTCTTTCTCGCTTTCATAATCGAGTTGGCTTAGATTGATTAATTGCACGGGCGCATCAAATCCACATTCGCGAATAGAACTTCGTAATTCCGCGACTGTTACATCAGCATGGGGTAGTCCACGCAAAAGGGCTTCGTAAGACAGCTCGTCTTTTAATAACAAATCCGGGTTAAATTGGGCCATTTTGTTCTAACACATTAGCACGTACTTACAATTAATACTAGTATATTACACATATATTACATATACATATAATAAATTCATAAGTAATCAATTTACACAAATTAGAAAAGAACAATTTCTCTTCTAAGGGAGAGACAGAAATCACACACACATATTTTTCAAGGTTAAATAGCCGATCAGCTGTTTACTGGAATGTAGGTCAGAGGGTGGCCTACATATTTAGTTAACAAAGGAGGGTTGAGCGTGTCAGTGAGAAAGGGGGTTTTACTCTTATTGTTCTCCACAATGCGACTGAATAACACAACTACTGTATACCGGTTTAAACAAGAGAAGGGGAGCGCAGACGCTAGATTCTATTATTATTATTCCGCTTAGACAACACTTTGGCTCCGTTTATTCATAAACTTTTCTCAATTAAATAATTACTTATTTTGTTCACAAGTTTTAAATCACAAACTTCTACTTAATTACTTTATTATTATTAACAAAGTTATTTTTAATCAAATTTTTTTTTATAACACATACTAGTGTATGTAAGCTAGATAGTTGGACATACACTGTGCAGAACGATTCAGGAAACAACAGGTCATAGATTGTCGTAAACAAACCTGTTACAGATTGTTCGGTTGACCAAAATTGTTATGTTTGGTCACAATTCATCTATGCAAGTAATTATATCGAATTATGCAGGTTCCTACTGGCCTATAGAATGCAAAAGCTACATGCATTGTATGACGCTAAGGATATTTTACTTATACATACTACCATCTACGTAACTTAATACACTATTAAATATATTTTGAACATTACATTTAGTAAAGTAACTTTCTGAGTGCATATATCAATATTATATATTTAGTTATTGATCATACAATTTATCCACGCATAGTGAATGCAATTTTGTTTATGACACTCTATACACAATTAAAACTCTTTCCTTTGTTTCCCTTTTTTTTGAGTGACGCAATTTTGTTTGCGTCGCGATGCTTAAAACAACTTTTATAAAAATTAGTAGAGTGGCGCACTTTTGTAACGTCTTTTCGCCGCGTTACAAATCCAGGGAACCCCTCGTAATTAAACTCCGTTAATTAGATGGGCTGCCTACGTTGTAACAGAATTGATCACAAATAATTAATATAACAAATTACTTTCTAACTGTGTAAGGAAACAATGGCAAGGTATACAATTGATTTAAGCACTCCTCATATGTGTGTAACAAGAAGACTTCTCTTTATTTAACATTTAAAAACATTTACTGACAGATCCCATGACATTATTAATTCGATTATTAAATTATTTGAAAGGTTTCTTTAAACTTTGGGATCAAACTTGATTCTATATAGCTATACCTCGGATCCGGGTCAACTTTCTGTATTTCTGTAGTTAAGACTTTCAAATATACTCATTTCATGATATTAGCTTGCAAGACTTTCTTTTATTCAACCATTGGAAGAATGGTATTATTGCTTGAATTATATTACTCTACAGTAGCATATAAATTGTTACAACGTATGAAGTTAGAATAGTTACATGAAATTCTTAGATTTAATTTATAAGTCTTTACAAAGTTAATAGTTTCTGAAAAGTCTCTTTCAAGATGTGTTGTGTAACAAATATTAGTAACCCTCGATAGACAGGCTATCGAGTCACCTTTTAATTGGTATGCTGAAGACTCGTCCTGGGGTATCCGTCTTGGGAAACAGGAACAGCTACGTCGTCATCACGGTCAGGTCTTCCTCAGTAAAGCGCTCCAAAGTTCGCAGGTTGAACAATATGTTGTGTAGATATCTATGATGATCTTGTAGATTCTCGGATGTCCTGATCTGCATATTCTGTCACGTTGAAACCCCTACTTCATTTTGAGTAGTTAAAACAAAAGAATATTTCCTTTTGTAAAGAGGGGTTACAAGTTAATTAAAACTAGGCTAAGGCCTAGAGAAGCTAAAAATTGCGCTGGATCCAGTAAGACGGGACTTGCAATAAAAACTCAAGAATTAAATAATTAACAATGGTTTTATTATTCTATCTCATAATATTAATAACAAAAAACAACAGTAATTTAGAATTCCCCTTTCAAATGGTTAACAAAAAGTATACCCTCTCGACAAGGCCACCTGAATAATATAAACTGAATCCAAGAAAATAATTGCTATGTCACCATCAATGAATTGAAAATGTAAAATAAACATTAACCTCAAAATGAAACTCCCATTAAGCTATTTCTTAAAATATAAAATTTATGTTTTATGTTTCTTTTAAAATGCAGTATATAAATTTATGAAGGTGAATAATTTCGTTCACAGTTACTATTAATAATTAAAATAATTATTCATCCAATTTAAATGAACTTTAAAGGTGACACTTACTATACTTGTTAAGTAAAATAATTAATTTAAAGAAATGATCAGCCACGATTATTGAGATAGAATACTCGTCTACTGGTGTATATACATTCTAATAATAAAATCCCTATATCCCCCCAAAAGTACAGCAATGCATAATATTTATATATATATATATATCCCCCAAAATGTACACAGAAATATACAGACATAACACGTTCCACAAGACAAATTACATATACAATAGTATACAAATACATAAAGGTCTCTTGCCACGCCCTTTTTTTTTTTTATATTAGCCTTCTGGTATATATAAATTCTAAACTTCTGCTTTATAGGAATCCCAATTAGGATTAAAGATTTATTTCTATGAATGTACCCGCATGGTGTGGGTTAATTGCACGTCATGTGTATCATAAAGTATTGCATACAAATGTCCACAGGACATTAAAAATTTAAAAGAAGTGCCTAAGTGGCTAAGTGCTAAAATACTTAATTAAGGTGAGAAATAATTAATTAAGGTGAGAAATAAAATTATTTAAAATAATTAACGCCCCCCAGTTACCATGATTAATATAAAGAATTTATATAGACTAAAATAGGGCCAGTTAATGTAAAGAAAAAAAAATTGCACCATATTAGCACCTTATATAAAAAAATACATTTGTGTGTGTGTGTCAGAGACGGACATGTTTCTTCAATTTATAACCAGTCTCAACAAACTTGTTTCAACAACCTTGTTTCGACAAACAAGTTGAAAAGTGTTTCGACAGGCACAGCTTGGTTGAAACTAATTTAAAATAACACCTACCTCGCCAGTAATCTTTTTATACAAATGGCCTAACCTGATTTTAAAAATAAGAGAAACTATGTTTTTAATACAGAGTAAATTAAACTTGAGAAAATAATAATAACAAAACTGACTTTAAATCTGTAGCGAAAGTACTATAAAGAAATGAGTGGAAAACTAAGTTGGATGCTGTGTGGTACACATGTCAGTCTCTGAACTGACAATTAACTATACAGGTATTGAAATTTACAATTAATACTTAGTGTTCACACTAAACTGTCCCATCAATTGGGGATCCAAATGAAGGTATACTGGTACCATGTTGATTCTACGTGTGAATATAAAATGGATATTTTTCACCTGCTTTGTGTGCCCAGAAGGATGATCTTATTTATAGCGTGGCGATGGTGATTGGCATGTTGTTGCGGCCTGGTCTCTTCGGTGTCGAGTGTGGAGCTTTAAGATGGCATTTCGTTCATTGGCAGTAGGAGTTGTCTCTGTTCAGTGAACCCTATTGTCACACATTACATTTTTAGTGAGAGACCACACACAAATGCCCCCATTGTTTGGACACCCTCCAAAATACATAAATAAAAACAACACCTAGTTATGTTGTACATAATAAAACTTGGTAACATTATTTTGGCCAACATGCCTTACTTAAAAAGTTCTCTAACAATGATTCTTTATAACTTTTTATAACTTGAACCTCACTGAATGTGAGTTGCTTTCGCAATATAATAATTTATCTTAGCTCTGTGACATCTTATGAACTTATTACTTTGAGTGAAATTGGGGTTACCACGTGGCGAAGAATTTATTTAAAACACATAGTTTTTTACTCCATAGAATTTGAGAATACTACTACTTTGAATGTGACATGATTTACGTTTAAAACGTGCCTGAGTAAGTTCCCAATTATGTATGTATAAAGTTTTACTGTCATTGTAGCAAAACTTTATACCACTTAATGACGACAGATTGTGTAACAGGTTAAGTGCTCAACCGAATCTCGTTACATCGGTGTTAATGAAAGTGTAAAATGAAATATATTGTGGTTATTGTACTTTAGGTATTAAAGCCGAGATTCTGACACTTCAATACTCAAGTTTTATTGGTTTATAAAAACTTTACGAACAATTACGTCTTTCACCATGCATGATTCAACAAGTGGGGACTTACTCAAGCTTACTAAAAAAACATTTTCTCCTTTAACAATTTGGTACATAATTAATATAATGAAATCAAAACTTACCGCAGTCATTAAGAAACTATCTCATATTGAAAAGAAGTCGACGCTAGATATTTACACTAAAACCCTCCACCGAAGAGATCTTCACGATGTCGTGAGTTAGGCTTCCATTTTGAGACAAACTATAACAAAAGTTTTCGTTCGTTGTCCGTTTGTGAGAAAATTCTCACCAGGCTGCAGCACTGTTGTTTAAAAACTCAGCCGAGCTGCTGGAAAAACTCGGTAGATGGAAACACCGACCAAACAGTGTAAAATCGAAAACGGTAGCCTCTCCTATCCGCGGGTAGAGAGCAGCACTCCTAATTACTTTAAATTTCGTACTGTCTTTACCGTCAAAAAAAAAAATGCCAATACATTTACTAAACTCGCGCTGAATCATTTGACTCAGCACACCCTCACCCCAAAAGGGCAACATAGTTGCCCCAACGTTAAAGGCCAGGAGGGTACCCTGCAGTGTACCTCTCCCCAAAAGATACCGGTGGACGTCGTGGTTGGGTTGGCTCAGCTGAGCTTGCTCTCAGGAGAACAGAAATCAAAAAGGAAAATGAAAGAGACGAAAGAAGATATGTATTATGTAAGTGTGCGGGTGCTGAATGCTGACCTGATCAGAGTCCGCATACAGCACAAGAGAGAGAGACAGGAAAAGACAAAAGAAAGATTCCTAGCTAGCTATTCTGACCTCCTGAGGCTCGCCCACCGACTGAGACCCAACTTGATACCTACTCAGGACAACAACTACCCCCCCCTTTCTTAACTGGATTGGGAAACTCAACGCCAATGCAACCATCCTCATGCGACCCTCTCCGCCCGACCAATCCCACAGGACCGCCCCAATACGTCACACTCTCTGGTGACCACCACCTACTCCTCCTGCTGCCACTCACACACGCGTCCGAAGACCAAAACAAGGTAACTAATACCTTGGTATGTGAGCGCCCATAATTTTATGGTCCACATATGGACTGACCAGCCCTATGCTAAAACAAGGCATCACATATCCTTGACATATCTAACTAGTCGTTAAAAAAAAACATCCCTATACTAGGGCGGACGGCCCCTATTAGCCGGACAGAGAAAACCGCATCGAGGGCACGCGAACATCAATCCCTTTACTTGGTCATCAATACTGCAGAACTAAACGAGGGGGTTATACTTCAGCACAGCAACTTCGAACAACCTACACTTAATCAAAAATAGCTACAACGGAAATCAACTAGGGAATGCGGCATGGCCAGGACTCTACAAAAAATCAACGACAAACTACAACAAAGAAAATGAAAACGACAATATACTTACTACCCACGTAGTCACCACTCTTCCAACTAACTTCTCTCTAACTCCTCTCGGATATTTTTTTTTTTTCCTTTTCTAATTTTTTTTTTGCTTTTTCCTTTCTAATTTTTATTTGTTTTCTGAGGGGAGGGGTAGGAAAATTGGGAAGATGATAAGGGCAAGGATCATTGAAAGTTCAACAGCTAGGATTAAGGTAAAGGACATGGTTCCCTCCGGTAATAGGGATGGGTGGAGAAAACCAAGGCTCGCGGAGGCAGGGGCGCAACCCTGAAGTAGATGTACACCACTGGGACTGTGGGGAACATCCACCCGCTACCCATCAACCGCTTTGTCTCACCCTTTTATGACGAACTTTAGGAACCCGTTCTTTATGACGAACTTTAGGACGCCGTTCCTTGTGGACATCAGTCTCTGAGAAACTATCTTGTGTAGAGCAATACTGATTTGTTTCATCTGAATTATAATCAAGGTAACTTACCTTTCTACGTTTACCCCGATTTGGATTATCCTCAACCTCTAACTCCTCTGCTTCTATCTTCTTCTCTTCTACAATTGCTTCTGGTTCTATTTCTTCCACCTCTTCCTTTTCTTCCTCTACATAATCCAAATCATCGTCACGACACTGCACATCTTCATCTTCTAGTTGCTCACCTGGTCCCCCTGGAACTTCTTTCCACTCCTCGGAATCCTCAACAATACTTACAGAAAGCGACTGCACATCTTCACACACTACATCATTCTCACCCACAAACTCTACAACGCTGCCACCCAGTTTCTCCCCAACTTCTACCTCATCTACTTCTACCACACTTGCAGACTGGACATCCCCTAGTCCATCCGCGACCTCAGAAACACTTGCAGCCTCCCTAACACTTACACTTATACTCCCCTGCGTAGCATGTGCAGACCACTCTTCTGCCTCCTCCTTCGATTCCTCTTCTTCACCACTCTCAGCAACTACAACTTCCTCAACAGTACTCAACCTGGAATCCAGCTGTCCAGGTCCATGTGCAATGTCTGAATTAACTTCTACTGACGATGGTAAAGCTCCACCATCAAGTGACTTATCATCTTCCGGCGTAGGCGATGATGATGTTATCGGCTCTGGATCCACCTTGGGCAGAAATGGATTTACCGGAACAATTACTGCGACCTTTGGTCGGACCGTATTTGTAGCAACACAACACCGGGCCATCTCCGCGAAATTCTCTGGACGATGCCCAAACCTTCCCAAACGGTAACCGTCTTGGGAATTCAGTCCTCCTATAATTATGTCTAGGACTTCGGTGTCGGTCAACCCCAATCTTAATACCCGGGCAGCTTTTCGTATGTCCTGCACGTAGTCCCCCAACGGCTCTCCGTCGGCCTGATAACGATAGAACCAATCCAGCCTAAGCTTGGAACGTCGTGGAGGATACATGAAGTAATCCAACACTTCCGCATGAAAAGTGTCGACCGTGCCGCCCTGACGCCAAGTATTGGTAACCTTCTGTTGCAACGTACCCTGGCAATACGGGTATATAAGGCACGAGACCTCCCCCTCCCATTTCTTTGACATGTGCTTAAATTTGAAAGTCACGATGTTTATGTATACCTAATATCAGGATAACGTGGCGTCTCCTATTTTCGAACATGTTCTCATTTTTAATCCCTTCAGTTCTTAAAGCGATTATTTTATCAACAACTCGAAATTCCTCGCAAACATTACGCTACGCAAGCGACCTCAGATGAAAAAAATCAACAGTCCTTTGAAATCGGCCGGCCAGTTTCAGTTTAGTGCTCAGAGTGGTTATCTGATAGCAGTGTTTTGAGTAAAGCATTAACTGTCAATTATTAAGTACTAATTATTTTGTTAATTAGTAACTTTTATTAATGTTTAAGATGTTGTTTATTGGTCTATTGAAATTTGTTTGTACGACTGCCTTTGTTTATAAAACCGTTGAACAATGATGCCTCTGGAGTTCAGTTATGTACTGGACTGTTATAAGGTAACAAGCTGCTATCTTGTCGTAATAACACTTTTATAACTTTAAAAAATAACAAGCTGCTATAAGTTATGTCGTAATAACACTTTTATAACTTTAAAAAATAATGTTTAGTAGAGGAAGAATTCATTGAACTAGCAGAAGAATGAACGTTTAACAAGGATAAACGTTGGCCAAGTTTTTTACGGATATTCCATCTTACAAAATACGGACATAAACAAGAAGAAAGAAAGAATTTTGTAAAGTAGGCTAGGCTATCCACAATGTGGCCGTAACAAAGAATCAAAAGTAACTGAAGACAGAGGACATTAAATAGTAAGGTAATAAAAAGAATACATCATAAAAGGATAGAGAAATTACTTGCAGTTTCTTATAAGATTAAAGGGTAAAGTCAGAGAGAAAAGAAAATACGGTGTCCTCTCAGATTTGACGATAGGCCAAACTTAGAGAGACGTTAAATTTTAGCAATATTACGGACAGCATAGAAGCAGTTTAGCCGATCTTGTCTTTGGACAGACAACACATCATTGTTGATGAAACACATCATGATATTTGAAATGTGACTACCATTTTACTTTCCTTGTAGCTAGCATTCTGTTTCAGTTGGTTTTTTTACTTTCTAAAAACCAGTATTTAATAAAAGCATGTCTTTTTGGTTTTCATTTATCTGGGCCGCTATGGTTATGGTACAATTTCTTTATCAGCCTATATAGATTTCCTTCTGCCTACATATCGCCCTTATTTATTATCTTGCCATCAGTTTATCTAAGTACATGAATTTTCCTGAAAATTTAGTAATATTATGAGCAGCTACATAATACGATCAAAATAAAATAAGTTAAGTATAATTTTGTGATCACTCTGAGAGCTCGATCTCATTATTGGAAGCTTACCTAGGCAAATCCAAGAATATATTATTTCAAAGAAGTGCAAAATATTCAAAAAATATTTTTGAAAAACAGCAATGTCAAATAAAAATTAGATTTTAGTAGTAGTAGTAGTAGTAGTTTATAAACAATGGTAGACAATATAAGTGGAACATATGGCTTCACCAAACGACTGGTAACAGTTGCGCACAAATTGTCAGGTGCGGCAATTTTACGGGTTATTATACGTGTTTATATTGTATACGCCTGGTGAAAATGGCGAATTGCGTGTCACAAAATGTATACGAACACATGTTGCGACAGTCAATAAAAACAGACGCATTTTCGTTTATGGCAAAGTCTGTGCAAAAATTATGTCATTTAAAACTATTTTTAGTGAGTTAACTGAAGCTGAATGCCCAATGTAAGCAGAGCAAAAATATACATTACTAAGTTTTATAGACAAATAATTTACCGCCTTACTTAAATTTAAAGTGCTTACAAGTTTTTCATTTTATTATCAGTATGAATAGACGGTTAATGAAATTTGCACAATAGTCAAAATAAATTTTGAAATTTATTAACAGCTCATAAATATCAGAATTTATATTGGAACTTAATTTTTATAAATTAATAATATTTATAAACTGATAACACAGTTAACAGTATTTAAGAAAATATTAACAAACCTGCTTGTAATAAAACAGAAAGCCTATTCTAATATTACTTTTAATGTAAAATTTTCATGTAATATACCTTGTAAGCCAAAAATGTTTTCATTGAATATGTTAATTTTTAAGGTAACTCTCAGAAACTTTACCTCCTTGTAGACGGTGTTGTATGTGGAATTCCTTTGCTTCTACGTCTACACTTAGTACTCCTAATATCCGAATAAATGAATAAATAATTAAATTAGAGCATTGAGCAATAATAGTGAAAAACACGGATGACGGCCTAGGGAATTTATGATAGTAACTGTGGCAGTTACTAAATACTATATGTTGTTAACAAAATTAATACAATAGTTTGGTACCAAATTAGTTGGACAAATACAGTACTGAATGATTACAAGAAACCACTATGCGCGTCAACAGTATAATATTAAAAGTTTGTTTTGAAAAAATCAATAAGAATTAAAAGCTTAGGCTTTAATTAAAATACATTTGTATACACACACTCTTGTCACTTTTCTGGACGTGACATTGCTAATTAGGCGTGAGATTAATAAAAACTTTATCACACACGTGTCGTGGAAACTGTGGAGTTCTCATCTATTGCCGAATATGGAATGCCTTTTTACATGGAACTCGATTAATACCGCAAATATATTTTTGTTTTTCACGTGCTTGGGATTATTGTGTTAAATTATCGTAGTATCCCTTGTGCCTAGTTATATGAAAATGCCTAAGTAGCTGTGTGTATTTGTATCCAGTGGTGACAACGTTTAAGTATTTTTCTCGTAAGAATGGGATATATGATATTTTTTTTATTAATTTGTCTTCTTTAAATGGTATAAGCTTATTATTTTTGAGTAACAAGGGTTTTAAGCAGAAATGTAAATTAAATTTAAACAGGAAGTCGACTTTAAGGGAGGGAGGGACAGAGAAAGAGAGAGAATTCTTTAAGGGAGGGAGGGACAGAGAAAGAGAGAGAATTGGAGGAGAGACTTGATATTGTCGGCAGTAGACAAAACACGGTACTTAAATAGACATATTAAAGTCATTTCGTCCTAAACCAGTTAAGTCTAGCGACGTAGGAAAACATCGCTTCCACAGGTCGAAATCCCCACGATAGTTACGTGTATTCTCAGTACAGTTCAGCGTGAATAAACGGGAAGACGTTTCTAATTTACCGAAACAAAAGACATTACAGGTACTCGAAAAAGTTAATATTTCAGAATTAAATTTTAATTCGTGAACACAAGGGAAAATTTCATAAAATAACTGTTTTGTTATGAATATTATTCAAAAGAATTACACGTTCTTTACAAGTTTCATGTCTTACACTATTTCTTGAATGTTTTTTCACAACCAGAAAAAGTTGAATGTTGAAACAATCATATAAAATAAAGTAATTTGTAAATGCAAAAAATAATAAGACGTTGTATTCAGAGACACCTTTAAAGTCAGTTTCAACACACCTAACGTCAAAAATTATATACGATGAACTATAGCTTTAACAATAGTAAAACTATTAACACTAATATTAACAACTGGAAGTTTTTATTTAGTGTTGAGCGGTACCTTGGATTTGACCTGCTACTGTGCTGGACGAGTCCTAATTCGATGTGCGTCAGAATTGCACAGTGCTGCGCGGTAGTGTATTACGATTTCCAAAAGATATTGAGGAACAAGTTCAGTCTGCAAGCTTTTGGTTTTTTGTTGCAGGTATTTGATTGCAGCACAAATTAAAGTCAGTAGCTACATAATATCAAAGTGGAAAATGTTATTATATTCATGTATAAGTGCTATAACGTAGTGAACATTTTACAGTTATCATTGTCTAAATCAAAGGAAACGGCTTTCTACAACAGAGATTTTAATATTACTTATGTGTGTGTGTACGCGCGCCGGGATGTGTGTTGCGATGTACATGTGACCAATAGAATAAGTATATTGTGATATTTGTATGTAATTGGAATGAAGTGGATTTATTAATGACGTAATGATGATATAATTTACTGAGAATCTATTGAGCATTTAATACTGTTTATAAAAAATAATTAATCTCTTTCTGTTGAACTCCGTAACACTAACTAAATTTACTTTCTATACAATGGCAGAATTTAAAAGTTCTTTTCGTCTTTTTTACTACGGGCCTAAAGCCTTTACTGATGTGGTAGAGTATTCTTTTAATATTTTATTATTTATCCATAAACAATATAAGTCACTTCTCTTTAATCTCGATTCCAGATCCTTCAGACGACGAGTTGTTCCTATCTCGAAGAATACGTCATTCTATTTATTCTGTCCAGCTTCTGGGTCGCTTTCGGGAGTGTAGATATTTCTCAACTGCACGGATACATACACGTTCACGGCGAATTGATACTGTTGCCGCTTCTGATGTTCTGATGTATTGAACTTATTCCGTTCCAGTGCCTATATAACTAACCGGACTATCTTGAACTTTAACCGGTTAGCACAATTATAATATTTCTTGCAGTAACTCTAGGTAGTTTTTAACTTTTGTTTGTCGCGATTGGAAGACAAAACGTCTGATACCAGAGCGGCGGTTACACATTACAGATTCCGAAATAAGACTAATTCTATCTGACTGAATGTTTGGTATCCCATTCTCATGCTTGTCTTACACATAATAAATGTTATTATTATCAAGTGCACTACAGACTCAGCTAGGCATCCTCAAAGTTAAATTAATGTTAACTTTAATTAAAGTTAACTTAAAGTTAAGCCTTTTCTGTTCTTAAAGTTGTTTTACTAGTCTAATAATACTTAAAACTATAATTTTTCAAAGTATTTCTTCTCAACTAATTTACAGTGTTCAAACTGCAACCTCTACTTGTTTCCAAAACGTCTTTATATGCTATCATTTCCTTTATTCTCTGATGTATTCCATATGCAGTCAAAATGAACATTTCAATATACATACATATACATATATATAAAGGCAAGTATCGGACTGATGACAAGTGACTGACTGATGACAATGTCTCTAAAACCACAAAGCCAATAAAGTTGAAGTTTTTCATAGAGACTCCTCTTAGACCGTAGGTGCTTACTTAAAAATCCAGCGCATACAATAAATAAATTTGCGAATAGATGATCAACAAAGTTCAAGTATTATTTACAAAAAGTACCTGGTTCTGCTCGAGGGTACTCAATATAGTCTCGTAACCTCTGCGAGACTACGGTTTTCCTGCAACAACGATCAGGATGACACACTACAATTAATTATTCCCGAATATCTAATAAAGCTGGTCTACTACGTCAATATGATGAACAAGGAGATTGATGAAAATTAGCCGAGACTGGAAAACGCTCCTCTGCTACTTTCTAGAGTAAGAGAAGGTGGAATAATAGCTACTGCTGCGGTTCCTCAGGCATTGCAGCAAGTCTGCCGAAAGGAAGTAGGACGGCCCACTCTGGCTACAAGCTGTAAATTAAACTCAACAGTTCTGAAACACTAGTTTGTAATATATCTATTGAAAGCAAAATCCTTCAAGTACTGAGCGACTGTGCGTTGACTGTGTGAGATGAATGGACAATGGCCACATAGGACGTATTGAGGTACTTGACGTAAAAATTCAGAACATAACTATCAATGTCCGATAGGCGGATTGATTATATTGTTGACAGAAGACTTCAGAGGAAATGATGTTGTCACTGAGATGAAACGTGGATCCACCACTTTGAGCTTGAAACCAAACGCCAGATTGGAATGGAAACACCCAGAATCTCCAGTCAAAAAGAAATTCTGGAGACTAGCCCTCTTCAGGGAAGGTAATGCTTATTGTATTCTAGGTCTCACAAAGGCCAATGCTACTTGGAGGAGGACTAAACAGTAAATAGTGCAAGTTACAGTGAGATGCTCTCCAATAAACTGAAGCCTACAATTCGATAAAACGCCGACGCCTATTGTCGGAAGGAGTGTTTTTGTTGCACGACAACGCACCCACATACTGCTGTCCACGCTGTCCAAAACATTAAGAAATTGTGTTTCAATGTGTTGGAGCATCCTCCATACAGTTCCGATTTCTCCCCGTTGGATTACCATCTCTTTGGTCAACTTAAAGATTCCTTAAAGGGTCGTCAATTCTCCAGAATCTGAGAAGTTAAGAGAGGGGTTCATATGTAGTTAGCTGCTTAGCCTTAAAACTTTTTTCTGAGGGCAATAGGAAGCCTGTGCAACGATGGACTACAAGCAAAGGGACTATATTGAAAAATGAGCTAACTCTCAGATTCATACTGTTGTTAAATTGTAAAACTTGTTTCCGGATATTTATTGATTTACCCTCGTATCAACGACTTTCTCTTCGGTTTCACTGGCGACACTGGCCGGTGACTTACCGGCCATGGATTCGGTGGTGAAGGTTGACGACGCAGTGCATTATGCAGTCGAGCTCCTTTACCTCCAGACGTACCTAAGCATTGCCTCACTCTCAAGTTTGGGACAACGGTATAATTCTTAGAAACCTGAACCCCCCAAACTTTGCAACGGTAGTTGGCGCCCCATAAACGTGCAACCGAAGTCATCACTTTCTCAGGTTGTGAAGAGGGTAAACTGTATTAATTCCCCGCATCCTCCTCACTTTGTCGGACTACCCCTTCCAGTTCACATAAATAAAACTTTCACATAATTAGATCTACGATACTGGGCTTACATTTTCCAACTAATATCCGCAACAAAATTATATACCCTCTTCATTTGCTTAGAGTTATTAATAACAACTTATGTTTTACACTAAGTTACAAAAGTCCTAAAAGGTATACACAATAGTGCACTAGCAAGTAATGTTGTGCAAGTAATAAATACCCTCATACTTTGGCAACTCTTCCGCTAATAAATGTAATAGAAAGTATGTAGAACAAAATTGGAGACTGACAACGAAAACTTACTTGTAAAACTAAATAATAATATAATGTTAATTTAGAGAATATTGTAAATGTTATTTCCATTACATTGTATAACATTATATTAACAACAATGTTATAATTCATCTTTAATAATTAATTACTTTGTAGATTTAATAGAAAACTATGGGCTGATATCTCGAAGCACATATTTATCTTTAGTTTTTAACAAACGATGTTTGAGTTAAAAGATTTACATATTTAAATAAAGATTCAAATGATTAAATATATCTATAAATTACGTAACGTTACATTTTAATGTGTCACAGAATTGTGGTCAGAAAAACTACGTACCATTAGTGCCACTACTAGCAGTGACTTCAGTTTATAGCATAGTAAAAGTAAAATTGGCAAGTATGGTGTGCTTTATCAGGCGTCGCGCATGTGAGTGCGTCCTGAGAAAGCTGACAGGTCTATAAGTTACTAAACATGCAAGAAAAGCAAGACCACATTGTATCGTTTAGAAAACAGGTGCTGAAAATCTAATAAGGAAACCACTAAGCTGTAAACGCATCAAAGAAAACAAAAAGGCTCAGATTTGACATAGTTGGAAAAGTTACGTTGAACATTCTTTAACTTTAGAAATTCTCAATCATAAACAGTTCGAGTTAATCTCGCATTAGCGACTTTTTATTCCTACTGGTGTCAGAAGATTTGTACCTGTCTGTAGTAATCTCATCATTAAACAAAATCTGAGAGACTTTATACAACGACTCGGAAGGAATTATCATTCTTTTCAAGAGATCCAGCAGTGTATAAAACTCGGTTTTAGTCTTCATCAGTTGAAAATAAGTTGCAAGTATTTTAAAAGACTCTGATTTGACACCTAGTCTCTGTAACAATAGTTTGAGACTGACATAAATATTCTTTTTTTAGTACAGGTTTTACATAAATTTAGTTCTTTAGTAAATTAAAAATTTAATTTTGAGAAATTCCTTGCCACAAAAGACAAGTCGAAAGGAAAGACAAAATAGATTTCCGTTGACTTGAAAAATCATTAACATTAAAAGAAAATGTTCGGTATAAGTTTTATCTAGAGAAACCAAATTGCGGCATGACAACCAATAATTACTACAAATGCAGAGATTAATATGTGTGTGTGTGTGTGAGAGAGAGAGAGGGAGAGAGAGAGGGAGAGAGAGAGAGAGAGAGAGAGAGAGAGAGAGAGAGAGAGAGACTACGTGTGTTTAGTAATAAAGATTCATTGAAAAAGAGTAAGCATCCTGCTGAAAAAACAATTTTGAAGTACAAATAAGCTACTTTTTTTCTCGTATGTTACTTTGAGAGCAGTTAAATGGAAAGCTAATTTCTGGGATGTTAAATAAGAATAAACAAGTGTCAAAGAAAGGCTATCGAATGGGAAGACAATTCGGATGTTTATTAAGTCTAACAATATGTACCTATATTGTTTGTACACTAATTGTAAATTAAAAACTGAGAAAGCAGTATTACTTTTTCTCTTTCCACAGAATTATGGTTGTCTCTTTAATAGGGTTTACGTAACGTTCATCTCATTTATTCGCAAACGTATTATTATTTACCATAAATTTTAGCACCCGTTAAAGTTTGAAAGTTTATTCACTTAATGTTTGATAACGGACAGGCAGTTTTAACAGAGCGTCACATTGTCTTAACACGCGCCTCCGTTACTCTCAACTTTCTGAAATAAGTCAGCTGTAGACAGTTTGTTTCTCAAACATATGAAATAGTTACAGTTGTTTTCCAAAACTACAGTTGCTTTTCTACAATACTGAAAAGCGTTACAATATCATATATAATGTTACATAATAATGATTGTTTTTATGCCAAATAGAGTATATCATCTAAAAAATGGATACAAATTCCCGTTGGTATTAATAAATTATGGGCATACAAGCATTAATTGAACAATAATGCATCTCAAGAATAAGCATTGTTTATTTTTAAAATTGTTAATTGTTATTTACTTGCAAGCAACGAAAGTATTACTTATTATCAATTTAAAGTATACCGCAAGATATTGTAAAATTTAACCTACCTGTAATAATATTTAGCAACAATTTGACACTTAAAAATTCTTATTATTCTTATTATTAGTATTGCAATTTGTTGTAACTAAATGATAAAAATAATGGAAAAGGATGTATTCACAAATATTTAGTATATCATCAAAGGAGACATATAGAAGTTACTCTTAATTCTGTTGCCATTAGAATTAAAATATTTAAATTGTTATATTAGGTAGCATAACTAGGTGTTTCAATCTATGCATCGACTCAGAACACAACTGACATTTTTAGTTTTATATAGACACTCTCTTATGACAGATTTGAACATACGTTGTCAGTAACTAAAAAATTACCTAATAGTTATCCTATAGTTATCAGTACCTATTAATTATCGTTTTCCTAAATTTTTCGTGAGTTCAAATAGTTTTTTATCATAAAAATAATTTTTTTTGTTTTATTATAAGTGTAGAAACACAAAATTTATCGTCTTAGAGGAAACAGTAATTTACAGCGACAAACAAACACTATTAACCGTTATCGGTATTAATTACTATTCTAGGTTGAATTTCATTAATAATTTTGATACTCGTAATTACTTTTTATAAATATGTCTCATTTAATAATTAAATCTAATTATAATTGTCTAATAATTAAAGCTACTTGTATATCAAATACAAATTACATATGAACGTTATAAATAGCACGGATTTAACGTAACAAGGATAGATAAACAACATTTATCTTTTGAGAAGTTGATGAAATTTTGTGTGTCAGGATCAGTGAAGGGGGTAAAAGGACAACGCTGTGGCTGAGAAGGAGACAATTAGTTTCTAAACCCTATCTAAGGTAGGAGGCAATAATGCTGGCACAATAACACTCCAGAGTCTACTTGACTTACGTAACACAGAATCAACTTTAATCGTTATTAAAGTAGAGACAGTAACCCTCCAGCAACTGAAGTTTCATAATTTACATCACTGTACTTAATCGACCTTTAAATGCAGATTGTTTATTGACCACGTGAATTGTTTTACAGTATTTTAAATTTTAAATGTCATGACATTTTTGTTGGAAATATTTTATAATTTTTTGTCTGTAATATCTGTTGCCAATTTGTACAAAATAAGATATATTGTAGTAGCGTCGAAAACAGCAAAATACATATATAGGCTTACGTTATGTTGCCTTTACAACAATTAGACAGGAGACTCTAATACCATACTCTTCAAATCGTTCAAAAGTTGGTTCATAAGGTTAAATCAAAGAGAAAGAAAATTCGAAAGGCAAAATTTTATTAATAATAATATAACATCAGTTACCATAAACAATAATAGTTATAAAATATACAAACTGAATTGACACTTTTGCACACCACTATATAAAAATTGTTCCGATTAGCGCTTTCAAGCTCCACAGCTCATCATCAGATTGGAAAAACCTAATCAAAATAAATAAATAGGCCTACATAAATAAATAAAAAAATTTCCTATATGATGATGAGCTGTGAGTCTTGAATGAGCTAATCGGAATAATTTTTCTATTGTAGTGTGCAACAGTGTTAATTCTGTTTGTGATTGTCACCACTAACACAACTTTATGAATTAAATAAAATATACAGTTGTTGAGAAATTAATTTCTTTCCAGTGATCAAGTATAAACAAAGAAAATACTGTTGATGATAATGTTATTCCATCTAATTTAAACAGGCCTATGAAGCAACTCTGACAAAGGTTTTAAAGCGTTATCTCCTCCTCAGTCTTAAAAACACAGAAACTTATGCAGCAAAATATAAACAATAATATTTTGTAAAACGTAGCTTATTTGTTAATATTGCTCTTTGTGTATTTAGGCATATAGTAAGGCATTTTAAAAGTTATAAATACTAATTACCTAAAATAAATATGGGTTGCAGTACTATAAAGAATAACATATTAATTATAAAAACTACAACATACTCATACTTACAAAGAGTAAACAATATACGCTCTCGATTTTAAAAAGTAATTTTTAAAATAACTTTTTAGTTTATGGATCGAAATTAAACAGTGTTTGATATAAATGTCATTTAAGTAAAACTTGTTAGTAAAGCTATAATTTCAAAAGCTAATTAAATTTTAGAAGAAATATTACTTGAAACACTTATTTGTCAGTTTGTCAAAGCTCACTTAATCTTTAATTTGAAGCTCATTAACATGCAAACGCAGTCCCCGCAAGTTGACACCCCACGGTTTAGGAACATCACTCAGAAAACAATTAAGTTATCTGAAAGTTACTCAGCCAGTTTCTCTCCTCACATATATGCCTAGGCAACATATTCCCTAATTAAGAGGTAACGCCCAATATAACAATTGCAATAATGCTTCCGATGCGAACGAAACATTATGGAATGGGAATCGCTAGTCGGTGTTCATGAAAATGTTTGAATCTTTAGTCATGATGAATACAATATGCTTCGTACAATTTACGCGGCTAAACATGTGTGTTCTAGTAAGCAAGAAGAATTGTACTTTCTTCCTTTTCATCATCAGCATCATCATCATCATCATCATCATCATCTTTTCTTCGTCTATACTTGCTTCTTCTCCTCTTCATCGTTATTTTCCTTCTTCTTCTTCTTGTTCTTTTCCTTTCCTTTCTCATTTTCCAGTTCAAAGACAAGGGTTGTTTCAATTTAGATAATCATTCTGTTTATTTATGCTCTTTCATTTTTCTTATATATTTCTCCTGTCTTTGACGTTTCCATGTACTTTAATTTTGTTAATTATTATGATAAATAATCTTATATTTCACATAAAATTACACCCTTAATTGTAATGTAACTTGTTGAAAGAATTTTGAGCACTAATAATTCATGTGGTTTTGGTGTGATTGAGAATTATGAGTATTCGATGTTCATTAATTTTATGTTGTACTTTGAGATTTAAATAAATTACTGAAAGATACAAACACATTTTCTCACTATACGTGATTCATTGAACTACATTAGGGTTTTGTACTTTTGGGTAAAATTACGTACTCACTTTCGGCATTTTCTCGTTAAATCATTACAAAGTAATTTTACATTTGCCTATTCTTAACGAAGTATCCGCTTCTGAATGATACATTTTACCACTCATAATCTTGACGAATCTATCTACCAAGTTTTGTTACATTACTCACAAAATCTGTTGTAGGTACACCCAAAATTGCTATTTTAACACAATTAAAAATTAAATCTTAATTTTTTAAATATTAAAATATTAAATGTCATAAATAAAATATATTAAAAATATCAAATAAATATTAATAAGTTACATATTTTTAAATATTAAAAGTCATATAAAAACATATTTGATGATAGGTGATGCTTTAAGAAAACTCCAGATGGCGTAATATGCCAGTCTTGAGTTGCAATCTAGAAGAAAATGAAATCATCGTAGTATCTTAGAAAACAACATCCATGCAGTTTTGAGATAAAACAAAAACCGATGTTATTAAAGGAGTCCTAATAAAATGTTAAATAATTATTAACACAAAGAAAGAAATATTATTGTTTTAAGATTCAACAGAAAAGCGTGCGAGCCTACAATCATAGAAATACACATGACACTACAAACATAGTTAAATGCAACATGTGTCTGTAGTTCATAGTTACAAAACACCTGAACTTTACTTCTGGTTATAATTGTTCATTCGCTTAATAACACTGATATTGTGTTCTTTATAGAATTTTGTACACTCATTTATGTTGCCTTTTAAATTTTAACAGTATTGTTAAGAAGTCTAACTGATCGTCGTATGGTACAGTGGAAAACAAAATACAAGACACCAATTAAGTCATTAATCACCAGCTTTAATTATCACAATTAAACAGTTTGTAATGAACAAGATAGTCTCGTACAACAAATAAAATAAAAATTGTTCACGCGTTATAAAAAAATGTCAGCTAATATAAAACACAATTTTATTACAATTGTCCCGCACAATTATAAAATACATAACACTTCGCCACAATACTTCGAACCCCACTAGAATAAATCGCTACTTATACGCACTGTGTTATCGCCCGACAACAACTGAAAAGCGCCGCTGAATTTCTGTATTTATACCCCGCTGAGATTCCAGCGTATTCAATAATACGTGTCTACTAGAAAACACTAGGACCTAATTAACTGTGGCATTAAACACAGGGCGCGCGGATCGGTATGGTCATTTATAGTCTGCAGTGTTCCATAATATGCGTCTTTAAAAAACACGTGAAAATTGTAGAGAATACTTTAGCGCGGCCATAGCAGAAACACACACCTTTGGGCTAGTCATGAAGCTTCTAGAACGACACCATCGAACGCACGAGACATTCCGCATTACGTAATACTGCTTCGCATGTCAAGCGTCACGTACCCATTACAACTGCTGGAGTAGCCCGGAAAAAAGTGAGAACAACGTTCTCCAATGTACCAGAACGTTCCACAATGACGTGACACTTTTCCATCATTACGTAACAATATAAACGTTTTTGCGAGGAATCTACGAGGGTAGGGTGAAACGTTTTGGGTATGACACAGATATAGCGCTTCTGTACTTATTACTTAGATCGTGTTGTATGATTTCATTCTTTGCAGGTCAAATTTAGATATTTCAAGTCAATGAGCTGATTAGTATTAGTGTGACAATACATCAGAGTAAGTAGGCCTAGCTGAAGTATTGTTTTAACAGTCGTCAGTTTGGAAATTTCTGGCGTCATTAAACAATTTTCTTTTGAAAGGTTTAACCGCAACCTATATAAAAGAAGGATTAGATTTATCGTTCAGGGACTCTTCTTTATTGAATGCAAAGGTTAAGTGCTGGGTTGCTGAATTTAAAAAGGGTCGGACAAGCACAATTGACGACCCACGTGTTCAACGTTACATTAAAGTGACTACGTGAGGAAAAATAGATAAAATCTACAAAATAATTATAGCAGACCGTAGAATGAAAGCAAGCGAGACAGCAGAGACTGTTGGCATGTCAACGGCACGAGTACGCAATATCTTACTCGAAAATCTGTGTACGGCAAGGCTGTGGGCTAAATGGGTGCTGCGTTTGCGGATTCATATTCGTTGATACAACTTAGGACCAACACTCCGACACAATAACACTCCTTAAACCAAACAACAATAAAGACAATGGACCGCGAAAGACGAACAAACTCCAAAGAAGGCGAAAGCTATTCCTTCTGTTTGTTTGAGACGCACATGGGTAATTTTCATTCACTACGATCAATTAATTATTAGTGGCGTGCTATGGAAGCATACTGCACCTTTTAAAGGTCGAAATCAAGAAAACCTGGCCAAATTTTGTTATAGAGAGAGTGTTGTTTCACCAACAATGCACCAACTCACACTTTATTTGTTGCGATGGCAAAATAAAAAATTTAAATTTGATTACTCATTCATCCACCATACTTGCCCGATTTAGCCACGAGCGACTTCAACTTCTTAAAAAATGGCTCGGTGGAAACGATTTACTGACAGTAATCAAGTTAGTAATGCTGTAAACGGCTACATTGAAGACAAATCGCCTTATTAGTCTGGCATAGCGGCTTTAGAATGTCGTTGGAAAAAGTGTGTAAAATTAAATGTCGAGAATTAAATTTGGTGCCAAGAATTTAATATTGAGAAATAATCCAAAGGAGTTGTTTTCTTATTCAGGCACGGAACGTTTTAGCGTATCCTTGTAGTAGTGTAACCAGTACATTTTTGACAACTAAAATGCAACTGTAATTAATATAATGACAACTGAAATACTTATGGAGGCGGCAGGTGACAGGAAGAAAAGGGACAATGTGAATTGGAGTAATGAAAGCTAACATCTAATAATGAAGGATGAGAATTCCAGCAATTAATTTGCCATATGGAGTGTGCCAGAAGGCGTGTAATGATATGAATATTCGTGGGTTGAAACAAAAGAGAAAAACAGACAAGAAGCTAGTGTAACGGTGGAGAAAAGTATGCGAACAAGAGTATAAGAACAAAAGTATGCGGTACAAGACAATTTACATTTATGTATGCAAAGATGGAGTCGTATATAATGAACCACATGATGATGGTATTAAACGATGGATGAAATATATGATTAAATATCGAAGGAAACTATAAAATAATATTATAACTCAGAAATACAAGCAGTTTCACAATTGGCTCTTCTACTTGTTTAATCCGTTTTACGCTGGATGCGTTCTCTACATTTAAATAATATTGATATGAAGAGTATGGAAGGACTAACAAAAATAGTCAGACATAATAAGCCATAAAACTTCCTAAATTTTCTTGTATAGTTAAGTAATCTGTGTCTAGTTTGTGTAGCCTAATTATCTAACCACGGCATTTTGGTTGCTTGTACTCATGAGAAACTCAATTTTATTTACGATTTTTAAGCCTGTCTAGCCGCTGTTGTGTCGTCCCTGGAGGGTAAATACTGAGTAACCCCGCACCTTACCGTCGGCGAATTTACAGTTGTTTACAATTAGTTTACTTCTTGAAACTTGGACATCTCAAAATACTATATTTCACTCTATGGAAATTAAAGGCAACCAGTTTATATCCAAACAAGCTGTGTTGCGTGTTTATGAAACAAACAGCGTAAACATCATATGCCCAAAGTGCACATATATTTTACACATATCGGCTTAACATTATTAAAATAAAGAAAGGTAGTAATATAAATAAAAAAATTAATAATATATAAAAGTAGTAATAATAATGGTAATAATAATAACAACATTAATAGTAATAATAATAATAATAATAATAATAATAATAACAAGAAGAAGGAGAAAAAAGAAGAAGAAAAGGATAGAAATATTGCCGTTTTTACTGTTATAATGTCTTTGTTATTTAAATTATTATTTAATTAATATACAAGAAGTATTCAGGTTGTTTATCCATAGTCCTAACAAAAACCATAAAACGAAAGAATGCACAAAGTAAAAAGATTAAGAAATTAGATATTCTGCAGCTTATGGAAACGTTTGAGGATTGAGGGAAAAAGCAAAGGAGCTTTCTAAAGTGACGAACTAGTAAGAGCCTCGTGTGGATGAAGGGCCGTTGCAAAGCTGAAAAACGTTATTAAATATGAAAGATGTTAGGTCGTTTTTGAAGGAATGTAACTGTTAACGCCCTGTCAAATCAAAAACAAAAGAGGTGTCAAGAAAACACTTTTTATGAGACGTTCAGCATATACTTCGAAATATTCTCAAAATTTTTAGATATCAACAGAATATTCTCTGTAAAATAAAGTGTAAAATAATAACGAAGACTTCACTGCTGACAATATATGAATAAGTGTAATAACAAGAATTGTTATGATCGCCGTACTAAAATATATTGAGGCGTTCAATTGTTCCACAATTGATGGTATGGCTTTTTTCTTTTTAAAGGAATTGATGAACTTATTGCCCCGGTTCTAATTTGGGTAATCAATTTGAGCTTACAATTTTCAGCTTTCCGGAAGGCTGGAAGACTGCTTTGGTGTCAAAAATTTCTAATGATACGACTTTAACAAAATTAAAAAGTAATTAGGCCAGTGTCAGTTTTAAACAGGTATTACATAGGCGTTTACAAAAATGTGTATAAAGTTTTGAGACAGACTTATTGGTTCTCGACATACGGTCCTTTATGGTTCCTGAGGTGGAGAATAGAAAACAGGTTGGTATAATTTAATTTAATTTCAGGGTGCCATGCTAAGGAAATTCTGCTATTAAAATTTTGCGGGAGCCATGTTAGCACACACGGAGTTTCACCTTATTAATAGGTATTTGTTTAAAGTAGATGCAGATTTCCACATATTTTAAAGGTATTTCAAGTAACCCGCAGGGCCTTTTTTGAGGCCAGTATTTTTTAACTGATTTAAGAGTGACAGTGAAAAAGACATTAAGTAATATTTAAGAACGACTTGATCAAAGGTTAACAACTATAAGGAATTTGTTGACCTGTAAAATAATGCTGAATCATCTATAAATAATCAGTTGCAATCATGTGCCGCAGAACCTGGACAAGAAAATGTCGTGACGTTTTTACGGAAGAGAATGTTAGTCAAATCTGAGTACTACATTGCTCGTAGGAGTACACGTCTAGCAAATTCAGTTTAAGATACGGCCGTAAATTTTGTCAAATTATATTTTGCTAGTTACGTAGACAACATAATAACTTGAAAAGCAAGAATGAATTTAGGAGCGCTTCTTTGAATAGAGTGTTGTTTCTTTTCAGCTAAAAGCATTTTGCGGCTACACAAAATCATTTCAGACCAATACCGGTGAACTGTTGAGGAGTTAGTGAATATAAATGAGACGAAATCGATCAAAAGATTCTGGCAGTTTACAAACGTGTATGATTTTGTAATAGTGACGCTGAAAAATTAAAATGAATAATTATTTTAATTTTATTATACGAAGTCACAATGTTATTAAGATAATTTAAAAAATAAAGAGATAATTTTTAATAATATTAATATCTTTTATGCAATGCACAAAAACAGGCGCGCAAGCCAGTACTTTTGGTATTTTTATGTTTGTATGTGTATGTGTATGTGTATGCTCCTACGTAGGCCTATGTACGTGTGTGTATGTGTATGTACCTTTCCAAGAAAACGGAAATTCAAAATAATATTTAATTAACTACACGTTTCATATTATATAGCCTATCCCGTTCATTAATAGGTGAGTAAAACATGGATTGGTTCTGCAGTATGTTAGTTACAGAACTTTTATTCAATTACCCCTCATTTGACGGGCAGACGGCTTCCACGTCACGTCACATGCGATACCGGCGTCTGCACCTCTAACTTCATGGAATAATTTCCTGTTGTACACACAATAAAATCAAATTAATTTTACAAACAATTACCACACAAGCACGAACCGCTTGTTATACTCCGACAGTGTATCAGCGTCACGTTATCCAGATCACGTAAAATCTACTCTACGCTTTTAGTTTTTTTGTTATTGGACGCTTACACGAGATAACGATAAGAATAATTCGTCATATATTGTAGTGAAGAAGAATTTTAGATCATGTAATTGTTGACAAATCTAATTTAATTTTAATAAATACGCCATTTGGATTACTGACCATGGATCTAAAGCAAACACAAGAACTATAATTTTTAATATTTACATTACAAAAACAAGAGAGGATTTATTTCATCTTATTAAAACGCATACGTATTAATAATTCGTGTAAATTTCTAGCAATTTTATAAAACATATACAATGAAAAGCAAGATTAACTGTGTACGTGTATCCCAAAAGGAAAGGACTCTATTTTGAATGGCAATTGTTTAGTCAAAAATGAGAAAAAAGTCATATTGGCTTATACTTTGTTCTCTTTATGGCCAGGAAAAATTTCGTCCATGTTTCTGTTCTAAGAATAAAATAATAAAATACGAAAATATCTGGAACATTTTACATGAAAAATTAGTAGGTTCATGTGTTAGTTGACCTGGTAGAACAAAGTGCTAACAGCAATTCCACAGATGTGTCCCTAGTAGTTTTCAAGAAAATTGCTTAAAAGTGCTAACAATTGATGGCAAAATATTTTTTTTTTATTTTTTTGCTCAGTGTAATACCATTTATTATGTTTTCAATAAACAATGAAAACTTTTAAATAAGAGATTTGAGCGTTACTTTGAATTGCGTAACTTGCATTTGAGACTTCTACACGTCTAGTATGAGTAACTGACATTATTAACGTTCTTGAATACTTGCGTAGAAGAGGGGATACATTATAACTCATTAAATTCTCTTCTTTTATCTAGATAGTGAGCCTACAAAATGTAGTAATTTACTTTATTTCAGCAGATATCTGCCGTATGCTTTAAGTTTATGTTACATTGTTATTTGACATAAAAGAAGAAATTATTATAACGTCTCGTCGTTATAATGTCGGGAACCTTGTTAATTGGCTCAGGTCAATTAAACAGGCTGCCATAATCTTAACAAACTCATAAATAACTGGAAAGTAAACAAATGTTAAACAGGATCCCGTGAATTGAGGAAAATTTACAGGGGTTTGTAGATTTATTCACTCACCTTTTTGGACCATGACATCTCTTTATTACATAATGTTTTAACATCTGCGAAGAAATTTAGTAATGAGTATATTAAAAATAAAAAAATTTGCACCTCTTCTACAAACAGAATTAGAGTAATTAATGAGTTAACATAGCTTGTACTGCCCTCGGATCAGAGTAGTTTGTTTCAGTATTTGATATTAAAATTATAATCTTTATTTTGTGCCATCTGAAGAATGGGCTTATTTAACTTTAACGTGTTATATTCATAAAAGCCTTAAACTTAACACATATTATTACTAAGCATGAAATTACAATTTTATGGTAATTAAGTCAGTCTTTCGTGTTTTACTTTACTTTCATTGGTTAATTAAGTGTCTATCATGTATTATTTTAAGTTAAGTTCTGAACCACGGAAGTTAAACTTCCGTGTCACCTGTGTGTAACATCGTCGGCGAATCGGCGCTTCTATCGGGTGTGCAGGGTGTCTTGAAGATCTTCTGGCTATCGTGTTTTGGTGAAATCTGCTGTCAGTCCTAAAGATGAGTCGTCTGTTGGGTCTGTAGGTTCTTGTGGTAGGTTTTGGGTTGTAACTTTCACTTGTATTCACATTGTTGTACCGCACATATTACTTACGGTTAACAGTTACATGTTAAAAGTTTAACATCACATTTAGGTGATGTTAGTTTGTTACGGAGATGTCATTGTCATACATTCACGTCATTTTCGACATTTTTACATCATCCGGCTATATCACACAAGCTTCTCCTCGTTTATAGGTTTTTATATTGACTACATACTTTTGTACGCTGTATCAGCAGCGGAGTCTGAGATACAACTGAACTGGCTAACTATAGGGGTGAAGAGGCTATCCGCGCGCGGGTAGCTTCTCAGCGTAAAAGTAGTTCTCACTTATTATTAATTATTTTCCTTTAATTCGCTTACAACTTAATGACATCGCTCTTTACTTTGATTACACTTTTATGTGACTAGGGGTAGTTACGGATTTATTTATTTTCTCTAATCTAATTTTATTAACCGCTACATTGGCAAATCGGCAGGTTACTACCGATTCGGGGCATGGAGAAGGGTTCATTCGTACCTTATTAAAGCTAATATTAGTATTATAAAAATTTTTTTATTTTTGTGGGATTTAGGCTTATTAAATCGTCACATTATTAGAAATGAGATATTACATGCATAATGTGCTATTTATTGTTTCTGTCTGTAATAATTTGACAATAATTATATTTAATTTTAGACATTAACAATCAACAACGATCCAACATTTTTTATTAAATAAAATATTTTAAATAACGAAGTTGGGTTATTGGTTATAATCAGTAACAGAAATTACGTTGTACATTACAATTACACACCACAATATAAAAAATTCCGATTGGAGCTTTCAAGCCTCGGAATGAGATCTTCTCAGGTTTTCAGCTCATCATGAGATCGGAAATAAATGTTTCTATTGAACATATAATTATTGTATATATTTAAGATATGATGATGAAAAATACTTACAGTAATTCACAGTTATTTTTAAAACATTAACGAATACTGAAATTAACCAAATAAATATTAATTTATAATTACTGAAAAAAACGAAATTACAAGTACTTTTTTTTATTTACCGTGCCACAATTAGCGACTCAAGCCGTTTTCTGTTCACTACACAAACACATATTCAGTTCCAACGTAGATGTTTATGGTTTACGCAAAACCAATTTCATCACAATGTAACTGAAGTAATATTTGTTACCTTCTCTTCTGTTACTGACTTAATTCTTCTTTGTCCAGTGTAATTTAATGTTATAATAAACATACATTCTGTGTAAATATAATGTCTCTCTTTGTTCGTATTTTTTTTTTTTTACTTTGTATTTTATACATTTTACCTTGAATGTAGTTCAAAATTGTTCCGTTAATTGCAATGTCTCACAATATTATTCATGCACTATTTTACATATTATTAAGATTATTAAGACGGTCTCTCGGATCGTCGCATTGTACAGGGGAAACAAAATACAAACATCAATTAATCACTACTTACCAAATTTATTTAGGCAAAACAAAAATTTTAAAACAATTTAGGCTCTCAACAATACAATAATATAGGCTAAGTTAATTTTGTCCACACGCAATAATAATTGTCAACTAATAGAGTTCCGCACTAATTACAACGCAATAATAACTGTCAACTAATACGAAACTGTCACTTGATCCGCTCTAAAGAAGTCGCTCACTGTAAATGACTCCTAAGCTGGCTATAGACACTTATATGTACTCCGCAACAGTTCCAAAATAATTTTCCATTCTTTTGGCGGCTTGACTCCATAATTTGAATAGTTACCAAGTACTCGAACAGTCTGGAGACTACGTCACTACACGACCTTGACACAGACGTTGCACGCTGGGCTAGTCGATAAGCGCGTAGAATGACGCTCCCGAATTTTTAAGAGCGGTACGTATAGTCGTAATAACACAATATATTATTTTTATTGTGTCAAATAATTTTATATTTTTTTGTTGAATTTACTTTATTGTCAGTTTTAATCGTATTGTATTTGTTGTAACATGTTATTTGATCTTGTCAATTTATTTGTCAATATCTTAAACATTTCATAGAGCCTAATATTTCTTCAGGAACTAATTAAAAAGAAGTTCTAAATTATTTTTTCTGACTTTCCATATTGTTATGTTTTAAGAATTTTTTCGTTTTATTTATAATAAATTATGTTTTATACAATTAATTTTAATTTGTATAGGCTACTTATAAACTGTAATGTATTATAATTTTTTAAGTTTATTTATTGTGTTGTTGACTTACATTATGCTAAATACAACAATATATTTTATCTTGACCTGCCTTCACAGATATTGTCTTATGCGTACAATTACATCTTTTTGTTTGTCTTGCTCTATATTAAAATATAATGTTTTTTATCCAGATTCCTTAATGCTTGTGACTAGACAGTTACGTAAATGTTTTTATGATTTTGTCGTATTATGGGAATTACTTAACTTACCTGTAACACACTGTAGTTGATGTACATCAGTACAGACAGTTTCAACACAACCTATTTTATTTTGTATTACCCGATTTCTATAGTTACATTTTCCACCATTTACACCAATTTAACACCATTACTACAATATTCTCTAGCAGATTTAAATGCATTTGTGCAAAAGCATAGTCGCGTATGCAGTTGTGCGTCTGAACATGCGTAAGGAAATAAAAAGAAAATTTTACGTTCTCAACAACACAACAAACGGGAGTAAGAGCGTACATTAAATTTAAAGAAAACTTTAAAAAGTGTAATAAGAGAACAGTTATAAACTCAGCACATCAAGGAAACCACATTACTGGAAGGAGACAGCGAGAAAGGCGGAAACATTGTGGCGTTGAAACTGTAGTTTAGAACAAACTTTTTATGTAATTTTAATTTGAAATCACTCCAGCAACTTTTTGCTTCAAGCTGTGACACAATGTTGTGTGTAATATCCGCTTTCCATCTTAATCACATTTTTTTAGGCTGAAATTGTAATATCGGAAACAGTGCAGATTACAAGATAACAAATTTTAATTTCGCACACACACACGCGCGCGCGCACACACATTTATATGTATAGATATGTATTGTTACGACGGGCTCAGTGATCGTCGTACGGTACAGTGGAAACAAAAACAGACGCCAATGAACTTACTAAACACCGGCCTTTATTAATCACAAATAACAATTTGTAATCAACTTGTACAATAATTCAAGTTAAATTTGTCCACGCGCAATAATAATGTCAACTATTAGACCTCCACTCTAAATATAACACAAAAAACCCTTCTCCATAATATTTCGAACCCCACTTGAATAAATCGTCACTTATAATTGATTTCTAAGCGGCAGCTGTCGCCTATATATATCCTGCAGGGTGTCAGACTAACATTGTTCCTGCAGGGTTGTTAATTTTCCTTAACAAGCACTCGAAAACTCTAGAGGGGACTTGAGTGCGGCTTTGGCAGGAACACGACCCTGCTTGTCTAGCTGGGAAACGTGTAAAAAGGACACTCTCCATTGTTCGAGAGAGAGTTCCGTCGTTACAGTAATAATAAAATAAAATATTTACTTTCATATTATCTTTTGAAAAAAGTCATAGATATAAAGAATGGTAAGACATAATATGAAAAAATTGATAATTTACGTGTAAGTTACATGTAGTCTATCGTGCTGTATAGATAATAATATTATATTACAAACGTCCACCAGTCTCTATACTATCGATCAGATAATATAATATGATCTACGATACTATTGAAAAGCTGGTATTTGTGTCAAAATTTCATCATAATTACTTTAAACTAATGTAGATATAAATAATTAATTAAGTTTCAATCAAAATAATGAACATTCAGAAACTACCGTGGTATTAAAAATTATCTAATATAAAATTAGTTATATAATTACTGCAACAATCACGTTTATAGCTACAATAATATGTTCAAACAAATTTGTAAAGTTTACAAATTACCTTGAAAAATCTCAAATTTACTTTTTACTATGAAGAAAGTGGAAAACCCTATATGAGATATTTGACAGAATACTGAAGACGATTTGGAACACAGACGTGATAATCAAAACACCTTGTAGTGAAGCATGTAATAAGAACTATTTGATTTTACTGAAATGCAGAATCTAAATTTAAACGTTCTTTTTGATAAATTTTTGTAAGTGGTTTAAAGCAGGGATAACTTAAAATAAGTCTGTGCGAATGATTTATTGTCTGTATGTTATGTACACAACAAAATTTAGAAACATAATATACATTCTTAATGTTGTAATGTGACAAACATTACATGCCCAGTCAAACAAAATAAAATGACCAATCCTACAAAATACACAGAAAAACTAACTCTATCAAGGAAAAATAATAGAAAATGTAAAATAAAACTATAAAATAAGTAAGAGTATAAAGTTAAAAATAATGTAAAATCCAACACAGAGGTACAATACCAAGTAAGAACAATATTGTAAATAATTATAAGCTGAACACTGTGGAAAAAAGTGATAAGTGAAGGAGAAAAAGTGTAATATAATGAGTGATCAGTAATAACAGAAAATACTGTTAAATTAATCATTCACCCTAAACGTATGAAACATAAGATACATAGACTATAAGTAAGCTTAAGGGAGACATGATTTATATTATTTTGAATGTTCAGCAACATTGTATTAATTAGGATTTAAAGCCAAGTCCCATATTTGTTTCAAGGGAAAAGACTACAATTAGAAAGTTCAATTTGTTTAAATAATTGTATTAAGAGTTAGTTATGTTTAAATATGTTTTGTGTGTAATAATGTTAGTAATATTGCTATTAAGAATATTATGCTATTATGGCTATTATGAATTGTCAAAGAAGAAAAAGGTTGTAAGAAAATAGACACACTGTTATGTATAAAATACCATAGATACCTAAATTAGGCTCAGACACACTAAATAGAATTAATCAGTCAACACAATTTGGCAACCTAAGAAAAAAATTACTACTATGGAATGTAAACCAGTTTGTAATAAGTAATAATCCCATCAATCAATGTAATCCCAGCCATAAAGGCACAACTCTAAAGTTGCATGTCTATAATTCCTGTTTTAAGGTAATATTAGTGTCGGAAGGTAATAGAAGCATTAATTTCAGATAATCAAACCACTATAGAGATAATATAGACAGTAATAAATATCCTAATCAACAAAACAAAATGTTAAATAGTTCAGTAGAAGGTAATACTAAGAAAGTCACAATGACTTATACTAAAAGTAAAAGAAATCAACTATTAGTAAAATAACTAGTAGTTATAATATATAACTAGTTAATCAGAAATGATATAACTAAGAAACCAGATGATGTCAGTATAAAGGTAATTACAATGTTTAAACACACAAGCCAAACAGAAAATATCTTCAGTAAATGTAAACCTATATAAAAATAGTGTAAAGACAAAAATTTTGTAAAGATGGTAATTCATCTATTAGGAAACAGACACCTATCAAAAGGGATATCAAAATCTTTGTAATTTTATAAGGAAGAACACTATGTAATTAGATTTAACTATATTTATATGATAATTAGGGAGTAAATTAGAGTGGAAATGTAAAAATCTTATAAGTTAAATAATAAGGGTCATGTAACACCTAATTTCATTGGGATTAACCAATGAGGGATTTCCGAAATTTGCTCAAACTCGTTGAAGAGGAAGAAAAAACATGACAGTCTATTGTTAAATCTAAAGGTATCAACATCAACTCAGTGAAGCTAATAGCCAGAGTATTGGAGAGGATCAGATCCGAGTGTAACGGGAAAAATACAAGAATATAAAAAGAAAAAAAATATAAAGTGATAGAAGATTCAATAAAAACATAACAAAATAAGAAGAAATAACCAACCTGAAGTCTATTAGTAGAAGCTAATATAAAAACAATAACGGTAAAGGAGAGAAATATAAGACAGTAAGATCGAAAATAACCTTATATTAATAAACTCTTTAATAAACTACACCAACACCAAGATTAACTGCACTACACTTCATAACAGCACAAAAGTAAACATAAAAGCAATTGCAAATAGACACAGTGAACTTTATTAGGAAAAAACATTTATTTAAACAAAAACTCGTAGCAGTATTTTTTCATACAACGTGAGCTGGTCTACAAGCGGCCATCTTTGATTTTCTGTAGCCTTCTGCTCAGAGCGACGCCAGTTCAGCTTTCGGTAGAAAATTGAAAAAATACATTAACATTTTCTTCTAGACAAATAAAACTAGTTTAAACCATTTTTAGTCAATAAGAGTTATAATTATTGTAAGGTATTGTACTTACACACTGTGTTTCTTACTTTATAATAGCAGTCAGATTAGAACCTAACAAAATAACATTATGAAATATTTTATAAAATTTGTAACGACCCAACTGAGTGTGAGTCGATACGGGCAGAATACATTTCGACTCAATAGTTGTCGAATCAACTCTGAACAAAGAAACGTTTTAATAAAAACTAATTAAACTGGTACATCGAGTATTATTTTTTTGTAAATTGAATTAGGATTAAGGGTTTTCAGGTATTAAAGAAGAGAAAACTTACAGCGGCCATTGGAATTAGATTCAACCCAAGGAGCCAGCGACATAACCTAGTTCTACCGAATCGATACGGAAATCGAACGGGATTTACACAAACCATTTGTTTCAAATAAATTTTACCACTCCAGAGAGAGTGAATGGAATAATAATTAGCCAGTTTTCTTACTAATAAAGATACATTTTGGGAAGAATTACAAAAAATTAATTAAAATAAATAAAAGAGAAAAAAAAAATTTGTTTTTTTGAATAAAAATTAAATTTATATTTGACCAATATTTTTGACAAGCAAACACGAATTTAAATAACGTTAACAGACCTAGATTATTTGAAACTTTACGTTTCAAATTGAAACAACCAACGTGAGGCGAATTCACTACTTATTCAGTAATTTATTAAAACCCTCGAAAACATTTATAGATTTGAAAGTTTATGTTTCAAATTGACGCAACCAACGTGTGGCTGGGTAAAGCATAAAACCCATACATATTGCTTTACGTTTCAATGTACAGTTACACAAAAAGTGTAGTTAATATTAATGTATTATGCTGTACATGTTCATCCGTCGTTAAACGCATATGGCACACAGATCTGACAAGTGTTTTACTTGTGAATACAGAGCGTAGACGTTTTCTGTAACTGTATATATTGTAACATGACATATGAGCCTAAAGATTTCCGTAACCTAAAATACTTACACATGTCAATAATTGAGTCAAAAAGACAAACCAAGTAATTTATCTAAAATGCCAAGCATTAAAACTACATGAGCTACCTATCACCAAAGATAAACTCACAACAATAAGAGTTCATAACTCTGATGGTAACTAGCAAGTGAAATGACGTTATAATGAGAGAAGATGCACCACACAATGATTGTACCACAGGAACCAACGACCCGATTGTTTTCGGTCAGTGAAGAATCAGTGATGAATCAGTGAAGAATCAGTGAAGAATCCGTGAAGAACCAAGGAAGACAAGGAAGAAACATACTACGAGAAGGACACCTAACAACCATGGTATAAAGTATAGATTCCAAGAGCCAGTCAACTATAGATCAACATCTTACCCGTATATGCAATAACTAATCAATCTACAGATTGAAGAGATGGAGAAGAAATGACTAACTGAGATGACCAATATACAACAAATAATGTTATAAATGAATAGGACAAGATATGTTATAAAAAGAATGAAAGTAACAATACTGTTTATTGAATAGAAGCTGTAAATAAAAGCATAGTAACATGTTATGCCCAGCACCAATATAACATAAAGAAGTATTAATTTGTCTCAGATTAATAGCAAATATTAGTCAAATAGCCTAACAATCATGTAAGACTAGAAAAGGAAATAACTAAAGGTTATTAGTTATCATTAATAAAACCAAACTTAAGAAAATAGGGTTAAAAGAATACAAATATGTATCAACCTAACATACACATTGTTGGCACAAATGACAAAATTACATAACCTAAGATGTAGGTACTGTTCACCTAAATTCACAACTAGCAGTAGGAAAAACCTACCCAAAACAAAATGTTTTATGTGGTAAACCAAGTAGAAATAATAATCTTTCTACAGGTACCAATATAAGATACCCAAGATAAGTTTTAAATAAGAATATAAGCAAATAAAGTGAACCAAAGCCAACCAAAATGGAATTCACTATGTAAAACCTGAATAAAACCATACTATAAAACCAAATAGAAACAAAAGGTTAATGTCTATACCTCAAGTAGAGTCTACTACCACTACTGTAATAGTGTAAGAAGATTATAAGAAAGGATATAATGTATTATAATAGTAATTAAGAACACCTGTCATATGACACCAGGTGTAAGTAATGTTATTTAATCATATACAATATGGAACAGAGTAGTGTACTAAAAACACCAAGCCCATTACAGAGATACTATTATCGTTCGACTATTTCAACTAAATAATAATGACAAAAGAGCTAAAAAAATACCAAATAAGAGTGACATTATGTATGCATCTCATAATGCAAAATAGAGACCACTTTATTAACAAGAAATGACAAGGAATACATAATATTCCAATTAGCAAAGGTTCTCAGTAGTTAAAACCATCTATTATTATCAACTGGAACCGTACAAAAAGTACATAAATACTTTCTATTATGTAAAATATGTAAATACAAATATAGGAACATAGACTAAGACAATGGTAGTTCAGGAAATGTATTTTGTCAGTAGTTTTAAGTAACTAGCAACTAAGAAGTGCAAAAGAACATGGAAGGCATGCCCTCAAGTGGGTATGAGTGCCATTAAATAGTGTTAATCGAAAATAAAATATAAATAATAGTGTATAGTGAATGGTGATAATCACAAACATTAACTTCCTTGATAATGGACCAAAGCACACCATGAGTGGACTCAAAATAAAGAGCCGAGTATTACCAATCCACTGATACGCTCAGTTTTAAAATCTAAGTCCTATTAAAAAGTTATTACAATTATAAGGAATTCGTGTCAAATTGAGCAAACATTTGTACTCTTGACACCAAATACCCCACGCCAAACTCAACAATTGAAATAATTCGCCGGGGGAGTATGTGCATCAAATTAAAGATCGTCAGCCAATCAAATCCAAGAAATTAACAAAATTTGGACGATCGAAAAACGGAACGGCAGAGCGAGGCTTGCGTTCTCGTCACTTTTTAATCAACTTCAGAAGGGAACAGACGGCTACAACCCAGAGCAAAAAGTCAGCTTATCATATGATTTGTGCGCGTCACCGATGCAAACAGTGTAACCTAACCTCAAATTGTGATAGCATAAATACTTGAGTATCTGAGGTGTGAAGTGTAACAGTGCGTAACAAGGATTGCTCAGTGTACAATCCAGAGCAATTCCGGGATTTAAATTATAAATAAAAGGGAGTGCAGTGATTATTACATTCTTAGTTAAGAAATGAAAAACGATATAGTCGAAACATTTTCAAACAATGATCCTAGGTTAAGATGTATTCATGATATTATCTAATCAACAGTAAAGACAATCCTCGGAAATTTGAATATTCTATTTTCATGAATTTATTAAACATTCAATTAATTTTTATGTACGAACACTTCGTGTGACTTAACCGCACGTAATGATAGTTGTCAATTATCACATATAAATCGAATTAACCAGTATTCACCAATGACCGGGATTTGTCAACTGGTAGATTAATTAACGAAAGTTGATAAAATATTTCAATGTTATATATGTTTTATAATTTAGGAAAAGAATCTACTATTATAACCATTTCAATGTTTTTACTTACTATGAATAATAACCAAGGTTGTTAAGATACATGATTACTTACAGCCATGCAACTATCTTTATGTAGAACCAAGCAATGAATCAGATGTTTTACTAAATAACACTGATTCATCGTATCATATTATTGTTCATTTGTTAATTATTTTATCAAGAATTATTTTAACATTAACTAACTTTCTTTCAACCATTTATTATCAATTGAATTTAATAATTCTGCTAACCTGTAATGTCCAGAACAGACACATGGTTACTATTTTGTATGTTAATTATAAGTGATGACTGAATTGTAGTCATCATCAAACTGTTTAATAACGATTGAATATTAGTTCTATTGAATGATTTGGTATTCTGTCAGCTCAAAGAATCCACGAAGGTATTAAATTCTTTAACCAAAAAGAACATTTAGATAAATTAACTTTGTAAACAGTTCTGCCACCCTAAGGCAATTTTATGAAACTCAAATTCTCATTTTACTTATTCTGAATTTTATTATAAATGATACTTCAGATCATTCAAAGAGAGCACATTAAATAAATAAAATATTATTTGACACAAGAAAACGAAGTCAGTCAGTTTATTTCAATAGACTAAGTTAAAAACAGGTGAACGAATTCCATTGGTCAGCTCGACAAGCAGCGGCGAATACAAACACACTAAGTCCGTATACAAGTTGAATTGTGATAGCGACCCTGCAAATTCGACAAGACTCACCAAGTAAGTGATTGTTAATGCAAAATATTTGTGTTTTCAGCGCGGAACATACACCACCATCTCAACGAGTCGACGGAAGAACATCCGTATAAATAAACTAACCGAAGTGGAAAATTACTTCGATGAATAATTTGAAGTGCAGCAACCGGACTTATTCAAGTTGGATTCAACGCTAGGTTGAATTGAACCGGATAAGTCAATAATAATCAAATATTAAACAAAAGTTATTGCAAATTTTAAACAAAAATAAACGGGCAGTTAGCACCCCAGGACCCCAAATAAAAAAATTCACAACAAACGTTTCAATACAACTTGACGCATACTAGGTTTTATTACAATATTAATATTTGCAATTTAGAAATAAAAATGACGTTAGTTATGTTTCAGTTCAACATAAAAATTTGTATTTTTTGTGACCTGTAATTTTATTATAATTTTAAAGCCCCACAATTGTGTACTGAGTGTGGATGACTATATCCTAGTGAAAATATCCTAGTAAGCAAATATGAAGGCACTTGTTGCATACACTGATAAATTAAAATGTCTTAGAGTAAGTATGTTATTTAAATATAACTCGGAACGTTTCCAAAAAATATTATTTTATTGTGTTACGACAGGAACTTACATAACTTCTAAATCATTTATCCTTATGATACGACATTTATACGTCTATGACTACTACTTTTAAGAGAAATAAAAACTAATTATTTCGCCAAAATTTTACAGCCAACAATAATTTAAATAAATATATAATTTAGCCTAAGAGTAAGATGAAATATTGTTTTTTTCACTAAGACTTTATCAGAACTAAGCATATATCATATATCAAATACATTTTGAAAACATATTGATACATGCAATAAATATATTATTGTTTATTTTGTAAAAATATGTCCGTCGTGACATTTACGATATAAAAATAATATCGTTCGTCGTTTTCGCTACCAATAGTATATTTAACAAAAACGCAGTTGTGACATTATTTTAAATCAATTGAAATATTAGTTCTTATTGAGAGAGCAATTTTCAATAACTTTATTTTGGGACTAAACACAAACGTAAAAGCAACATCTAAGTAATGTTAAGTAATTGAAATTTGTTAAGTAGCGTAAATTGTTTTGTACACCGAATATTATCTGAAAATTAAATCTTTGAATGCTATCTTTAGAACTAAATCTTTTGATCGTCAGCGTTTAAATATCTCAGTTAATCTGATTGTATTTTCTGCCTTTACTTTAACTTTATCCATTAGATGTTTTCTTTTAAAAAATCTCGGTTTTCGTAAACGTATTCGCATAAATTTAGCACGTATATTTCTAAGAAGTGTATAATTATAATAATCCATTTTTTATTTATTTCTTTTCGGTTACTATTTTAATATTCTTTTTGGCATTCATTTTATGAAGTTGGTTTACCGTAGCCATACAATTATCAATGTCGTCCCACTCCATACACTTGCTTTCCCTTCAATATTTCCGTTGATCTAAACTTACAAACGCAAAAAATTTAATAGAAATATGGTCTTTATAAGACGTCACATTTCTTTGGAAATAAATTGGTGTTTATTTTCTCAACTCTGTTGTGGTATTGCTGATTCTCCGTATCGCCTTCTTACAGTGTTTTATTAAGTTCTTTTATCCTTGTCATTAGTCCCAGCGTTTCATATAATCGCCCAACTAACAAGACCTTGTAGAATTTGGTAGGTCCAACTTGTTTTTCATCAAAGAGTCTCTTTGAATACAGTCGTTTTGAGTACAGATAGTACCCTATATTATTTTAGTTTGCAATGTTATCCCTTTTACGTAAGACAACAAGATCTGCCCGTGCTTACAATGAAGCTAAGCGCGTCAAATTGCCTTTCACATTCAAAGCATTTCTTCAGCTGAATATAGAATTTTTATGATTGCCTGTAAAAAATCTGGTTACCGTTTCTAACGATTGTAACTCCAAGACTTGCCTAATTTTTGTATCGTTGTATCCGTTGTTCAAAGCACTTTATTCTAAATACCTTTTTGTCTATGCTTTTCTCTCTTCCTATACTTAAATCTGTTTGTTGACAAAAGTATTGAAGACTTCTTGTTTCCAGAGTACATATCTACATTTATATACGTAATCCTGTGAGTCTGTTTTCCGTTAACGGTGTGTCCCAGTATTCCGTGTGGCTTCCTGTTTGCCTAATGCCCTAAAAGGAATAAGACCATCTTTCTCAATATCCACTAACATATTGTGATATATATTTGTATATGTGCCTTAAAAAAGTCCTATGTCTACGCCTCACATTGCCAACCCTATACATAATATCTGCTTAACCTAACCGTTCAATTCACATTTATTTTCATCGTATCCTAAACCTAATCTACTTTTGCAAAGAGCTTGCCCCTTAGTGTTGTTCATAATGGAAAAAGACGAAAACTCATAGAAATTATGTTTTCCGTTCCATTGTAAACCAAGCATAGCCATTTGTGTGGCACTGGCACACATCTCAGAAATTTGAAACGGAAAGTGCTTGACGACGTATTGTTGTATAGAAAGTAAAAGGTTTTACTAATATTTTAAATAATATGGTCTTTTGCATAATCATGGGTTAGTTTTGATGCGTTGAAATTACTTGACCCACGTGTAACTGTATCAGCAATTTATTAAAAAAACACATTATTCACTGCAATTTATACAGCAAATATTTTATATAGAATTATTCACTAATACTTTATCAGAACTAATTCATTTTTTTTAACCAGCATGCGTTTCGATACTAGTAGATGTTAATCAATAAGCTGTAGGAAAAATTAAGAATTTTGAAAGTATGAGAGCGTTAACCTCAAAGCACTGTAACATGAAAAAGGGCGGATAATGTTATTTCCTTCAGCAAATAAAGCAGGAAATTATTTCGTCAGCAGTTTTCAATTTACTGACTGTCCCAGTCGGTTTGTTTTTACGCTTTACTCAGTCTCTAAAGTAAGATGGCTCCCTCGTTTAAACAGACCGCCGTTATTTCCCTAACGTCATAACTTTGCAGCCTAAAAATCATATTTCAGTTCATGAGTTTTTATAAACCTTATCTTAGTCATGAAAATATAGGCCTAATATATTTTAAAATAGAATTTATAACACCTAACACTTTACTCAATACTTTTGGAAGCCTATTTCTGATAGAACTGTATTCTAGTTAACAAAATTGTTTTCATTTGGACAATGGAGAGTCATATAAAAAGTGTTGAATATTGCCGTACAAAAAAACGTGAATTGGGAGATCTTTGGATTCTGAAAAGAAATTTGAACAGTACTTTTGTAAATTATGGTACGTAAGTCTGACTATAACTAATTTAAACAAGAATAAATAAATATTTGGCATACTTTATTGTCTATTAAATTACATAAGTAATACAATTTTTAATAACAATGGAAAAAACAATATTTATTGATGAGAAAATTATATTTTAGTAATTTTGAAAGAGATGTGTAAACCGCTACAGACGTCCAGCTTTATGATAGCTTCATCAAAAGTTATTTGCCTTTGCGTTGTAGAAGAATTTTATCTTTAAAAATTTAAAGATGTTAGATGTAGTCAAAACACAATATTTCTGCAGACAGAATGAAATTTTCTGGCCACTTTCATTATTCTGAAAGCCAAAATTTATCTATTCTTTTGTGTAATAAGTTTAGTTGCTGTCGTTTTTGAAATTTGGTTTAAATGGGACTTTTAAAACATCAAAATAATAAATGATATGTTCAATAAACTACTTTACATTATACGTACGTTATTTACATTACGTAGGATACTTTACATTTTTATAGGATTAATAACACTTTTTATATTTTAACATTTTTTTTAGAATACATTATTCTTTGAAAACGTTTTATGTATTATTTTTATTCATGCATTATCTACATACAAGTGTTTTCTTCTACATCAGGTCTGTGTTTAGTATCAAACTATTTAATGCAATTGTATATTTTCGACATATTAAAAGTTTAACTTTAACCACAAAGTACAACAGATTTCATTATAACCCCCAAAACGTCTTCTACATTATAAAGCATTAGCCACTTTGCTTGTTCCCATCTCAAAGGCTTCGAAAGTTTCGCTTTATGTACTTGCATTACATTTCTGCATTTACAATTCGTCTCGTGGCCTACATAACCTGATATCTACATGCGTCTCCATTTCCTCCGACACGTGGATATGTCATCTATAATACCCCTGGCACCCAGGTATTTTCCTATAACCACATTCCTGACTCCTGGTCAATACTTTCCTACACTCCTGTAACCTTTAAATTTCCGTAAACAGGACATCTCAATGATAATCCTTGTTTTCCTGTCAGTGCTCAACCTTCTCATTTAGACAGTATTATGGGTTTCGGCATGGCCTTGAAAGTTTCAGCACTGTACCGTATACTTCTTAAACTTAATGTAATGTTCTCTTTATATAGTTTCGCCTGCCATTCGTAATTTTCTCACCTTGATCTCTGTATCCCTGTGATAGATTTAGCTAACTTGGTTTCAAAGATAATAAAAACGGCCAACCTACAGTATTCTAATTTTTTTATTAGCGATTTCAATCGTACATCGGACAGGTACGGAAGCGTTAATGGTCCGTTACTGTATTTCGATTACGTTTATTTTCGGTATCGATATATTTATATCCTACTCAGATGACAACGCGTGAAACACGTATACTGCTAGCTGACCATTTGGCACGTCTGGCAACATACTGACCGTACTGATACAAAAACTGCTCATCTGCAAACATCAAAGTATTAATCAAACATTTTGTGATAACGCAATTCCGAACGTACCAGAGCCCTTCATCATCAAAAGGTCGCATGTACAAATTAATATTCTGTATACTAAGCGAGTCACTACACCATTCTCGTACTCTCTCTTTTCAGAAATCAGCTTTGAAAAATTGGGCATTCTCACTGCTTTTGTGTCCTAAAAAAATATCTCAATATGTATATGAGAGGCCGTGGGTAACTTGTCTCTACTGTCCTGTATACGAAATTTTCGTCTAATTGACCGAATCCATTTTCTGAATATTTCTATATTATATTATTGCGGTTTTTCAGTGATGTGCTGCAAAGGGGAATGCATTATTGGAGACATAATCCCACCTGACAGTACTACATTTCTTAGTTAAATTGTTACTTGTAGATCGTAACCTATCATTAATCATCTTGGTGTGTATTTTGTATTTCCCGGCTAATAAAATAATACACCTGTAGTTGTTGGCATCATCCTGTTTTTCTTTCTTAAATATTTGGATAACAGTAGTTGTCCGCCAGTTCTTTAAAATATGCCTGTACCGCCAATAATTGTTTACGGAATGCAACAACTGTTGTCTCAGCGGAAACAAATACGTTATTAGTTTTGCGTTTATTTTGTGGTGTGTAACCTTAAGATTTGTAATCCGTAGAAGGGCCTCTCTATATGTTCAATAGAAATGGATTAATTCTGCGAACTACCAACTTCTCTTGCCTTGTGAAACCTCTGGGATACTCTTATGCCACAGCGGTATATATACGAGTCTCCCAATCTCCTCCCTTAACGACATTCTAATCTGCAACATTAACATTAACTTTTGGTGCAATTCAATATTTCATCCCTCTGCTTTTAAAGCAATCATAGCTACAAGTATATAGGCCTAATAATGAGAGTAAATTTTTCTCCTCCGTCAGACCTTTCCGTCTACACCTGCTTATAAATCTAAACATTAGCTAACAGAGAGTCAATAATTAATTTCAAACCATTCGCATCCCAAGCTTAATTTAACTGCCTTTCTCCCTAAAAACTGTAAGAGATTCTTCTACTTCTCATTTCATCACGAAACCTTAACATTTCACCAATTCCATTCATTTGCTGTCCTTCAAGAAGACACAATCTGAGGTACTTGAATTTAGCGATTCTATCACTCGATTGCGACAAAACAGCACATGTTTGATTTCATTTGTTTACTCATTTCCTGCTAAAGTTTTCGTATAATTACAAAGTTTTTTCTTTCCTCCTCTCCTCTGACGTTATACGTCTGGAACTATTAAATGTCCCCTTTCTAGTAGAAACATCACTGCAACTCTTCTCACAATCACAAAATCGTAATATCTAATTCTTACACTCCAGGACGGGTAAGTCATACTGGCTGCGCCATATGTTCTAAGAATTCCAGCCGCCCTACTGGAAATCACTGAAAATCCACGCGAACCTTTAGTCCCTTGAAATTTCTTTTTGCCCTTTGTTACGACCGCTGTATCTAGTTTCTTTTTCCTTAGCTCCTTACATAGCCATCCGTCCTTCATACCGGATCTTGTTACATCCCATGTAGCCCTTAAAAACAAATTTGCGTTTTATGTAAAAATCCTTTGACCTCAGCTCGCTCAAGCTGTCGCTTACTTTATTCGGTCATACAGTTCGTTTTAAGATTCTGTGTTATGGATTATAGTTTTCATTATACAGAGTAAGAGCCTTTAGTTAAGTAAACGGAAGGCAGGATTGCCACTTCCATGTATTCGTCTACCCTTCTGTTTTTTGTTATAGTATTCTTCCTTTAGCTTTCTGGGATCCCTCCCTTTTTCGTAAGGCAACATGAGGACCCCTTATTTACGCTGCATCACAAGGCCGTCATTAAACTTCAGAAATTTTAGCGAATATAATTATGACCTTGGTTACCATCCTGCCCTCTGGTAACGTTAACGCCTCGGTCTGGTACTGCTTATAAGTTCCTCCCTAATTCGCAGCTAGCCCCTACATTCAAGAGCCGTTTGCTATCCACCTCATCCGCCTCAATAGCTGAGCCCCATACGCAGTAGAACTAAAAGTGACGGCTACATTCATAAAGAAATGAAAACATGGATTGCCAATATTAAATTAAACGTAATTAAACAAAAGTTTAATTTTAGGTAGGCCTAATTGCTATGCAGCGCTAATACTTAACGCATTTTTACACCTAAAATAGGATAAAGCATTACTAACGCGACTTTATAAAAACAGTAACATTTTTCTTATTGCAATTAACGAATAAATTATCTTATTAGAGCAGTGGTAACACGAACTTATGCCCAAAACAAGCAAATGGACGTGCATGCTCACGTGGGTATACACATATTGTGCAATAAGTGTTACAAACTAAAACGAAAGCTTATACTTGGCTAGTGGCAGCAGGAATCTGAAAGAGACATCATTTTATAGAAATATTTAGAGATTTAGAGTTCTAATTAAACCTGAATTCATTCGTCTCAATTAGGGGTAGGATCGGCCTACATAATTTTATGATCCTTTGTCGCACTTTTTAAAAACTTTACTACTGATAATATATAAAATATATAAAAAGATATTATAATTTTTTTTAATAATGTCCCTGGCCGTGAGAGCCTACTCAAAATAATTATTATAGTTCAATAAGAAAAGTCTGATCTTTGAAAAACAGTTTGGGAATAGGATGCAATTGTTATTATGTTTTCCAATCATAATTAAAAAGTCATTTAATTTTCTTAACAGATATAATACATGGACGTACCACATTATAATAGGTATGAAATTTGTCAGTGTCATCTATAATAACCAGTCTCAGATATTAATAATGCTAACTATTAAATGGGCTATATTCCAAAAAAATAAAAGTTGACTGCAAGGTATTTTAAGCTTGTCAAAAGGAAGTCCTAATTTTATCAGATAATATTAAAATATACAGTATGGAACAACTGTAATTAGTTGAAATGAATACCTTAATTTTAATGTGTAAAAAAGTGTATAATCTAAAAAAAGGAATGTAGTTCACTATTGACGGTTACGTAGTAAACAAAGGATGATAAATATCCTAAGAAAGACATAAATTTTACCTCTGCATGTAGAAACACTATAAATTAAATCTGAATGGCATTCCGTTAAACTCTTCGCTTTACAAAATTGTTATTGTCCGTTCATGCAATCTTACCACATAGATTTAAAACTAAATGAAATAATATTTTAAAATTACAGCAGAAGAATACAATCATGGTCAATAATTTGACAGCAGTTGTTATTTGTTTGTAGATTAATATAAATATATAAACTACATAGGGTTTTATTCAACCTTCTTACAATTCATTATTACAACACACTGCAGTGATTATGATTGAAAATCGATTATTATTATTGTTGACAATATTTCATCATCCTCAACATATCGTTAATATTATTAGAAGTGGTGTAATAAAATGAATTACAGAACTGGGTTGTTTTTATTTTTAGACACTATTTATTGAACAAATGCTTACATATTTCGCAAAAATATAAAAACTATTTTAAATATTTTAAATTTTTGATAATTTGTTTGAAACATTGTTTTAGAAATATTTTATGACTAGTAGTGTTTTACAGAGTAAGACTAAAAGTTTATGTAAGATTTTTTTAAGAATTCGGGAAAACCCCTTAACATGGTTTGCAACCAGTGAATTTTTAGGACTTCTCCTTCTAGCTACGAAATCCTCGGAAGTGAATGATATTGTTACGGTATCACAGAACAATCTACGTCTTTGTCGAATGTGCCAGAAGAAACTCGATGTAACGCGTGTACCGTACGTGCTTGTAGACGCATATACGAGAAGTTTCTCGAAGCCGCCAGCCGTGCGGACTGTGCCAAGACCGCAAGTAATTACGTCGTAACTATACTGGCGCTATCGAATAATCTAGTAATTTGGGGCGGTATATATACCGGTACTCAACGACGTTCAGTCAGTTCAATGCGAGATATTGGATAGTGCGGTTCGAGAGTATAGTAGCGATATTACTGTGCGCATTCAAGTTGTTGTTAGTTAAATGTTGTGTTTTATAATCGGGCGGTATAATTGTAATACAATTGAGTTTTAATATTAGTGGACATTTTATTGCGTGTGAACAATTTTCATTTGATTTGGTGTAGAGCCTGTGTTGTTAATTACGAACTGTTTTGCTGTAACAATTAAAGGTGTGATTAGTGACTAAATTGGTGTCTTGTACATACTTATTTTGTTTCCACTGTACCTACGACGATCGAGTAGACCGTCGTAACAATATATTCTAACGTGTATTATATTTTTACAATTTAGTCATAACAGCTATGATTGTTTATGTTTTAAGGAAAATTGAGAAAGTCTGATAATAAAATATTCTATTGAGCTTTCTGATCGTACGCACGTGTTCGTTGTTTACACCACCAAGGTCATCGTCATCGTAAACAATGACCACAACCGACAACAAACCGTGACGGGAAATGAATTGCCTCTACGTGTTGTATTAATTCAGAACCATCAAGGCGTGTGCACACACACACTAACCAGCGGTGCGATTTATTCAGCCTTGATATTTTTTTTATACGTGACGAGTAAACAATGCAATATCGAAACTGGAATAATAGATTTCTCTTCGTTTTTTGACAAGTTTAAGTAAGGTTTTTTTAGTATATGGTGAGTATGTATTTATAATCTTGTTAATATACATACATTCTGTCTATCTGTCTATCTGCCTCTCTTCTCTGTCACTCTCTCTCTCTCTCTAACACACACACACACACACACACACATCTCTGTGCATGGTATTAATTGCATTTATTGTACTTTATAAATCAAAACAGCGAAATGTAGAAATCAGTAAGGCGATAAGAAAATCGATGTGAATTTTAATATCAAGTTATCTATTTATCAGTAGAATACTTCCTGATATTTTGAAGTATTAATTTTATTAGCGATTAGGGTAATCCTGCAAGCGATCCTTTAGTCATTTATTACCAGTATTGTGGAATACGGCAGTACGTGATTCTCCGTTTCAATAATTATTAATTGATCTAAGCAGTATATTATTTGATTCTGAGAACGTGTATTTATTTAAAAACAATGGGTGGGTATGACTATCATTTTTATAAGAAAAACTGTTAAACTGATCGGATAAACATTGTAAAATTAAAAACTATTGAGCTGTTAGGCCGTGGTCTATTGCTTTAAGATTGACTCATACTTTCTCCTAAAATTTCAGCTACCCTCTTGAGAACTTCTTCAGTAGCAGCGAGTTCGGCAATGAGTGTCAGGCCGAACGCACTTCAAGTAGACGTATAAGCAATGACTGGTTAAAGCTGCATTAAATATCTTTCAAAGTATTAATATGGTTCTGCCTTATATAGGAATAAACTGTTTTTGTACACATTTTTTTTTCTAGACGGTACTTTCTACAGATAGCTTTTTAGTCTTATGATCCTTGAGGATTTCAATATATTTTAATCATTCAAGCAAGAAGACAGCCTACATTGTTCAATTAATATAAAATGCTACTTGACACAAAGCATACACAATGTTTGTAATTAATTGTACATTTGAAAGTTTAAAGCGTTCAGACCCAGACATTCATAATCGAAGTAAATTGAGTGGTTAGTTATCTGTAATATGAGTTTGGTAAAGCTGACTAGATGTGTTTTCTATGTATGCATTACCTTAACTTGGAAATATTGTTACTGACTTCTTATTGCTATTTTATTAACGAGACCGTTTGCTTATGTAAAAGTTATACCTATAATTTTGTAGTGATTGGAGTTTAGGCTTGCTAAGGAAAAGCAAATGAAATTCGTTGTATCTTTGATTTTGTTACTGATAAATAATATAAACTATCATTTAAAGTTAAATGTTCATAAAACATTATTGAATTAAAGATATTTAGGTATTAATTCCTGTCTGAACATATTCAACAATAATATTGGGGGAAGCCCAAAACTTCTTATATCGGATAAAATTTAAATTCATATTGTTACGACAGTCTCATCGATCGTCGTACGATACAGTAGAAAACAAAATACAGACACCAATAAAATCACCGATTACAAGCAATGGTAGCAAGACCGGTCGAGTAGCGTAAAGTTGATGAAGGAATATATCTGTTCAGCTTCGCCGAAAGTTTCAAAACAAAATATATTGTTTTGAAGGAAATTTAAAAAAAAAATATGTTTATAAAAAAAAAATAATTAAAAAAAAAATTTTAATTTTATTAATTAATTAATTATGATCAATTAATTAATATAGGGCTGTGAAGTTTTAAACAGTGTAATGCTCTTCTGAAAATTTTTATTAAAGTTTTAGTATAATTTAAATAATCTATCACCACTCATAAGACTGTCTGTAAACCAATCGATACTTGTTTACCTTTTTATTTTTTAGGTTATCTTCACTTACGGGTGGTAAAGTCCTTGTAGATTATCAATTAGAATTATATTATTGGTAATTAGTATTATTGAAGAAATAAAGAACTATTAAGTATTGAAAAGTATTAATGTTTTTTATTAAGTAATAGCAATATTGACTCTTATCGATTAGTATCGATTCTCAGGATATCGAAAAAAGTTACAAGTATATGATATAAAAATTATATAGGGTTCTTTAAACAGCCAGTTATTATCAAAGTCAGAGAAATCGGGCTAATATTTAAAAGTATAACGTTACATCAAATGAATAATTATTACTAAACACAAACATTGAATAATAATTTGAAAAATTAAAATAATTGATTTCACCAAACAGCTGTGCTGAACAAAGAGAAGGCACTGGGATCGTCAAAAGAAAGATGGCTGCCGTCAAATTGATCAAAATGTCGCTCGTTCCTGCTGCATTCCAAATAATGTATTTTCTGGCAATATTCCTGTTCTTGTGTCTGCAAATCTCTTGTTAAATGTTGTGTAGTGACTGGTGTAGTGATTCTGGGTTGTATTTAGTATGTCTGTGTAATTATAAGTCAAAACACTTTTCCCAATTCCGACACTAATTTGGTTAAGGTATTATACAGTTTTCTGGTGTTTTGTGGTGTTTTTCAGAGTAGAAATGTATTGTTTAGTGTTAATTAGTGTTTCTTGATCGTTTTTGTCACAATGTATATGTTCTGGAAGGATTTTATAATTCACTCTCGACTTTACAGTAACGTACTGTTCGCCACTTATCTTTAACGTTGTAAGAAAGGTTAGATCGTCACAAAACTCTCGTTTATGTTAACCGTTCAAATACCAATAATCAACTAACTGTTTCCTTCAGTTTCAATTAAACTCTTAGCCCATATAATATTATTCTTAACATTGTTCAAATATTTTTTCACATCCTGTGTACACTTTACTATTTCACTATATGAATGCCTAAACTTTGGTTATTTGTCAATTTTATTCACTAGATGTGATTTAAATTAATCTTTCAGTTCATTCAGCTTATTTTCAGATTAAATAATGCCGTTTTATAGTGTTTTCTGTCCAAAAAATAGTAATTTTACTTTCAGTTTGGTATACTCTGAAAAGTCAAAACATCAAAATTTACTTCCTGTCATTATATAAATTCAGCCATTTTATCAGTTATATTTAATATTAATAATCCTATATTGTATTAAAAGGTTCATATTCCCTTATTTTCTGGTAATTAATTGAATTAGTTGTATTCTGAAACATTATTCTGAAATATATGACTCCCATGTCCAAATTTCTGAGTTTAGTCATTTTCATTTTTATTTATAATTCTGAATATATTTATTAAAATCTCTCTAAATGGTATGTGCAATTATATGGCATGATCTCAAGTTTATTTTGTCTAAACCCCTTTTGTTTATTTGCTTTTATATGAGCAATTTCTCTGTTTTGATGAAGTTTGGTTTCCATTCTTTTGGCCTATAATTTTTTAACAATTTTTCTTACAAAATATTTTACAAACAATATATGATGTGTGATACCCTCTCTGACTTTTACATATAGTATTATAAATTAAACATGTTTTCAAATTACACAATAACAATTAGTATTGGTTACAATACAAATAATAGTTAAAACAAATAAAGAATTTTTTTTTTTTAAATAAATGGTTGTCTTCAAGTCAGACATTTTACAACAAAATCCTTATTTCTAAACATGGAAATATGGCTTACAAAAAAGGTTTTTTACTAACTAACATCTTAATTACTCTCTATTATTTACAAGTAGTAACTATTTTTATAGTTCTGATGTTAGTTGTATCAGACCCAAACAAATGGCCTTATATCTAAAACATTTTTAAACATTCTTTTACTATATACATAAAAACCTTATATTTATATTCTTATTTCTAACTATTATTATAAGTAGGATTCTACAGTTTTTATACCGTCTTTTATACATTGTCTTTGGGGAATTGTACCCTGTCATTAATAAATAAATAGTATGAATTGTTCAAAAGGTATTATGAACTCTGTTTTTCTTTTTTCATGTAAAACAAAATGTTATTTTAAACAGATTCATGTCTTATGAACAACATATTGTCACAGTACACATTTCAAGTCATTGAAAAATGCATATTTCATTGCATCCAATATTTGTGATTGCCAAGAATGAAACACAAGGTTCATTTTTTATAATACCCAAAACTATCACTGGTTCACTTTGCACTTATATATTATGTTAATGCTAAATGGTCGTATAGTCTTATTAACATAATAAATTGGTTAGCGTTTTTTCAATGGATATTTGTTCCATGGGTACTATATTATTGTTTCATCTCAGTTCACAGGCAACTTTTACTTTATACACTTCTCTCTCTTAAATTTATATACATGTGATTTTTATTTCGTTATACTTTTATTTTTAAATATTTATTTTGGGGATATAGGGATTTGGGTGTCTTTTATAAGAGCATGACATCTTCTTCAGGATGCTGCCTTCTTCTTCTTTCATCAGTCTTCTTTTCTCCTGCCTTCTGGGACTGGTATCTTCTCCATCTTCTTCTTGATGCCATCAGGTTTCTTGGGATCTGCTCCATCTTCTTCTTTATTTCAGAAATACACCACCTGTATTGGTTGATCTTGGCTTATTTTAGGGTTTCTATTCTATTTATTCTCCCTCGTTGTGGGTTTGGTCATATTCTGTACTGCTTGGTTATTTACTTTTTACCTTCCTGGGTTATACCTTGAAAACCTTTGGTTATGAGACTGGTCTTGGATGACTCATCACTAGTAACTCCTTTTATTTGAACTTGTATTTTCTTTATAATAATGATTCCTTTCCACAGTTGCTATGAATTAATCTATTTATATTAAACTTAATGCTTTCTTCCAAATTTAAATATTATAACTTCATTATTCTAATGATCAATTGCCATTCAATATTATGCATACATCTGTCACGCTACAACTATCATGATCATAAAACATTATTGAATTAAAGATATTTAGGTATTAATTCCTGTCTGAACATATTCAATAATAATATTGGGAGAAGCCCAAAACTTCTTATATCGGATAAAATTTAAATTCATATTGTTACGACGGTCTCATAGATCGTCGTATATACAGTAGAAAACAAAATACAGACACCAATAAAATCACCAATTACAAGCAATTTACCAACTTTTATTAAAAAATAACAGTTTTTAATCAAAAAGGTACTCTCGGACAATAACACAAGTTAAGTTTGCCCACACGCAATAATAACGTCAAGTTCCACGCTAATTATAACACAGTAAACACGTTCCACTAATCTTCAACCACCACTCAATCCGCACTAAGAAAATCTCTCAACGGTAACTGAGTGACAAATCCAGACGCTCTTGTTTTTGTAGGTAGCATAGGTGTTCGAGAATAGTTTCCCATCCTCACTGCACCCCAGCTTAATGGGTATCTCAATTGTTCTTAAACACAATGGAAGGTACTTCAGTACTACGTGAGTGGAAGGCACGTTGGGCTAGTCGAGAAGAGTGAAGAACGACACTTTCGACTGTCTTACAGTGTTCCGTCATTGCGCAAAAATATGAATAACAAATCACAGTGTCAAAACAGCTCAATTCGGATTCAAATACAATCAAAACATAAAGTTCGAGACACAAGTGTGGCTGCATGGCTTAAATCTATTATAATACGGCTGACAATAGTTTATCTCAAGCACTGACTACCAATTAAAACTTAACATTTAACGGTTTCATAATTTTTTTCTATTGATTGTTTCAGTAACTCAGAACATATGCACAAATTTGAAGATTATAATAGTTCTACTGCTGAACAGCCAATTATTTCTTTTTATGTAAGTATAAAATATACCCTTATGTAAAGTTATCTAGTAATGTACTTCATTTTAATAAACATACTTGTAAGCACTGAAATAATTTTAACGGTTACTTCATAGGGGGACAGTATCGTGTGTTCATATAGTATATATAGGCCTGCTATCATATGCTTCCTACAGAATGTAATCAGTATGTGTTAATTATGCATTATGTAACAAATTGGGAATCACTCTGTTACAGTTCACGGGTTTAACAGTTAACAGCTTATGAACAGTGTGACATTTGTTTTTAATTAATCACTTTATAATCTCGATAACGCTGATTATTGTAACGATGTGTTGACAATTATTTAATTATGTTTACGTTCATATATAGGTGTTTTAAGTCGTGTTATTGTAATATCTACATGTCAGACACTTCTTGAAAGATTTTTATATGACATTACTTCAAAGGATATCAACAATCGAATATCTAAATCTTAGTAACCATTTTCTTTTCAAAGAATACAATATTATACGCAGCTATTCATTGTTTGTTAAGGATATTTGACTTCTAAGCTAACACATCAACAATAACAGTTCTTAAAATTTGCGATAAAATCAACAAAATCCACAAAATCTGTGACGTGAGTTACTGTAGTTTTACTTTACTTCTTTAACTGTAATTCTAATTTTACTAACAGAAGTTGACTTGGTATTACGATTGGAGATGCACTAATCCTCTTTCCAAATTCTTAATGTTGGTTTTAATTGAGCGTCTGTTTCTATTTGAAGTCTAAATATTATTACGACGGCTGCATGGATCGTGATCTTACAACAGGAGATGAAATTACTGAACGTGAAAAAAATTGATAATTACAAATTTAAATAGCGACATTTACAACAAAGGTTCAGCAAGTTACCCAACTGTCCAGTTCATAGTGTCACAAAAATAATAGGCTTAGATGTCACCAACCAACAGTAATACGCACATTACCGGACGTGAGGTAATTAGAATTTACGACGGTAGGGTAATGGAGTGTAGATATCTATCGTTTCCAGCAGATCAGAGGACGGTAAGTAGGCGTAGAGTGTTTTATAAAATAGCTAAAGAATTTTAACAGGAGAATGTTTAATCACGTAACACAATGAGATTTGTTTACTATTGTTCCAAAATTAAATAAAATCATTAATTAATTGAATGTAAGGTTAACGAAACAATTTTTTTTTTTTGTAAAAAGGACTAAAGATTATTAAAGATTTATTCTACTTTCCTGAGTATTTACCGCTGTCTTATAGCTCGACCTATTCGCAATCCTCAACTGAACTTCTTCGACCGTTGAAGGACGCTGTTAATATTAGCTGGACAGGTCGCCTGGACAGGTTGCTTAGTGATGTTTACTAAAAGGACCCACTTATAACTAGACTTAAGAAGAAAAATGCAGGAAGCCTCAACGGCGAAGAAACCAGTAGACTTCCACATAATTCATTGATACACCTTAGAAATCAGTGTTACGGAAGCTGCCTAATCGCAGTCGAGAAACAAACGAAATTTGATCTCAGTTTTATCATACATATATCGTTTAGGGCTTTTTGAATCAATCACGGTATTATCGGAAGTATGTAGAGTTATAAAGCTCTGAACGTGCGTTACGTTATTTAGTTTATTCGTGACAGTGTGCATTATTAAATTATAAAATACCGTATGGAAATGGTATATATGTTTAGAATAATGTACGCCATCATTCTACAATTCTACTACAACTCTAACTCCACAGCGTATTCATTGTAGTTTAATTGTGACACCCGCCCATCTTGTTGTATTATCACATGACTACGTAGACTATTCTAACATATACATTTGTAGTTATATCGTGTACAAACTTTGCTGACCGTTACTGCCAAGGGCTTCTGAATCATGTATTTGTATTAATAGCTAATTGTAAAAACGGGTATCATAATAAAATACTTAATTTTGTAGCTTACCAGAACACTTCTAAATTTCACTGAATAACGTAGTGGGTATAGAAAATTATTTTATATTTCAAAAAATATTAATCATATGTAAAATTTAGGTAGATACAATATTTTATTATGACGTTTCATGGTAACCTATTGCGACGTTCCGTTGTGGTTCGTGCATGATGTGTGTTAAACGTATGTCTAATGCATTTACTTACTCAACAAGGCCGTGAGATTTGAGCTTACTTGAATAACGTCCAAACACTACGTCACATATAAAAATTAATTTTTTAGAAAGGAAAGAGTGTCGTGAAGTGAAATAAATAAATGAATTTGAAAAGATTACATTTGTTAAAGTAAAACCAATACTAATGTTTAAAAAATATATGCTCCTTCTCATAAGTGTGGAGATACATTATAAACAGTCATAATTTAAAAAACTTATATTCAAAACTAAAAACCATGTATAATACAAAAAAGATTTTTTTATCGTGGTTTACTATCAGTCATTACAGTTTAGTGACAAATCACAATTTAAATATTTCACTAACAGTATAAGATATTAAAATGCTGATAATAAATTGTTTTGAAATAAAGTTACGCTAATAGCAATAATATGCACCCAAAGAATCCTTTCAATGCTAGCTGGTCAATTAACGCCCCACAAAATATTTATTCCTATTATTTTAAAAAATGTTATATCAACTATATTACTTATAACGTATACAAACTAATTACAGATTTATTCATTGTTTCAAATACTTTTCATTCTACTACTATTGTGTTTATTTTACACTGTTTTTTATACTAAAATAATTAGTTCATCGCCACCTCACACTATCAATCTGTTTACACTGGTGTGTGTACCCATGTTAGTCCTCTTGAAGCACATGACGTTTGCCAGCAGCGGTCTAATTTCGAAGAGAGAGAATTGTTTTCCAGACGTGAGTATTAATAGGCCTGAAACTCTATTCCTGTCCAATATTGATTAGACAATGTCAATCCTGTCCCGGATTGTTGCAGGAGGCTTTGAGTCACTTTCAGCGAGATACAAAATATTTTACACTTTAGTGATTTTCATTGTCTCTAGTACACTATTGTCAAATACAACACTTGATATTTATTGACGACATTTTGTAACCAAATAATTACTCTTACCCTAAGCGCGTGAAAATTTGCAACTCCGCGAGTCCACAAACGCGTAACGTTGTATACAACCCGTTTATTCACACCGTTTTCGCACATTCCGTTAAAAGCGTGCTTGAGTGTGCTGAATTCATGTCCGTACCGTCTTATTCCACACAACAGATTACAAACGTACACACAGCTCTCACTACCCATGATGTCACATCATATGATACTCTTGTCCGAGACTGTTAGCACCGTACAGAGTTTTCACAAAGTTTGCTTCTGTCTCGTGGTTGTCAAAATATACAAATTCGTTGTTCCATATCATTAATGCAATTCGTAGCGTTGCACTATATAAACTGCTATCTACCAAATTTATTGTTTCGTTTTACTAACTAAAGCTTATTTATTTAAAATAAAATTTATTCAACAATAAATTTGTATTGTTGTCAAGCTACAAGATTTATTGATGTTAATTTAGATGTAAAAATGTTACCATAATTATAAATAAAGAATATAATTATTCTTTGAACCAATGGTTAAATTTGATAAATAATATAACTCAATGGTTAAATTTGAATCGCCCAAATCGATATGAGAATAACCTAATGAGCGAAGTGCAATGAACGCGTTGTACAATAACTCTTGTAAAATAATTGCTTATCTCGCCTCTATAAACGTGATATAATTAGATATCTTTATGCGTTAAGTGCGTAGAGAATCAAATAACAGAACAATATCTATTTAAATAGAGACGGAAATATGTCTTGCATTAACTGAAAAGGACATACTGTACATCGGGTATTGAAAACAAGATTTGTCTCGTACTTCGAGACAAAATAAAAAATTGGAAACAATCACTGTTATATCCAGACAGCACGTACGTACAAATGTACTGCTCTAATGTACACTAAGAACAAATAACAAAGACTGTGTTGTATTATCTACAAGTATATATAAAATATAAAGTATATGTTCAACAAAAATATAAAAATACGCTGACGATACAACCATCGTGTCGTGTCATCCTAACCACAAAATAACATAATGTAACGACAACAATTATCATACAAAGAGGTACATTTCGCGTAGAAAATGCTACGTTAAAGCAATTTAACAAACATTTGCACACACTACGTTTCGTTATATAGAAAAATTCTTCTCCAGTTGTGCTAAACATCAGCCATCTAATACCAGCAATGAGAAAGCATAAACTGCTCATATTTAGGCTTGTATTTTGACTGTCGACTTACATAGAAACGGGACGTATCGAAAAAAAATAAAACAGCTAGAGAAAAAAAGAACATCTATATTATACAAACATATTTAGTAATAGAGCAAATCTTACTAATATCAGCGGCTAACACAACTTCTTCAGAAAACAACTTTAATTGCCCGTGTAGATATTCGGCCTGCTATTGTAACATTTATCACATAACCTAAACTCACATATTCTGCCATAGCCATAATCAAAAAGATTCAAGCTTACGTTCTGCGGTAAATCGTGGACGAATTGTGAGAAATAGTAAAGGAAGTTATCAGATGTGACCTTAGAATGAATTCGGTTAGTCAGACATAACGTAATAGAACTATCTGTCATTGCAAACTAAGTACACACCCTAAGACGGATTATTGACATGTTCAATACCAATAATGGAGTGCAGGAGTAACAAAATCCCATTTACTCTAAGACCAGGAGCAACGGAATAAGAGTTAAACAATATTCCATAAGACAATTTTTATTTTCGTAGAACACTAAATACAACATCGTATTATTATGGTAGATAGTGAAACTCGTAATAATAAAAGAAACTGAGTGCTTAAGCTTAGAAATCGTTATCACTACAATTTTATGGTTTGCATAATTGGTTATGATTAGTCTTTAGAACTACAGTAAAATTGCTTTTGTTCCTCAATTCATTTAGACTGGTGACTACTTTTATTTTATCCAAGAGAAACAAAGACGATTAAGATATTCGTCAAGAGACCTGCTGGACACTATTATGCCAAACGTCTAGGCATAGTAATGGGACCTCGTCATTTGGAAGTATACATTGGTCTGTAAATTAACAGGCTTGGTATGTCATTATTCTCATCTAAACAATTGATTTGGTAACAATTGGTTTTTTGTTCTTACATGCTTAAAAAAATGTGTTATCTGCATATTACATCTTCTGTAGTAACACGTAATAACTCTTCTCCTCCTTATATTATAAATATCGAATAACGGTTTAAAGATTCAAGTATCCAATACTATCACAAAAGTTTGCTGAATTATAGATATATAATAACTGTGTCGATAAAGTACTTCCAGATCCAAACTTTCAATATGGCACAGTTCATTAGGTAGTCATTCTACCGTAAGAATTTCAGCTACAAATATCACTACTTCAGAAATTAATGGAAGATTACATTATTGGCTTTTTACGTTCTACCTCTCTTCAACTAATATTAATGTTCTGTATTCTTCTGCTGCACGTTTAAAAATGTTAATATATAAGTAAGTCTTTACTTCATAGTTTCCATGTCAACGTAAGTAGATTTATACTTCCTCACTAATTAGAATTGTTTCAGTTCTTGCCTGCAACTTCTTTCTGACACAAACATTTATTTTCCTGAAATAAACAGAAAGAATTTCATAACCGTTTTATATTTTGTAAATAACTATGTTAACAACAGGTATCGTGTTATGGAATCAGTTGTTTGTCTCCTTGCTCTTCATAAAAACTCTTATGAATATCCAGTTGATGTTATACGTCTGGGCGCTATCGGAATACTACTGGAGCCATATTATAACGGAGCTAAAATGTATAATAATAAAAGTTACATTGATTATTAGGAATTTATATAAGTACGTTGATTTTGACATAAATGAAGTTATACCTAATACTATATGTGGCAACGTTGAAGGATAATACGCTACGGTAAAAATTACAGCTAGCTTATTTTCCAAAAATATTTCATCCCATGTGTAATTTTTCTCTTCTGCAAAGAAAAATACTTCTGTTGTCTATACTGTTTTGTTCTACTTGTCTGAGTATTATTAGTCCAAAAACCTTGCAAATCAACAAAATTTAAGAGATAGATATTTCTATATATATTCAGATATAGAATATTCTTAAAGAATCTCATGATGATGATGGTAATAATAATTATGAAGATGATGTTGATAGGAAATCTATAATATAGAGGTGCAGCTGTTTTAATAATTAGCAACAGACATCTTCAATACGCATTATGTCAGATTGGGAATTGCATATGCAAATAACTGTTTATACACGAAGAGTTTTTGGTGACATTTTTGAAGATACTTTACTGTTCGTAAGAATGCAACCTAACGCATCATAGCAATTTTTTGTTTTAGTAGGCTATGTATATTTTAATAATATTTTTATAATAATAAGAGTATATTTTAATAACTTCTTGTTAATAATTTGTAAACAATCTTTACTACGTAAGTGTTTTATAAATGTATTATACATGTTCTTTATTTAGTTATTTTATATCCTTTTTCTCACTACAAAACAATTGCTGTTGGATGATAAAACAAACGCTTTTCTAATCAAAGTGAAGGGTTATCGTCTCTTAAAGCTATATAACTCAGACAATGTAGTTTTGTATTTTGGATAATGCGTAATAATCGGAAAAATCTTTAAAAACAGGAGACTCTCTTATGACGTTTATCAAATAAAAATTCTGCCTTCTAGTAGACAATTTTATATGTAGTATGTTTGTAAAATATTTTAAAATAATATTCTAGAATAATATAAGAGAATTTATTATGTTTTAGGTAAATTATTTTATTTATGTACACATTCATTTCAGCAACGTTGTAACGTTTCTTTCCAAACATCGACAGTGGAGTGAGTGCAAAGCGTGAATGAAGTTAATTAAATCAGCGTACACCGTAATGTGACAGGCAGTGAGATTGCATTGGGTGCAACAGCTGTGGCGCCTGTGGTAACAAATTGTGTCGTCCTCTCTTGGAGTAGACAAAGTTTAATTAAAGTCGGTGACATGCCGCTGATTTTGTTATAAATCCACTATAGGTTAGAGCAACATATGCAATATGAGACTAGATTTGACTTTTGTTATTTCTGTAGTATAGATTAGGTCCACAACATGAACATTAAATATAAGTTGAAAGAATAATAATCATTTTAGTTGTTTACCAACCTTAAACCAAATCTACATATTCTCAATTATAAATGCATTTAACAAAATTATTAAGTTAATTTTGGTTATTAAGCCTTGTTATTCGTCTACTACAAAATAACACTTTGTACTCAGTTTGTATTGAATAAATTTTCTGTTGCGTTTACTGCTAATTTAACTTCCTTTTCTACGTTTATCTTTTAATTTGGTGGTGGAATATAATTGTTGATTTTAGCATTGCTAAATTTTACAAAACTTTAATTGAGTTTATGAAATGTTTAAGTTTAAACTTGACTCGATAATAATCTATTGAAGTTTGTTTCAAACTCAAATGTTTTAAATGTTTACTGCCTACCTATATTTATTGTAATATATAATTATACCTGAAAAAATATATGCGTATATTGCAAGATAACAGGTTTGAAGCTGACTGAACTTCCAGAAATAATTTTTGATTAGATAAATTAATATATTCATTGGTTATTCTTTTTGTATATAAAACACATAGAGTTTATATATAAAAATAATGAGTTTAAAAATATAAATTTTGATGTATTTGGCTGTTAGCAATTATAAAAGATAGCCTGTTTTATACTTTATAAATAATATAATTTCACTTTCCTGGATTTGCAGGGTTATGTTGCATCGGTCCGGACGACCTCAAAGGCCTGCTCCTGCTTTCACAACTGCCGTTGTCTTCCTAAAGTAGGATGTCCATATCAGGGTTTCCTCGTAGGCGTTGTGTCCGTCCGAGTTGTTCCTGATTCAGTCCTCGTTGACAGCCATTGGTCGTTGAAGATATTGAACGCTGTGTCTGACTCTGTGGAAATAATTTAGCCGCTTCTTTGACGATTCACTCCGACTTCGGAAGGACAGGCTGGAACTTGAATTTGTCCCCGCAAACTTAGGAGGGAATATGAGAGGCTGCCAAAGACTGACTTTATTAGAGACTGCGTAACTCACAGTACACCCTTGCTTTTATAGATCTACGAACATGACGTCATTTTTACATGATAATACATTCTAGATTGTGCCATAAAACTGACCTCGTGCTGGTGAACATGAACTTCCGGCCTCTACACCTTTCCAAACCACGTGTTTTCAACTCCATGTGATTGCATAGCTAATTACTTTGTCAACTGAACAGAGATTGTAATAACAATTGTAAAGAAATTTGTAATAAATGTTAGCGCCTTAACTCACCAGGTCATCCTTTGTATTAGGCTTCACTGCGCTGTATTAAATACTTTGGTTTGGGAAAAACTCCAAACTTTGTCATTTAATGTTAGAATTAAACAATGTAATAAAAAGCAATTAAAAACAAAATAAAGGAACTGAAGAAATTAATGTAGTTATTTATTTTAAGTAAAGTCCTTTTTGTTATAAATTTTGAAACTTTTGAAACATATCAATAAAAACTAAACTATTTTGTTGGAAAAATGTTGTTTCTTTCTCATTGTTCTCAAATCTAATATTTTGGGAAAAAGAAAAACATTAATTTTCTTAGAGTGTTATTGTAACGTGTACAACTGTAGTTTACGTCAGTCATCGAAAAAGAATAAACGCGTTTTCATAGCTATATCTTTAACAGTATCTTCAATTAATTACGTTATTACTGTAGACAGGTGGTGTCGTTTCTTCAAAGATCTCATGTGTCATAAAAACATGTGTTCGAGTGTCATAAAAACATTACTAATATAAAAAGTCCTGCATTTCTTATCACACAAATTTTTATCTATTGGCTTTAAAATAAACTCAAAAGTTCATAGAATGTTTGACATTTTTTGAAGTGCAGAACATCAAAAGTAAAGAACGTTTTTATTTACGATGTAACAGTTTCGTAACTTGTTATTCAGCAGTTTCGTTCTATAATCTAGTACATTAGTTATTTTAATTTAATTAAACATTTAATGGCCCATTGTTTAGTCGTTATTTAATGGAACTCATAATTGAAGAGCAATAAGATTTAGCCTATTTAAGTGTGTTTCAAAGGAAATGTTTTATTATTTCAAAATCAGATGCCGAATCAAGAAAAAATTCCGAAGTCTACAGTAAAACGTTAAATTTAAATGAGGAGTCACTGTAGAAGACAACTTGTTGTCATCGGCGTTTAAGTATTTCAAGCAAAGTTAGGGATTAAAGATACACGTTAGTCGCTTTTACGTTTTAGATTTTAATTTTACACAAATTATACTCAGAGAGACAAAATATTTTATGCTTTACAATAACAAACATTTTAACTGATACTAAATGTACTGTTGAATACTCCTTCCAGTAATGGTATTATTCTATAGTTTATAAGTAAAAGCAACTCAATGTCTACACCTATCTAAATTTACACCATCAGACTATAATTTTAACAGACTGAACTATTTTACTCTGCCCTGCCAAAACTGAGTCCGGGCCGCCATGTGCCATTTTACAAGAAAATATCATTATGCCTTGTTTCAAATAAAATCAACTTACGTAAGCAGATACGGCATAAATATTCGTGATAGATTTCAACATTATGGGTGTTTAAATGTAGTTTAATTTTGAAATTTTGTCAAGTAATGTCAGTTAACAAACTTTTAATAGTGGGCAAGATACGGTTAGAGAGCTTGATTTATTTCTTAATCTATGCCAGTGGCTACGAATAAGAGATTTTCTGATAACTAAACAGCTTTCAATCCAATATAATGGTGAGGAAGATTGTTAGAAAGCCTTTAATCAATCCACTCGAAGTGTTTGTTACGCAATAACTTGTCTATCTGAATATAAATTTGACTTATAAATGAATATGTATTATATTATTTAAATAAAAGTATGCTACGCTGAGGAAATAAGTAGTACTGCATGCTCAGTGACTACATGACGCTTTGCACGTATATTTGCAAAGCAGAATTACGTAACGTTCTAGATTGTTCGAGATGACTCTTCCACACATCACTCGACTACTCTAGAGGCATCCAGGCTTGTAATGTCACTACAATGAAAGACAGCCGTGGTATTAATACTGGATTTTGAAGCGGCACAGTTTCAATTATACCTGGTGATTTTACAAGTGCGGATCGAAGTGGATGTTGAAATTTAGTGAAAGACGATTATTTTGTTAATTAGTGCAAAAGTAGAATAAGGAGACATTTATTGTTGTGTGCTGCACAAAGTTAATTTTCATTATTGTATAAGAGTGCCTTTATTGACTTCCACCTGTTGTTTGTATCTAGTAAAAGTCTGTAATTATTAACTTCATTGGTATCAGTTTTTCTGTTTACACTATACAACACTACGATCCGTGAATCCGTCGTAAAAGCAAGTTTAATTAATTCTTCCTACACATTATATATAACTGTTGGGACCACGAAAGGACCTTCAGAATGGAAGGCGTATTCACTAAAAGGGTTACTGGTTACTACACCTGCAGAGTTGTAACACGTTCCAAAGTTTGTTATAAGAGTTGAAAGTTCGAGTTTTCAGTATATGGAGAATATTCTGTTTTATAAGCTGTTACAGCGTGTGGTACATACAGTATATGACGTGTACACGCATATTTGTAAACAATAAACAGGAGTAACTACGGGTAAAATTGTTTTAGCTCATGTTTTCCAGCTCCTGCCGTAACAACCGTTAGGTACGCCACACGTTACGTTGAATAGGTATTTCGCTGTTGTATAGGTAATGTATTAGAAAAATATTCAAGTACTAATTGCTATTATATATTGCATAACATTTTTGTACATTTATTTTGCAGCTGATTTTACCAACATAATTCTTAAATAACTTGTAGTATTAGTAGAAAGAAGCTTACAAAGATTTTCTATAAGTTTAGTTTTACACTAGGGAAAAACATTGCATTTTTATGTCCAATTATGTGCAAATGTAAATAGTAGCATTAAACAGATGTGGCTGAGATTTGACTTTGCAGCTGCATATTATTTGGGAAAAACAATATTCTTGCAACGTGCAACGTTCATTGTTTAAAGTACTTATTCGTATACCACACAATTATCACTATTTCCTGTATACAAATGTTACTCAAAAAATAAGCAGCTCCATGCACTAGAGACACATTAGTAGATTCTAAAATAATGTAGGCCTACTTTAATTTACAGTAGATCGAGATACAGTAACGTTGTATTCGCAAATTAAAGTGTACTGGTAATGGTTGTTTTCTAAATGTTTTTCTTATAAGTAAAGTCTCCCACCCGCCGTGAATTAAATACATTGTCAAAATTTTACAAACGTGATCAGATTAAAAAGTTAAAAAGTTAACATCCTTGTCGGACACCCTGATTCGCGTAATTTCTCCTGACAGATGTGAGCCTGATTCTATAACAATACTAGTGTTCAAGTATAAGCTCCTAATTGTATCAGTGAGGTGTCTCGGAATATCTCTGGCTTCTACAATTCTCCATAATAAATGTTTTTAACTTTATCAAGGGCTTTTTCGTAATCTATAAAAGCTATATGTGTTTGTACATTAAATTCCCGACGTTTTTCAATGATTTGCTTCAGTATAAATACATCGTAAATGCCTGACTTTCTAAAGCCTGATTGTTCTAATAATATGGTATTGAAAATACATTGCAGCCATTGATTAAGAAGTTTACTATATATTTTGTAGTCCGCATTGAGGTGACTTATGCATCTATAATTATATACATCATTTCTGTTTCATGTTTTGGAAAGTGATATAACCTTTGCGGTGTTCCAATCTTCTGCCACAGTACATTTCTGCCAGCATATGTTTGTTAAGTGTATAAAACAGAACTTCAGCATGATCCTGGCATATTTTGTTAACTCTACATTTATTCCGTCTGGTCCTGGTGCTTTCCTGTTTTTGTTCTTTTTAGGGCTTCTCCAAAGTTCTTGAAATTCAATCTCTATGGTTCTATCTTAATTTTCTATGTATTTCTCCTCGTCAATATTTTATCATATTACAGCTTTTTTTAGTATTCTTTCCACTGATATTCTTTTATGACGATAATAGTCGTAGCATCTCTTTAGTTTTATTCATGTGTTTCATAAGTTTATATGCCATGTTCTGCCTTTAATGTATAACATTTTTAATGTTGCTAATGAATGTCTCCAATGATTCATTATGAATTCTTATTATTATACTCTTGGATCTGTTTTGTTTTTCTCTATTTGACCATACTTTCTTGCGTCTGTGTCTCTACGTAAACATTATAAGGCATCAGTATGTCTTTTGTTGTTTCGTTTAGTGGAAGATGGTTTCCCGAAGTTACCTACAAATTCCCAAATAATTTTTATTAATAATCGTGGTTTTAACGTTACTTCAATCCTTTCATGGTATCGCTGACATATTGTTTGTTTGTGATGTTACATTTATAACACAAATACATAAGCTTGTTAATAACAGGCACCTGAAATATTACCTAAGTTCTGAGTTACTGATGTGACAGTACACGATATAGTATCCTACATATTATACAAAATGTAACAGGTACCATACTGTACTGTTTCCATATATATACAATACATTAAAGATTTGTTTTATAAAGTTTTATGAATGGGTATATATGTATAGAAACTACTTTGTTTGTATGTCACAGAAATTAGCAGCTCACGTACTTTTATATGTGGCTTTATGTTGTAACGTCTACGGACGTTACATTAAATTTTAAAACTAGGCGTTTGACCTAGACGGAAGAAAAAATTGTGCTGGAGCCCATTGTGACAGGACTTGCAATTAAACGCTTATTCAACGATAACAACCTTCTTTTTTATTAGTGTTTCATCAGTATACAGGCAAAGTTTGTGTAATTGTACATCAGTGAATTGTGTAAAGTTTACAATAACAGTTTCCATAATTAATTTCATAGACAAATAGAAGTACATACATATATAAAAGATGTTCAGTGTTCATTATTAATTCAATATTATTAGTGTTCATTAATCTGCATTACTAATACTAGCCACAATGAGAAGTAGTCAAATAACATGCTAAATGGGTGTTCTTTTAACAGTTAATAAGAAAGTAGCAAATATGTATACACAGGACAGGTTCTGACAAATGTTGCTCACTAGCAATATTAAAAAAAACTGTTTATATATATATTATATATATCTATATATGTCCGTTTCTTCCCTGAACTCATTATAGTGTTGTTGTATGAAATTTATAAACTATAATTATACCACCTGCGTTTGTAAAATTTACTCAATCCTGTGACATGTGTGACGGATGCTGGTGTGGTCCTGGTCATTAGAGGAGTCTGCTCACTTCTTCACATGAAGTTCTCGCTCATGGTAGTGGTTGAGTATAGATAGGTATTCCTGGGCATTCCTTGGTGTTCCTGGGTTGGATCCGACGGCGTTGGAGGAGCACGTTAGCATAGCTCTGCAGAGGTGACAGGTGTTGTAGTCGCCATCCACGAACCTTTCTACCGACTGGGGCGGGGACCTTGCAACATCGTTTCATTTGTACACAGCTATCGTAAAATACAGTAAACCCAGCTCCTTTTTCTCGGAACACCAACACCACACTCACACTGTCCTAATTTTAGGCACTCTACTTCTCTGCTATTAATAATGCTTAAACTTTGCATGAATATAATTCTGGTTGCTTAGTGCATAAGGCTTATGTCTGTCTTAGTCACCTTATTACTAAAAAAATTACACATCTTGCGTTAAATTTAATTTCATCGGTTGTACGATATGTTCCCATATATTATTCATGCATTTGTTCCATTAATTCATATATTTTCACAACCATAAAATAACTTCGTATTGAACATCTATACCCACATACATAGTACACCCAATTCAAACAGAAACAGTTTAATATAATTTTAATTCGTCACATAATATCACCCCTTTTCTCTTTTAAACTTTATACACGTTGACATTAACATTACTTTTAGCTTACATTTATTTTTAAACCTTCTTAAATCAGTTAAGTGCAAAGTGCCACGTGGTGTCAGACCGGAAGTCCCGTATAATTTTAATCTACATTAGATTGTTACAAAAAGGACGGCTTTATACGTTTAGATTACACACACACGACATAACACACATATTCAGAATAACTAAACGTTGAACACTCTAATGAAACACTGTATAATAACCTCACCTGAGACCCTTCCTTTTTACTCGCGCATGATAGAAGTCAAGAAGTCTGTTTCCAAGCCGGCGGACTAACTCACCATGTCAGCGGATGGAAGAAAAATGAGACCCGATAACACGTTCCATGAACTGAGGGCGGTCCAGAAAAACTTGTTACAAATTGTCGAACCGTGATCAGCTGACAGGAGTAAAATGCAAGGTTAAAACTGCCTACCTTATTGCATCGCCACTAGCGTTGACCAGCACGGCCACTGCCCGCCCGATTACGTCGCCAAATACGGGTGAAAGCCGCTCCTGTCTCCCAACAACACCGAGTCTGAAATTTAGCCAGCCGTGTCGGCCCAAAATATGGCCGGGCAATTTAAATTTTTTTAAATTGCATCGGCACACCCTCACCCCAAAAGGGCAACATGGTTGCCCCAAAATTGAATCAAACCGTAGCCACTTGGCTGTCCTATCATAACACGCAGGTCTCTTGGCTGACTTGAGGAAATCTCAGGAAAAAAGTTACCGCTCTTAGGAAGACAGAGGCTCAGAGTGTAAACGAAGGAAGAGGAAAGAAGAAGTGTAGTGTGTATGCCTGTGTGCATGTGGGTGTATCTGTGCAAGTGTGTGGGCACTGCAAGCTGACTTGATCAGGGTCAGCATACAGCGAGAAGAAATAGAAGGAGAAAAGAAGAAAGACGAGAACTGGGTCTCCCTCTGAGTTCTGACCTCGTAAGGCCTCCTACACTCACAACTAAGGCCCCAGGACCGATACTTACTCAGAACAACTTCTTTCCCCCCCTTCTGAGGACCGAAAAACTCTCAACCATTATCCTCCCCAAGCGACCCTCTCCGCCATGCCAACCTCACGGGACTGCCCCTACACGTCACCTTCACTGGTGACCACCACTTACTCCTACTGCTGCCACTCACAAACGCGTCCGAAGACCAAACAAGGTATCACTGACCTTGATATGTGAGTGACCATACCACTACTGTCCACCTCTTGGACTGACCAGCCATATGCAGCAAAACAAGGCATCACAATCTTTGACATATGACTGGCCCACAACCCTACATTAGGGCGGACGGCCCCGATTAACTAGGCAGAGAAGACCGCGCCGAGGGCACGCGAACATCACTCTAAATCCCATTAACCATAAGTTAACCTCAATACGTGAGTAAGGGAGGGGGTAAACTTCTTTACAGGGCAGCAAAATCGCCCAACCTCACCGCAACAGGAGACCATGTATCGGACCAAACTTATCATGGATAACACCATCATTTATTATTTGCACCACAAACAAAACTGTTCAAGAAAAGGAAAGTCAACACAGCACCCGACAAACGACTTTAAATACTTTCCATCCGAGCAAATTTGCCAAATCGTTTTCAAAAGAACAACTACTACCAATGAACATCTTTGACCGACGCTCCAAATGATACCACCCAAATCTAATTATTGTGTCGGCCATCAACTTTCCATAATTGCTAAAAAAACACAAACAATAATTCAACACCAAATCTCAACAATAGAACGGAATAACTTGATTAGCTTCAAGTGATCTCAGGGTCCCCTAACGAAGCAATAGAAAGGATAATCCGAAAAGCAGAGCAAGCTCCTCTAATTCCGAACAAGAAAACACATATACACTGATACAGAAAATATTACTGGTAAGAAAACACCGATGACAACACACAATATACACACACCCAAATAATTACAACCTATAACACCCAACAAACAAGTATAAGGCATCAATCATCCGTTCAGAAGCTACGTAAAATTGGAAAAATTTTATACAATGAAAGCTCATGTCTAGATCCAATACATCAAATCAATAACAAGGGTGCCTGGTCTGACCATAACCGCATTCTCCCCAAACAAAATTTAATTCATGAATATATATTCCAGGGTAACTCCCCTATTACGATGCAATTGCTCTATACTCAAATTAAAACGAACCATATAATCACGTCCGAACCAGAAGGTTATTGGATAACATGGCATGCCGGAGTCGAACAAGTCATGACCAACTCGGACAAGGTCCGACAGAACGAAAGCATGCAGGAAAATTTCTCAGGTGAAGTTTAAACATAATAAAACTTTACAAGGGGACGTACCTAGTTGATTCCCCCTCTGTAATTAAACACCACTTATGGTCTACACTGGCTAGTAACAACTTTTTAATAAGGAAGTGATCATAACATTATAGCCCACTTTGCACTAACTTTTACAACAATAATAATCCAACTTACAACACTATATCACATATTCTAAATTTACAACGACATAAGAAAAACACCAATACAAAAACTTTTTTTTTTTTAACTCCATCCACTTCAAAATTTGGTATCCAAACCCATACATACATATGCTATTACACCCTCTTTGCAGACCAAGGAAATTTATATATTTTTTACTTTAATTACTTTAATCACCAGAAAATTTTGCTTTAATTTTCAAATTGCTTTGCAAGTCCTGCCACCTGCTTGGCCAACACACGGAGATGGAACCACGCTCTCTGCTACCATTTGTAACGTCTACGGACGTTACATTAAATTTTAAAACTAGGCGTTTGACCTAGACGGAAGAAAAAATTGTGCTGGAGCCCATTGTGACAGGACTTGCAATTAAACGCTTATTCAACGATAACAACCTCCTTTTTTATTAGTGTTTCATTAGTATACAGGCAAAGTTTGTGTAATTGTACATCAGTGAATTGTGTAAAGTTTACAATAACAGTTTCCATAATTAATTTCATAGACAAATAGAAGTACATACATATATAAAAGATATTCAGTGTTCATTATTAATTCAATATTATTAGTGTTCATTAATCAGCATCACTAATACTAGCCACAATGAGAAGTAGTCAAATAACATGCTAAATGGGTGTTCTTTTAACAGTTAATAAGAAAGTAGCAAATATGTATACACAGGACAGGTTCTGACAAATGTTGCTCACTAGCAATATTAAAAAAAACTGTTTATATATATATTATATATATATCTATATATGTCCGTTTCTTCCCTGAACTCATTATAGTGTTGTTGTATGAAATTTATAAACTATAATTATACCACCTGCGTTTGTAAAATTTACTCAATCCTGTGACATGTGTGACGGATGCTGGTGTGGTCCTGGTCATTAGAGGAGTCTGCTCACTTCTTCACATGAAGTTCTCGCTCATGGTAGTGGTTGAGTATAGATAGGTATTCCTGGGCATTCCTTGGTGTTCCTGGGTTGGATCCGACGGCGTTGGAGGAGCATGTTAGCATAGCTCTGCAGAGGTGACAGGTGTTGTAGTCGCCATCCACGAACCTTTCTACCGACTGGGGCGGGGACCTTGCAACATCGTTTCATTTGTACACAGCTATCGTAAAATACAGTAAACCCAGCTCCTTTTTCTCGGAACACCAACACCACACTCACACTGTCCTAATTTTAGGCACTCTACTTCTCTGCTATTAATAATGCTTAAACTTTGCATGAATATAATTCTGGTTGCTTAGTGCATAAGGCTTATGTCTGTCTTAGTCACCTTATTACTAAAAAAATTACACATCTTGCGTTAAATTTAATTTCATCGTTTGTACGATATGTTCCCATATATTATTCATGCATTTGTTCCATTAATTCATATATTTTCACAACCATAAAATAACTTCGTATTGAACATCTATACCCACATACATAGTACACCCAATTCAAACAGAAACAGTTTAATATAATTTTAATTCGTCACATAATATCACCCCTTTTCTCTTTTAAACTTTATACACGTTGACATTAACATTACTTTTAGCTTACATTTATTTTTAAACCTTCTTAAATCAGTTAAGTGCAAAGTGCCACGTGGTGTCAGACCGGAAGTCCCGTATAATTTTAATCTACATTAGATTGTTACAAAAAGGACGGCTTTATACGTTTAGATTACACACACACGACATAACACACATATTCAGAATAACTAAACGTTGAACACTCTAATGAAACACTGTATAATAACCTCACCTGAGACCCTTCCTTTTTACTCGCGCATGATAGAAGTCAAGAAGTCTGTTTCCAAGCCGGCGGACTAACTCACCATGTCAGCGGATGGAAGAAAAATGAGACCCGATAACACGTTCCATGAACTGAGGACGGTCCAGAAAAACTTGTTACAAATTGTCGAACCGTGATCAGCTGACAGGAGTAAAATGCAAGGTTAAAACTGCCTACCTTATTGCATCGCCACTAGCGTTGACCAGCACGGCCACTGCCCGCCCGATTACGTCGCCAAATACGGGTGAAAGCCGCTCCTGTCTCCCAACAACACCGAGTCTGAAATTTAGCCAGCCGTGTCGGCCCAAAATATGGCCGGGCAATTTAAATTTTTTTAAATTGCTTCGGCACAATGTTTGTTCTACTACTGCTGATATATCACTTGCTACGGAGATAATAAAAATCTATGACTTGTATCACAAACTCTGAGATATTAAAAACACATATATTTTTATTAAAAACCAACACACATAACAGTTGTACGAGTGTACTTTACAACTACCTGGATCTTGAAATTTTGTGATTGCGTATATTACATTAACTGGGCATATCATTTGCATTGATATTCACTGTTTAATACTTGTAGGTACATTACTGATTACACACATACGTAACTGTTGATTTTGTATACTTTTATAATGCTATATTTTAGGAGTACAAAGTAAAGTAGGGATTGCGTACGTTCGTGTATGCCACTAGTAAGAGCTGACTTACTAAGAGTTCCTTTCAAAAGATTAATGTGCTGTTAGTTTATACATAGAAGCATTCATCCCTATAATAGTCTAACTGTCATAACCATTGAAACTACACTGTAATGAGTAGTGTTGTAGCTGCCTTTTTAAGATTTTCAACTCGAGTATGACTGGCTGGGGTGAGTTGCATTACTCTCACTCCCCTTTTCTTTTTGCAGTTATCATCAATTTTATCTCGTTAGTTATTTTCCTTTAATCTCTCCTATCCTTTAGTCTAATGTTTTTTTCGAACAGACTTTCTACTGACTTCCAATCTGTTTTTTTGTAGGAGGGATATTCTTCTTATATGTAGTTGGTGGATAGCGGAAATTCCATCGGATATTATAGACAGCTGCGAATAAGGCTACGAGAAATAAGAAGTCCCTAACCCGAGCCGGCATCATTAGCAGAGTGTGGTGGGGTGACTGGTGTCGTGGTTACACAAATAAAATCCACATAGTCCCTATGACGAGTCTGTAACATGGCGTGTAAGCGCCGCCATCATATAACCACTGCCAGTATAGACTAACCTGTATGGAAAGGAATTAGATTGCCAAAAGGTAGGAGACGGATACTCTTATATGAAGCTAAGGACAAAACGGGATGTAAGCTGTAGTTGAAGCAGCCGTGTTTAGGGAAGAACGCTCCCCTCAAGTTAATCAACTTAAACTTCCTGGCCCCACAGTTTGGGGGTTGTGCGCTGAGCCGACTATCCTGTTCTGTAAAAAGATTCCAGTTGCCAATAGCTCAAGAGTTGTAACCGGACAGTCTTATCGGCTGGACAATTAACCACCACAGAAGAGAAAAATCTAAGAATATTTGAACAAAAAGTCTTGCGAAACATCTTTGAACCTCTACAAGCTAAAGATTGCTACTGAAGATTTCCAATAAACCATGAACTGGACCAACCCATTCAGGGTGCCGACATAGCCCGGTTCATTAAGAGTAGGAGGCTTGAGTGGGTGGGCCACGTAAGGGGAATGGATGACAGAAGAATGGCTAAGAGAATTGCAGATTGGAGACTGGTAGGAAGAAGAATTTGAGGCAGGAAGAGATGGCCGGATGACGTGGAGGATGAGTTGGGATATACGAACTTCAGGGGATGGAGACGGATGTGCAATCAAAGGGCCGAATGGAAGAAATTCATTAAGTAGACTAAAACCCACGCTCTGTTGTAACGCCAGGAAAAGGAAGGAAAGCAAGGAAGGAATATTCTTCTTGTCTGCTTACGTACACAAGAGGATAAATATCGGCGCTTCTATAACCGTTATTAGGCTTATATACTCGCCCCTACACTTCTAATTATTTGATTATTACTTTATCTGTTAATGTTCTATATACTTCTCGTCCTACCATTTCGGACTTACATTTCCTATTTCAAATTCATCTCCATTTTCTTTTTATTACTCTATATTTTCTTATATTCTTTAAGTTTATAACTAAAATTCTCAATTTCCTTACAATTAAGGATACTTTTTAAAACTAAGGACGTTTGTAAAATTCTTGTCTTACACACTAATATTGTAAAAATGGCAATGGCAGTGTTGTAATAAATGTAAATGTTCTCCATGCCGCCTGTCGTGTACCCTTTTGAAACTTTGGAAATTCCACTTTGTTATTTGACGTTGCAGCAAATATTTAGTTTGATATTTCATTTAGTTATTTCTTTTGAATCAAAACCGCAGTCATAACATGTTTGGTTTTAGCTGTTAAAAGATTTTCATTCCAGATCGTTTCGGTTCAATTGTATTAACATAACTCTGACTACAGATAACGAAAAATCTTTACATTAAACAAGGTAGGATATAGTTACAATCAATTTATATTTTCAAATCCAAACGATGAAAAATGTTGGTTTTAGCCATGACAAGTGATTGATTACATTTTACCCGATTTAATCAATTCGGGTTACTTCAAGATTCACGACGTTCATGAATTTTCACAGTTTCCATTCATATGCATAACATTCTTTACAAGTTCAGCAGATGATTTAGCTGTATTGGTAGCAAACGTTTTGCACAGTCTTCACCCTTAGTGGGTACTGAGCTTGCTTCATCATTGAATACGCGAATCTTTCGTTTGGTAGTAAGATAGGAAAACTAAAGAGTAAGCTAAATGTAATACCAGCGTTGTTCCTAATCACGTAGTTTCAGACAAGACAAAAATATTTAACAATTATAGACATACTAATGACTGGTTTTTTTGAAAGTGTGAGAATATCTTATAATTTATAAAAACAATTGTAATTATTACACACACACACACTTATATAATAAAATGGAATTATAATATACGTCTAGCTGTAGTTACACACTATGATTATTACACATTAATTAATGAAATTACATATTTTGTTAATTACGCTCTTGTATCCACAGTTACAGATAATGTAGGCTTCTTAGCTAAAATTTACTTTACTTTCATTAAGTAGGCCTACAAAATGTGGAACTCTAAGCAAGGGATAATATTAACTTGCTTTCAGAATATACTATTTACTTAAATACTAAACGCTAAAAACAAAGGGCATTTTGTTGTTTTATTTAATATTTAAGATATTTTACACAAAATAGGCTACCTGTCACAATGTCGGTACCGGCATCCAAAAAATGATTACTTAAGAACAAAATATATAATAATATAAATATTTAAAAGTCCTTCCAAGAACAGTAACAAATTCGCCGGGCTTTGCTAATAATAAAAGCAAGAGCTAATAAGCAAGTAAAACTGTTTTCCTAGGGAACAACAAAATTTGAATTGTTAACGCAAGATATACCTTGTAGATACAGACCTGCCCAACAACACCTTTTTTCTGTAAGTTTTAAGCCCTCTTGTCATGTATCGGACATTCTTCATTTGCTAACGGTGTTGACACCACATATTATTCTACACTAACTTCTTCAAAATGTGTTTATAAAGTATCGGAATATGTATTATTTATTCTGTTATTATTGCGAGTTGCTGTTAGAATATTTTCACACAATTTTTACATTTTTCATAGACTGTAAGGATTTGCGTTTACAAAAAGAAAGCACAACTTCCCAGCTTTACTTTTTGAAAATGTACGTTAAAATGCAAAACTAAAATAATTTATGTAGAATTTACTTATTCAGATTTATGTTAACTAATATACAAGTAATAATATTTTTTAAATAATTTGTGAAAATGTAAAATACGTTAAATGTTCTTTCTTAGTTTATTATCTAGTGACGTTAAATAATTTAAACTGATTACACAGTATGTTGTTAATATCCGTAGCTGATAATTTGCGTTGCATTATTTCTTTAGAAAACTATATTAAAAATATTAATCAATAAATTTCTAAAGGCAAGAATCTTAAGTCTCGCCTATATTCTTGTGTTAACAATGTTAAAGCATATTATAGTTTAACACAAGCTGTGTAAAATTTTAGCTTTTTATTGTAGAATTGATCATGTTGTTTTAATTATATCACTATCGCGTTAACTCAATAATAACGTAAGCGATTAATAGATCATTACTTAGTAGGTTTGGTATTGCAAATATCATACGTTTAAAGATTTGGACGATCCTAATTGTAAAGTTCATATTCAGTACGTTATGTGCAAGTCCTGATTTTGCAAATATTAAAGTATGGTTAGTAAAGCTACATACATGTAAAGCGACAGGATATCAGTTAGACGCCAGGCAGCAACCACACAGTAACAAGGCCTAAATAATATTATAAGGTAGCCGCTCGTAGTTCATTGAAAAATCTTTGTTGTCGCTGGAATTGAAAAGTGTTATTATAGATAGCAACTCCTTTTCTCCCAAAAAGCATAAACTCAAAAATGTATTCCTCAACCGTAGAAAAATATTTTGAATTGTTTAATTCTGAAGAGAAAACCCGGCACTTCAATTAAAAATTATAGGCTAATGGAAACTACACTTTGTCAAAACATATGGCTTACCTTTGTATGTGTGTAGATGCTTTATAATGTTTTTAAATTTTTACTACAAATGTTATGTGCAACTACTGTTTGTTAAAATCAATCACTGTGACAAAATGTGCCAATCATATTTACCGCTTTTATTAACAGAAATGTTTGTATCGATTATTATTGTATTTCAAATATAATAAATTATTTATGCAGCAAATGTTTTATTACTTTGCATACTAACAATAAAACATTGCAATTATATCACAATATTTCTGCATTTTGCTTTAATCTAATTCTGTGCGGTACTATTATACTCAATGAATTCCAGTAAATGATTTACTAATACATACAGTAAACCAGTAATACATTCTACTCATAAACATTAAACGGATACATTTCTAATAATCACGAGGTAAATATATAATTGATATAAATTAAATTAAATTTTTGTTATAAAATATGAAAGAATTTACTCCAGTGGAAACTAATATTATAGTATTTGTTTTAACAAATATATTGTTGATAACAGATGCCAATAAAACAGGTTTAAATTATAAATTGGAAAGCGAAATTACGTTGTTTACAATTACTAAACCCATACATTGATAAAAATTAGTGATTTTTGTATCACACGCATTCGGGCCGCGCGCGCATACACATACAAAAACACACACATACACACACACACATGCACACAAACAGCAAATACACGCACACACAAAGAAAACATAATAAATTACATATGATAAGAGTGGGATTCCACAGTTACAGAGCTGGTGTATTCAACGGGAACAAATTTCCTAACATTGATAACATTTAATAACATTTCAAAATAAAATCATTTTTTCTTTTTTTCTCTATATTATCAATTTATAAGTATCCATATTTGTTCATCATATGACTAACCAATGTGTTATACAAAACTCATAAAATTTCAATTGTGCAAGAAACAATACGTTTGACATCCAACCATTATTATTGTTGTTGTTTCCAAATTAACACGTATATATTTAGTGTATGAAGGTGACAAGAGTTTTCCTACATTTGAGAAACAACCCCTTTACTATACTTCACACAGCTGGAACTACTTAAGAACGTCATATTGCTTTTTGGACTAACTTCCTATTTTTATGCTCTAATAACTTTCCGGCACTACGACATGTAAGTAAAATTAAATTTTAAGAATAATATTTGTTTAAAATCATTTAAAGAAAGGAGAAAATATATCCCAGCTGTGCATGGTAAGCCATGCGCATGGTACACACGTGTAACATCTTTGAGTCCTGTCTCTCAAATTAGAGCCAAAAAAATTGCGCGAAGATGATACAAAGAAAATGCATTGACTGATGAAGAATGTTTAAGTAACCAGGCCTATAGAAGAGCTATTTCCCAAACTGGATGAGAAGACATTAAGATGATTAAGAAAGTTTTCTTTTCACATAAAGACACATAGGCTACCTTCTGCACACACAAACACAGATGCTCAATCTCTACATAAACGCAAAATATTTTTCTATCTAAATAAGTGGTCTGTCCAGTGAAGAATGCCTCACCTGTAAAGAATAATAAATTACATGAAATGTCAATGTGTAAGTTGAAGCGATTAAGACGAACCATCTTGAGAGCAGTATTTATAGGAATATCTAATGTTCATGTAGCTGAGCGCTGTGTTTGAATTAATTTTATTGAATAACGCTTCGTCTGCACAGTTTTTCAAACTAAACTTCAAAACAGTTCATAGTTAAAGTTTTACACAAAACAACCAATTCAAACACTTTATATTTCACTCGTCGTATGCTTCATTGAGTTATAGAGAAACTATTAGCAAGTGTAAAAAATAAAGTTTGTTTAAAATTATAATATTTTACTAACTTCTTCTGCTCTACTAAATTTTTAATTTACTTCCTTATATCATTAATGCGTTGATGTACATTTAAAACTGTAAAACATTAACGGTTAGTGGGGACATAAATCATTATTTCGATAAAAATAAAACAATTTGTAGAAAATATTACGTAAATCGTGAATACATGATGTTTTAATTTAAAGCCGGAGATCATTTAACGTTTCATTAAAAAAAAATAAAAAGGGAACAGGAGCAACAAACGTATTGTTTTTTTAGTTTGTAAAGGCAGAGGCAGTCAGTACATTGTCTTTATATTATTTTCGGGAATTTTTTTGGCTCTTTTTGAGAGACAGGACTCAGAGTAGTTTCACGTATGTATAACGGGCTTACCATGCACAACTGGGATATATTTTTTCTTTCGTTAAAGAATCTGAAAAAATTCTATTCTTAAAATGTAATTTTACTTACATGTCGTAGTGCGGGAAAGTCTTTAGAGCATGAAAAAGAAAAAAGTGAGTTCAAAAGTAAAGAGTCCAACTTCTTAAGAGCTGTATTGCAAATTTCTTCTTTACGCCTGTGGGTGTAGTATGTTACTTTATTGTCTGAAAGCGAATGTACAATAAAAGAATAGAATAAAAGCTGCCTACGGTAGTAAAAATTGTTGGTCCTTATGTTGGGTATTGATAAGGTCTTGCCAAAGTCCACACAAACTCTGTAAGTCAGTAGTAGTTTTGTTATTTCTAGACAACTTTTTCCGCTTTAATAACGTTTCTGCTTTTCAGGTAAATGTTATGTTTATTCTTTGGTGTTTTATGAGCTTTTCTACTCTCTCGATTTGGGAAACATTTAAATTCATTAAGATGTTATCACACTGGCTGCAGGTGTCACTTCGGGGTCATCGAATCTAATATTGAAGTTGTTGAATCTACTACGACAGCTTCCAAGGAACACTTTAATATCTGGATTTTCTTTTACAGATATTCCATACCTTTTTGTAGTATTTAAAATTTTTAAATATTTTAGTTTTTTTTTGAAACTGTATTGGCTGTAATCGTTTTTCAAGGATAAAATGTGTGCTTTCTTAAAAAAAAAAAAAAAAAAAAAAAAAAATAGTTTTAAGACTCAAAGCATGTGGGCAATTTCTATGTTCCTCCTTTTATTCTTTGGAAGTTTCCCGATAAGTAACAATTAGTGTTCAACAAATCCTACTTTTTTGTGAAAAATGCCATGGAAACTGATAAAGGATTTCAAAGAAACTAGTATTTCTTGCATTCGGCCATTATCTTGTGGCAATAAGAAGCTTCGTGTAAAGAGCCACCACCTTCTCGAGGTCTACGTTTTTCAACAGGCACCACAGAAATCAGTCTGGTCAGATGATCATCCATTGTAGACTTTTATAATTTTGTTCTTCTCTTCTGCAGTTACAGTTTAAAAACACAGTCAGGGGATGGTGGCAAGTGCCCTTCTTCCCTTGAACTGACAGACAAGTGCCTTTCATTCCATGGCCGGCAATATTAAAAACACCTAAAACTACAGTAGTTTTGAAGATACGGTAATGGCAAATCTGCCTGCATGTGCCGCTTGTCTGAGAGCAGGTCTATTAACTGAAAACAGGCTTAGCGAAAAAGTGACAAATGCCTTTTTTCCCTGGTGTCGTCGTTTATAAAACCGTCTTCGTACGGCTAGTGAAAAACAAGTACACGGTTAGAACAGTAAGAAGAATGTTAATGCCATTTAGTTTGAATTAAAATATTTCATTCCTCTAAATGTTCATGTTTATTTCTTGTCAGGATACTTTAGATATCATCACTATTGCTAAGCGGAAGATGTCGCGTGAGTACTTCAGTAATAAATGATGCTCAGAGAGTTGCAAAAGATGCAGCCATGCTAAGTAACATATAAATTATGCAGAATTGGAAACAGGAAACTTTCTACTTAACTCTTCCTGTTGATATACTTAAATTGCAATACTTTTCCTAAAGTTGACTCGTTTGATGACAGCTTACAGCTTGGATAAAATTTAACGTAATTAATCTTATTCATACAACAGAAAACAAAACTAAGATATGTTAGTAAGTTAACTTTAATTATTTATGATATACATTTTAGGCAAATCTTTTATTGCATGCGATATTGTATTATGTCCGACTTTGCTGGTGTGACAACGTAAAATATAGGAAGATATGTGCACATATAGTTTTAATAACTAGAGTCCTTTCTGCTTTTACATACCCATTATTTTCCTGTTTCTTTTAAGAGTAGGCCTATAATTAATAGTCAGTATATTCTTTTGTTTGCTCTGGAAAGATAAAACCGAAAACTAAATTATTTTATTCCATTGTACTCAAGTTTTACCTAAGTAATATTATGCGCATTTTAACATAGTTTTTGTCACAACAAACTATTTGTTTTTTCATGTAGCTATTTGCTATGTAAGTATAAAATAAAATAATAAAACAAATAATTTTTGATGTTAAGTGGAGCTACATAATGTAATGTGTGTGTAGTGTAATGTAATGTGTGTGTAGTGTAATGTAATGTGGAGCTAACTAGACAAAGAAACTACACTGCTGGACATTACATTGGATCTATGACAGATCCAATTTAAAGATATATTTACATTATAACCAATCTATAATTAGTACAATAAATATATACTTTAGTGTACAAGAAATAGAATACATTAATTTTAATAATGTACTAAAATAATAATTTTCTTTTAAAACATATCCCAGATGCCGAAAGTTCAGTGCAATAAGGGAATCAAATGTATACGGTTGAAGCAGTGACCAATTCATTAGCGGATTAAGAGAGAAAACTTGCATATGGTAATAACAAAATGTTAAGTAAAGTAAGAAAATAAAATAGCCATAGTGTGCCAAAAAGTAACATAACAGATCAGAAGAAATAACAGTAAGGTAAGGTGACCAAAATGCAAATATACAAAGCAATGTAGAGGATCAAAGTGATAACAAATATTGCAATCAACAAACGTACTGTGCTTATTATATAAGACGCGATAGTGTTACACCAGAAGCTGACAGATATAATAGAAGTAGTAGTCACAGAAGAAACAGTGACGAGGGAAGACCTTATAGAAATAATAAAGGACATTACCGTAAGAGAAGCCAGTGAACATCACCAAATCGAAAAGAAGTTAATCAGTAGGAACAAAACAGGCAAGAGAGCGTTACAGTGAATGACCGTACGGAAAACTAACTATTACTGTGGTTGGCTGCAGTGTTCAATCTCAGTCGCAACAGAAATCACTGTACTTAATAACAAGTTTATGTTTAGACTTGGAAGATGACGAAGAGGATAAATCCTTAATGATAGAGATTGACGGAGTAACTGTTAAAGAAAAATATTGAGGAATAAATCATAATTTTATTGTTGATACAGTAGCAGTAATAATTTTAGTAAGTAGTATAAAATATGACGAATTGAAGTTATTAGAGAAAAAATATATACACTGGTAAACAATCTGATAGAAATGATGAATTACCTGTAAACTCGATAACTATTGTTGGAGATACATTCAGAATTTTAAAGACGAAACGAAACAAATTAGTATTAGGACTAATTTCAACTTTCCTAATATAATATTGAATTTTGTAATACAGGCTACAATAACATTGAGGTGGCCCTACTAATAGGTTATAGTAATTTATTTAAATATGATAAAATTATTGATTTATAAAGTAATAAAATAATATTCATGTTGGAAAACACGAAAATACCTATACACCCTGTGTACCTGTATACCTGTTCCTGTTATATGTCTCTTAGTTGCCAAAAGAGACAGGGGATGTAAAAATAATGTTGCTATAATAACATGATGATAAGTCAACATACAAAAAATGAATTAATAGAAATTAACAAAATTTGGGAAAAACAAAATACTGAATGGGATGACAAGATGATGGAAATCGTACGCTTTAATGATAACAATGATGAAATAACTGATCAACAAAAGATGAAATTCATCGACTTTTACAACAAACATAGCAAGATGTTTTCTAATAAAGTAGGAAAAATAAAAGGATATGAGAATAAATCGGACATTAAAGAAAATGCTAAGTTTAATAGAAAAATCGACTCAATACCAGGATACGCAAAGAGCCTATGCAAAGAACGTTACACAAGTGAACAAATATTTCACCCTACCAGGAAGCTCATGCGTCAACCGAAATTTATCGTAAAGTGCGTGTTACAAATTCAACAGGCAATCAACTCCAGAAAAAACACACCATAAAAATTGTACAATTTATTATTCAGGAATAGGTGAAACAAAAAATTATAATTAATTTCGAGCATAATAAAAAAATCGGTATGGAAAACTATACATGACTTCCATGTTCTCAGATTATATATAAAATCATTTGGTACTGCTTTTACGCGTACCCGCAGTTATTTCGATAATGAGATTTTTGGGCTTCGAGATGTAGTGAATATCGCACATAATTTTATGTAGTGAAAGAATTGTACAAATTTTAATTTTGTATGTTGCAATATGTAGACTGGTGATTGCAATTGATTTCGTTTGTCATTTTTAATGGAAAATGACTGTAAGAGTAATTTATCACCGGGTCGTGGTTGTGACACCAAAAATTGATTATGTTAGGTTAACATGAAAACTGAAATTATACATGGAAACCAATACGTGTGTAATGTAAAACTATTTTTTGTCTAAATCCACGAAGAACACAACTCGAAATATGGCGGGAGTGGCCCAAGGGCCAACCCCTTGCCAATTATTATAAGCCTACATATCACTTTTTTGTGGCAGAACTCGTTTTTTGGTAAAATTTGTTTTCCGACAAGTACTCGTTTTGTGGTTTTGTGACTAACAAAAAACAAACATCCATTATGTAAAATTTGTAGACCATATGTTGAAATTCCTTAATACAGTGTTTTCTGTTTTTTCATTAACCATAAATATTTGTATTTTTCATTTTGTATTTGCTGTTTTTTCCAATTTGTAAACTTACAAACGTTAGGTTTATTATTTTAAGTGTTACTCTGTTATACGCATTTTATTACATGTTTAATGTTATGTTTTCTCAACCACAGCTTTTATTTAATTTAGCAGTAAACTAGAAACCCAAAACCATTATTACCTAACTACGAAATGAAAAATATCGGTATGGAGAACCATACATGACTTCCATATTCTAAGATCTAAGGGACGTATGCAAAAAAGTATTTGATTCTGTTTGAATTTGCGGCTGATATCGTTTGCCATAGAAAATACCCTTGATAGGAAAACGTTGCAGGTAAACTACCCCTTCCCATTAACCGATCTTCACCAAAAACAATAGGTCTTGAGTACTCTCCAATTTAGGGCTGCATGCAAATAATCTTTTGATTCTGTTTGAATTTGCGGCTGTTATCGTTTGCCATAAAAAAATACCCTTGTTAAAACATAAAATGTTGCAGGTAAACTACCCCTTTCCCTCAACCGATCTTCACCAAAAACAATAGGTCGTGAGTACTCTACAAATGAGGGCTGTACGCAAAACATTATTTGATTCTGTTTGAATTTGCGGCAGTTATCGTTTGCCATAGAAAAAATCTACACACACACACACACATACACTTTTCGAAAAACGACTTTTTTTCATGTTTTGAGTGTAGTACAATCAGAATCTGCAAAATCTCGAACACAATTTTTTTTTTTCCATCACCATACTTCCATTTCCTTAAGGAATATGGAAGTAACATGTTGTTACTTCCATATTCCTTAAGGAAATGGAAGTAACAACATGTATTTTCGCTTTACATTAAGAAATAGGGCAATTTACAACTAGAATTTTGTCAAAGTGAAATAAAATGTTTCCATAGAAACTACTTATTTGTTGTCAATAACGTAGCACACATATAAAACTTATAAAATATCGGTATGGAGAACCATACATGACTTCCATATTCTAAGATTTATATTTAAAATCGTTTTCGAAATGAAATATTACCATAGAAACTACTTCTTTCTACTTACTGTTTTAGCCTTAACCACAGTACTGTGGTCACTAACGTATACCACCTCACGTTATCGCACTCGATTTTCACTGATGATGGAAGTCGATGGCATTGCCGAAACGTCTGGTTTTGTAGAAAACATTGGACTACGGCCAAATATCCCGGGAAGGAATTTTAACAAAAACTACTTCTTTGTTGCTGATAACGTTGTACACATATATACAAAAAATATGCATAAAATTAATGGCTTGTATAAGTTAATGATTGATCTCCATGATAGTGCTCAAGTTTCCAAAGTTTTAATATTATGATGTCCGTAATTAAAACATCAGAGCAGGTTTAGTGTGAATGAGGGTACACCGTGGACAAAAAATTTCAACATTTCCTATTGAGCGTTGCTTAGAGTAAAGCTGCGAATCTACAGTGTATGTTTCACAGAACAAACATGCGAAAAAGAAGGAGCGCTCCGAAGTCACTCATGGACCCTCAGCATCTTGCAGAGGGTTCATTCCCTAAAGACGAAAAGTCTGTCTATGAATAGTTCCTCTGTAAACACGTGCAGTTACACTGCCCAGCGATCCACAGGAAGCAAATTGATGTCCATTTTTTCGGCTTGCACGCGTTATGTTGGTGTGGGTTTCGGCACTTAACATTTAAAAAGCGTGTAAATGTAAGAAAATAAACATGAGTGAGGCCAGAAATAACGCGTCGTGTGTGTGTGTGTGTGTGTGTGTCTTCCCTGCCTTTTTATTGCTGTAGTCATAATAATAAAATGGAAACGTAAACATTACATAACTTAGATATGCTTACCTGCCACGAACGATATATTATTTTATACATGTATATTAACTGATACTTAATTTACATTAAAATGAAAAATTTATAATTTTATTGCCTGGCAACAAAATTATTTTATTTTTAACAATTACCATTGTTTGAAAAAGTTTAAATGAATTTTCAAGTACTTTACTGTTTTAAAACGTAAAAGGTTGCAGGTAAACTACCCTTCCCCTTAACCGATCTTCACCAAAATCGAAAGTCCTTGAGATCTCTACAATTCAGGGACGTATGCAAAACATTATTTGATTCTGTTCGAATTTGCGGCTGTTATCGTTTGCCATAGAAAATATACTTGTTAAAAAAATGTTACAGGTAAACTACCCCTTCCCCTTAACCGATCTTCACCAAAAACAATAGGTCTTGAGAACTCAACAATTCAGGGCTGCATAAAATAATCATTTGATTCTGTTCGAATTTGCGGCTGTTATCGTTTGCCATATAAAATACCCTTGTTGAAAAAACGTTACAGGTAAACTACACCTTTCCCTTAACCGATCTTAACCAAAAACAATAGGTCTTGAGAACTCTACAATTCAGGGCTGTATGCAAAACATTATTTGATTCTGTTTGAATTTGCGGCTGTTATCGTTTGCCAAAAAAATATTTCCCTTGATAAAAAAAAACCGTTGCAGGTAAACTACCCCTTTCCCTCAACCGATCTTCACCAAAAACTATAGGTCGTGAGTACTCTACAAATGAGGGCTGTACGCAAAAAAGATATTTGATTCTGTTTGAATTTGCGGCAGTTATGGTTTGCCATAGAAAAAATACACACACACACACACACACACACACACACACACTCCCACACATACACTTTTCGAAAAACGACTTTTTTTCATGTTTTGAGTGTAGTACAATCAGAATCTGCAAAATCTCGAACACAATTTTTTTTTTCCATCACCATACTTCCATTTCCTTAAGGAATATGGAAGTAACAACATGTATTTTCGCTTTACATTAAGAAATAGGGCAATTTACAACTAGAATTTTGTCAAAGTGAAATAAAATGTTTCTATAGAAACTACTTATTTGTTGTCAATAACGTAGTACACATATAAAACTTATAAAATATCGGTATGGAGAACCATACATGACTTCCATATTCTAAGATTTATATTTAAAATCATTTTCGAAATGAAATGTTACCATAGAAACTACTTCTTTCTACTTACTGCTTTAGCCTTAACCACAGTACTGTGGTCACTAACGTATACCACCTCACGTTATCGCACTCGATTTTCACTGATGATGGAAATCGATGGTATTGCCGAAATGTCTGGTTTTGTAGAAAACATTGGACTACGGCCAAATATCCCGGGAAGGAATTTTAACAAAAACTACTTCTTTGTTGCTGATAACGTTGTACACATATATACAAAAAATATGCATAAAATTAATGGCTTGTATAAGTTAATGATTGATCTCCATGATAGTGCTCAAGTTTCCAAAGTTTTAATATTATGATGTCCGTAATTAAAACATCAGAGCAGGTTTAGTGTGAATGAGGGTACACCGTGGACAAAAAATTTCAACATTTCCTATTGAGCGTTGCTTAGAGTAAAGCTGCGAATCTACAGTGTATGTTTCACAGAACAAACATGCGAAAAAGAAGGAGCGCTCCGAAGTCACTCATGGACCCTCAGCATCTTGCAGAGGGTTCATTCCCTAAAGCCGAAAAGTCTGTCTATGAATCGTTCCTCTGTAAACACGTGCAGTTACACTGCCCAGCGATCCACAGGAAGCAAATTGATGTCCATTTTTTCGGCTTGCACGCGTTATGTTGGTGTGGGTTTCGGCACTTAACATTTAAAAAGCGTGTAAATGTAAGAAAATAAACATGAGTGAGGCCGGAAATAACGCGACTTTTGTGTGTGTGTGTGTGTGTGTGTGTGTGTGTGTGTGTGTGTGTGTGTGTTCAATGCCTTTTTATTGCTGTAGTCATAATAATAAAATGGAAACGTAAACATTACATAACTGAGATAGGCTTACCTGCCACGAACGATATATTATTTTATACATGTATATTAACTCATACATAATTTACATTAAAATGAAAAATTTATAATTTTATTGCCTGGCAACAAAATTATTTTATTTTTAACAATTACCATTGTTTGAAAAAGTTTAAATGAATTTTCAAGTACTTTACTGTTGTTAAAACGTAAACGGTTGCAGGTAAACTACCCTTCCCCTTAACCGATCTTCACCAAAATCGAAAGTCCTTGAGATCTCTACAATTCAGGGACGTATGCAAAACATTATTTGATTCTATTCGAATTTGCGGCTGTTATCGTTTTACCATAGAAAATATACTTGTTAAAAAAATGATACTGGTAAACTACCCCTTCCCCTTAACCGATCTTCACCAAAAACAATAGGTCTTGAGAACTCTACAATTCAGGGCTGCATGCAAATAATCTTTTGATTCTGTTTGAATTTGCGGCTGTTATCGTTTGCCATATAAAATACCCTTGTTAAAAAAACGTTACAGGTAAACTACACCTTTCCCTTAACCGATCGTAACCAAAAACAATAGGTCTTGAGAACTCTGCAATTCAGGGCTGTATGCGAAACATTATTTGATTCTGTTTGAATTTGCGGCTGTTATCGTTTGCCAAAAAAAATATTTCCCTTGATAAAAAAAAAACCGTTGCAGGTAAACTACCCCTTTCCCTCAACCGATCTTCACCAAAAACTATAGGTCGTGAGTACTCTACAAATGAGGGCTGTACGCAAAAAAAATATTTGATTCTGTTTGAAGTTGCGGCAGTTTTGGTTTGCCATAGAAAAAATCTACACACACACACACACACACACACACACACACACACACACACACACACACACACACACACACACACACACACACACACACACACACACACAGGCTCACACACATACACTTTTCGAAAAACGACTTTTTTCATGTTTTGAGTGTAGTACAATCAGAATCTGCAAAATCTCGAACACGATTTGTTTTTTCCATCACCATACTTCCATTTCCTTAAGGAATATGGAAGTAACAACATGTATTTTCGCTTTACATTAAGAAATAGGGCAATTTACAACTAGAATTTTGTCAAAGTGAAATAAAATGTTTCCATACAAACTACCTATTTGTTGTCAATAACGTAGTAGACATTTAAAACTTATAAAATATCGGTATGGAGAACCATACATGACTTCCATATTCTAAGATTTATATTTAAAATCATTTTCGAAATGAAATGTTACCATAGAAACTACTTCTTTCTACTTACTGCTTTAGCCTTAACCACAGTACTGTGGTCACTATCGTATACCACCTCACGTTATCGCACTCGATTTTCACTGATGATGGAAGTCGATGGCATTGCCGAAATGTCTGGTTTTGTAGAAAACATTGGACTACGGCCAAATATCCCGGGAAGGAATTTTAACAAAAACTACTTCTTTGTTGCTGATAACGTTGTACACATATATACAAAAAATATGCCTAAAATTAATGGCTTGTATAAGTTAATGATTGATCTCCATGATAGTGCTCAAGTTTCCAAAGTTTTAATATTATGATGTCCGTAATTAAAACATCAGAGCAGGTTTAGTGTGAATGAGGGTACACCGTGGACAAAAAATTTCAACATTTCCTATTGAGCGTTGCTTAGAGTAAAGCTGCGAATCTACAGTGTATGTTTCACAGAACAAACATGCGAAAAAGAAGGAGCGCTCCGAAGTCACTCATGGACCCTCAGCATCTTGCAGAGGGTTCATTCCCTAAAGCCGAAAAGTCTGTCTATGATTCGTTCCTCTGTAAACACTTGCAGTTACACTGCCCAGCGATTCACAGGAAGCAAATTGATGTCCATTTTTTCGGCTTGCACGCGTTATGTTGGTGTGGGTTTCGGCACTTAACATTTAAAAAGCGTGCAAATGTAAGAAAATAAACATGAGTGAGGCCAGAAATAACGCGACTTTTGTGTGTGTGTGTGTGTGTGTGTGTGTGTGTGTGTGTGTGTGTGTGTGTGTGTGTGTGTGTGTGTGTGTGTGTGTGTGTGTGTGTGTGTGTGTGTGTGTCTTCCCTGCCTTTTTATTGCTGTAGTCATAATAGTAAAATGGAAACGTAAACATTACATAACTGAGATAGGCTTACCTGCCACGAACGATATATTATTTTATACATGTATATTAACTCATACATAATTTACATTAAAATGAAAAATTTATAATTTTATTGCCTGGCAACAAAATTATTTTATTTTTAACAATTACCATTGTTTGAAAAAGTTTAAATGAATTTTCAAGTACTTTACTGTTGTTAAAACGTAAACGGTTGCAGGTAAACTACCCTTCCCCTTAACCGATCTTCACCAAAATCGAAATTTCTTGAGATCTCTACAATTCAGGGACGTATGCAAAACATTATTTGATTCTGTTCGAATTTGCGGCTGTTATCGTTTGCCATAGAAAATATACTTGTTAAAAAAATGTTACTGGTAAACTACCCCTTCCCCTTAACCGATCTTCACCAAAAACAATAGGTCTTGAGAACTCTACAATTTAGGGCTGCATGCAAATAATCTTTTGATTCTGTTTGAATTTGCGGCTGTTATCGTTTGCCATATAAAATACCCTTGTTAAAAAAACGTTACAGGTAAACTACACCTTTCCCTTAACCGATCTTAACCAAAAACAATAGGTCTTGAGAACTCTACAATTCAGGGCTGTATGCGAAACATTATTTGATTCTGTTTGAATTTGCGGCTGTTATCGTTTGCCAAAAAAAATATTTCCCTTGATAAAAAAAAACCGTTGCAGGTAAACTACCCCTTTTCCTCAACCGATCTTCACCAAAATCGAACGTCCTTGAGATCACTACAATTCAGGGACGTATGCAAAACATTATTTGATTTTGTTCGAATTTGGGGCTGTTATCGTTTGCCATATAAAATACCCTTGTTAATAAAACGTTGCTGGTAAACTACCCCTTCCCCTCAACCGATCTTCACCAAAAACAATAGGTCGTGAGTACTCTATAAATCAGGGCGGTATGCAAAAAATTATTTGATTCTGTTTGAATTTGCGGCTGTTATTGTTTGCCAAAGAAAAAAATCTACGGACACACACACACACACACACACACACAGACACTTTTCGGAAAACGACTTTTTTTCATGTTTTGGATGTAGTACAATCAGAATCTGCAATAATCTCGAACACGATTTTTTTTGCCATCACCATACTTCCATTTCCTTAAGGAATATGGAAATAAAAATTACCTCCTCCCTCATCATCTACCATTTTAATTTATAGAAAATTACCCCTTCCCTTTCAACTACCCTTTTCATTTATAGATATTTCACCTACCTTTCTACAGTGGATTATTATGACCTTCTTTTAAGGATACTTTAATTATCAAAATTAAGCACTTTACTCTTGTTAAAACGTAAAATGTTGCCGGTTAACTACCCCTTCCGCTTAACCGATCTTCACCAAAATCAATAGGCTTCGAGTACTCTACAATTCAAAACTGTATGCAAAAAATTATTTGATTCTGTTTGAATTTGCGGCAGTTATCGTTTGCCATAGAAAAATTCTACACACAGATAAACAGACAGACAGACACACACACACACAGACACTTTTCGAAAAATGCCTTTTTTTCATGTTTTGAGGTTAGTACAATCAGAATCTGCCATTATCTCGAACACGGTTTTTTCGCCATGACCATACTTCCATTTCCTTATGGAACGTGGAAGTAAAAACGATCTTACGTGTATCACACGTAACTTATGATAGAATAATGTACACGTAAAATCCTCTGGCAGGAACCACTAGAGGTTTTTCAGTTACGTAAAAATTACTGGTACTTCACGAAATGAAAAATTCTGTCTAAATGTACACTCCTATGGTGAGATTCAAGCGAGTGGTGAGCCGTTAAAAGAATATAAAAATCATAGATTAAGCTTACGTTTAAGCCTTGAAGCAGGTTTTAACTGGGGGGAGTAGGACAATTGAGGGCAAAGGCGTGGAAAGAACAAAAGGGATTACCTGCATCGTTGAAGAACAGAAAAAATTTAGTGGCGGTCCGAGGGCGAATATGCGAAATACCGCCCATGTGTTGATGATCAAGTTTCAACTATGAGCTGCAACATTCGACAGCTGAAAACGAACTGACTCCGCCAGCATGTGGTCGGCGTGAACAGGTAGAGTGCTAGGCAAAGCATTCGTTAGGGGCGCGAGTCGATTCACGTACACGCGCTTGAGTCGAGTTAAATTACGTAAACATTTCATGTGCCAGAATACCGGACATCCATTATGAATGATAAATAAGTAATTCTGTTTTTACTTACTTACAAAATATAAACAAAAAAATGATACCTCATTTGTTATAGCAAACAATTCAATTTAACATGTGCAGAACGACAATTTGAAATTACATTTTATAATGATTCCACACAACTGAATTTTAACTGCATGAGTATCTAGTTATACAAAGATACTTACTGTAGAAAGCGATTACAATCATAACTAACATATATATTGGTGGTTTCTTAACAATTACGTGTACTTGGTAAGATTTAATGTTTTATATTGAATAGTGCAAACTTGAATATAAAAATGTGTTTTGAAATAATTGCAATTCTGCAAATTTCAGTTTTACTAAAAAATCATAACATATCATAACAAAGATTGGGTTATTTTTAAAAATAAGTTACGGAACATTGTGTGCTTTTTGAAAATTGTAGATTTCTGCCTAATTTTTTTGATCTGCCTTCTTGCCTAATTATCAGCTTCCTTTTATCGTTATGATTTTAGACGTGTGATACTAATAAGTATATCCTAAATCTGTTATTCACCTTCCGCTTGTTTATGCTGCTTGTTGAACGCTTTCATTTTATAATTCTGCATATTTGGTCCTAAGTATTAATAGCGTTTTCTAATAACTTACTTTGAATTGCTACAATGAAATCCATTAGACACTATGTCTTTACTATGCCCGTCAGGTAATGAATTAACATCATAGATAACAGACAAGCCATCTTGAGTATGAATTAGTTAACACAGTAACGCAGTCATATTATGCATGCCTAAATGACGTGTCTTTTGAATGGAAATATAAGATGTTGATTACAATATGTTGTGTTAAAACGTATAATAAGTCCCTGCAAATAATTTTGACAGTCTTTAACATGCCAAGCATTTGGCTGTCATATCCATATCCTGTCACTTCGTAAAAATTTATCTATGTAAATTTTAATCATGCTAACTTTCTCGGCAATTGGTTCATCAGTAAATACTCTAATAGAGACAGCACAGATCAGGTCGAGTTTTACAAGGAAGTCACTGGCCGAAGGTACAAGAAAGGTCTCGAAAATAAAAGAGGCAAAGAGAGCAGCATGGATATTATGTAGATTTGATAGGAAAAAACAGAACAACAGATAAATCAGAAGGTAATGAGTGGAAATATTAACGCGAAAGGTAGATATACACAAAAGGTAAAAACAAATCACCAATTTCAGTTAAATCTCTGAAGAAAGAATTAATCATAATTAGTGTACAATGTAGTGACTAAAAATGTCCTGCAGGGTATAAAATAATGTTGCCAGGGTATTGGCAATGTTGCTTCACGTATTGTATTTCAGTAATCTTCATAATATTGAATATTAGCATGTTAATCATAGTACATAAGCTATAAACTAATTGTATGAAACAGTAATAGTTAATCTTGTTAAATAGATTTATATTAGTAACCATATGTCTGGCATAGTAATGCCCATAGATATAATGATAATTTGGAATTAGATTTTGTTGTAATACAGACTTTAAACATTTATGTATTATTCAAAAATAAATTTGTAGTTGTTTTTCATTTGGTTGTGGCTGTATTATAATCCATAAATTATTAGGTCTTTCCCTTAAATAAAGTATATATGTTTCAAGTACAAAGTCATCTTTTTATCTCGTGGTTTAAAACAACAGAACTGGATATAATCATAATTTTTAGAATTAGGATTGTCATTGCATTAACAAATATATTAGCTACTATAACCTAGCATATTGTGAAACACTGTGCCGTTAAATACTTGGCGAAGGATAAACACATTTTCCATTTTAGGCAGAGTTGCCTTCGTATACTGTTCTGAGGTGGCTGTTTGTCAAAATGATTTATTTATTCAGGCACAACGATTTCTGGACACTGCAGGACAGAGCAGAAAATATACTGGGAAAAGATATCTATGTTTATACATATAAAAATATGTGTGTCTTCAACAATTTAAAGTAAAGAAGTAAAGGTTGACGCTTTCATTGAAGTTCTAAAATTTTACGAAAACAAGTACTTTCATTTCAAAAGAGTCTCGCACCCTAAGACCATGTTGGGAGAATATACTCTTTATTTTATTTTCTTTTGTTATTTCCCTGTTGTCATATAAATTGTTGGTGCTACAAGTACTACGAGTTACAAACATTTTCTTGGTTTGAACTTGGTTTTTTGTTTGTACGTTTGTCTTGAAGATATTTTTATCCAGCTACGATCTTCCCACCGCTGTTGGTGGCTACACCTATGATTTATTGTTGGACAATAGTTTAATGTTGATAGCATCTGATCAGCATCTTATTAGCCGTCTCATTATCTGATAAACTTTATTAACCATTAAATGCAAATATTCGTACCATGTTAGTATTACTCTTTCTTGTCGAATATGGGATCCTTCATTGCAGTTCGTTAATAAGCTTTATTGGTGCATTTTAGATTTAATGTAAGCCATTACTTATTGTGATTTCTAGTTTGGAGAATCCTGACAACCGCTTTTGAGCAGGGCAGCTTATCATCAGATCGGAATAACAGCTACACTAAAATAAAACTTTCTCTTTTATAAATATTTGTATTTAAAATTCCCTTATATAATATTTTTGTGACACCTATTTTGTTTTTATCTTTTTTGTCGCCTACCAGTGTACACTCAGTCTTTAATGTCTGCCTTACTTGAATAGAATTACTTGCATTCTTTACATTTTAATTTACATACCCAAATATTCTCTTAGATTAAGATGTTTTACACAATTTTTTTTACCGTGTCAAAAATTGTTTTACATTTTTGTTTTTTGTTTGTTTTTATAAACATATGTTAGAATATTGTAAACACTTTGTTAACTTTCTTTTTTATTACGTTAGTGACTCAAACATTTCCTACCACTCTTTTCCTATGTATAGAGCGCTACCATTCTTTAGAAAATACTAAAGAATGTCAGAATACTGACATTATGTCGGTTTTCTGAATTTATAAATTTTTAGTCTATTCTTATCAATCATTTAACAGTACGTTTAAATTTGTGTAATTCAATTTCTTATCTATTTTGTCTTCCTTTCACTGCATATTTTCATCGCTACTCTTCACTTCACTTAAAAGCTTTAATCTGTCTAATACTACTTTCCTAAATCATTCATCACACTGAATTTAAGTGTAATTTTCATGATAATGTAATTTGGTATCTTGGCGTTCAATTGGTTTTGCTTTGTAGTTGACAACTTAGGACTTTAGGGTGAATTGCGAACAGAACGTGCGCGTGAATTCCTACAGTTCAATTATCCGGTCTATGCCTCTGCTGCCTATGAATGAAAATTTAGATCACGTTGCACGATAGAGAATAGTATTATGCACGCCGGCATATTTTCACGGCGTAAAGGTTCCTTGGAAACGCATAGTAAGCAGAATATCTGTAGTATCACAGCGGAATTTTAAACATGCTAAATTGAAACGTATTAATTCAAAGTGTGTTCATTTAGCAGTCTACGTATTAAATGTGATAAGGCAATTTGTGTGGTTTGCGCCATTTTGTATATGTTAGTGTAAGTTACATTTGAAAAAATTACGTTAATAAAGAAGAAGTAATTAGTCTACGATGACAACGTATAAATACGTTTCCGTCGACAGAGTTTGCAGTAACCTATCCAATTAACTTTTAAAGACAATAGTCTCCGTGATTTTAATTTTGCACTATCTAAAGTACAGTGTATCTGACACACCAGTACTAATAAAAATTACTTTCTTATTGTATTGTTTGTTTGTCAAAGATCGAGGCTGTAGTAACTGGAGACAGAATCATTATGACTGTCGTACAATTAAAGAAGCGCCTAGGATAACGTGTAGAACTTCTAACCTGCAATTGCAATGGTCTCATACAAAACGTGTATATCAGATGTTACGAACTGATAAGATGTATTTTTACACCACACTCATTGTGCCAAATACACTAATGGTTAACACAATATTAAATGAAATAATAAATCCACTTTGTATTTTACAAATGCCAATATAAAAGGAAAACAGCCTGCAGGAAATGTGAGGAAAAGGTGTAATGATAAGCAAGTCGACGTAATATACATGACATAGTAAAAATAGAATTTTATAACACAGATAAGCTTACACTTGTATCAGTAAAAAAGTAATATTTAAATCAGGCAGACAAATTTCTCAGTTTTCCTAGCATAATACAACATAATTTGTCATTATTTTGCCTTCTGTAGCGAGGCCTCGACCATTCATATTGTAACGTGACACACAATAGCACAAGATTTACAAGCATAATTAATGGATGAAAAGCTGTATACTAAAGGAAAATAATAACTTATTAAATGAAGAATGGTAGCACAACACCACTAACTAATTTTGACTTAGACAATGACGATGACTAGACCCAATAGAATGGATAAGGTGAGACAGAAACAATAATTCAAGACACTAATAACAACAAGTATAAGAACCCAAATATTAACAAGAATGATATAGAAATACGAGTAGAAAATTAGATAGGAAAATAAATAACATGCAACCTATAGTAAAAATAAAAGAACATAAAATGAAAAAACAAAAATACTAATAAAATATAGAAAGAATGTTAATAAATAAGCTATCAAAAGCCACTAAAATAAAATAAAATGGAATAAAAATAATTCATTGGGAAGGTGATAATAAGTAACAAACATTGATAGGACCCAGCATAGATAAATACATAAATCTAGATTAAGATGGTAGGAGGTGAACACCAAAAGTGATAAATGATTAATAACCAAAAATGAACCATTATAGGACCCACAATAGTGAATGAACTACATTAACACTAGTTAAGAAAGTGCAGTGTAGTCAACTATGAAATAATAAACTTGTAATAATAGATTATAAGTCATCTAGTAAGCAACATATAATAATTACAGTATAAGTAGGATAAGGTATATGTTGTTTTAATGTTAATGAAGAAATGTTATAAAGTTATATTTAGATTCTTTAAAATGAGTTTATAAGGGAATATTAGGGCATAGATAATTGTTCAATTTTGTTATAGATTTCTTTGTTAGTAATTATGTTGAGAATTACGTTATACAAAACCATTCAAATCATGTAAAACTTCAGATACAGGAATGGAACTAAAAAGAGTTATTAAATAATTATATAATGTTATATGATGATTAAAATGATATGATTTAAGTTAGTTTGTTTCAGTAATAATGTTTAGTAGCATGTAAAGTTAACATAAATAACTATAAACCATTGTAATGAGTATAGGGTAGGTGAATTATGAACTCTAGGCATTAGGCCTAGAACTGATAACCAGAAATTTGTGAAATTTAAGATAAAGCAATAGCCATTCAGAAAATAAAGTGTATAATCTGTTTAGGTTTCATAATAATAGTGTAGGACACAAAACTGGATAAATAATAATTAGTTTAAATGTAATTAACAAAAGAAAAACCAACCAAATGAAAAAATAGTAATCTGTAATAATTTGACAGAAGGTAATTTTGTGTGGTATCAAAATAATTTGTAAACAAAGAGCAAACTAATGGTGTTATTGTAGTTAATATTACAGGTAGTATAAGGAAGTTATAATAATTTGAAGATTTTTAATGATTTTGTACAGAAAAACGTTAGTTTGATATAACAATGTTATAAATTATCAACCAATGGGAATTAGTTTTTTAAAGGAGGTTGCCATAACAACCAAACTTTGTTACAAGGAAACCGTTCATAAATTGTATCATTCCATTATTGGAGTTTGAGTAGGGTGGATGTATGAAACCCACAAAGGTATAAAAAGAAGTAGTTCAGCCAATTTTATCAAAAGTACTGATTAAGAAGATAAACTAAATCACAGTAATAGCACTGATAGTAAACCAATAAATACATTCATCAAAAGAAATAAAAATTAACCAGCAGAAATTGCCGAAGAAGCCCAAGTGAAGGAATAACAACCCACTGAAGGAAGAAAATAGCTGAAAACGTAAATGAACCCTGGCACCAACCTTAACCAATAGGACTGAGGGAAATTAAACATCGTAACCAGATCATTAACGAAAATTGAACTTGGAATTCACCGAACTACCCAAGAAAGGACAAGCAGCAGTATTCGAGAGACGTATTACCCTGAATAGCAGAGACGAAGGAGTTTTAAGTATATTTTATATACGACTTCACTGAAAAACACAAGACAATCAACCATAAGTGAACTAAACTTTTCACACCACTTATCACTTTTAGTAAACACATGAACTTGATTTTAGTTAACCAACATCTCAATTTGAATAACTATATAAATCCAAATTATGATTTTTTAAGAAATATATTTTAAAAACGGAAGGGTTACTAACCTATAAAACACTAGTTCCCATATCGGTAATTTACCACAATAATTTAAGTATGTCACCTGTACTATAATATTTATAAGGTATATTGTAAGATTTTGTACTTTTATTAGTTTATATAACAACATTTTCTGTAGACCTGAGAATTAAATAAACGAAGAAAACTAAACGCCATTGCAGTGAGTCTACATAAACACGAGCGGACAGAATAGCCAACCGCGAATAGTTAAACATGCCGGCACAAAAATAAGAATTATATTTTGAAGGAATTTGTAGAAATAGAACCCTATTAATAATGGTTAATACAACTTAGTACAAACGTTAAACTGTATGTTTGATTTTATTCAAGAAAATATAAAATTTTGAGCAAGAAAATATAGAATAATTAACTTTACGATTTCGATTTACTGAGGAGAGTTGGCCAACCAGACGTAGAGGCAGTAAATTCGAATTTGACGACCGAACGGGTGAGTAGATATTCGACATTCGTAAGTATTTTAAAAAGCAGTTACGAAGGCTCGTTACAATATGCATACCTACGAATTCGATAAAACATATGCCACTTAAGGTACATAATTTTATAACAATATTCACCTCAATTGTGTGTGTGTGTGTAACTGTGTAATTGTGTATTGTAACGTTAAACGTATTATAAAAATGAATACACTTTTCTGACCATACACTAGTCATTTACATATAATTCACTCGTTAATTACTAGCTAATTATGGCAGTAATTAACGTTAATTAATATGACGTCTTGTTATTGCACTTTTTAGCAATAATTTTGCATCATCATACGCGTATATTATATATTATGTCAATATACTCCTTAATAAATTAAGGAGCGGTCGTGGCGTAGTGGCTTGGATTCTCGCCGGGGCCATCTGATTTAGATACGACCGTTCCCTCTTGCAAGTCGATGACAAACCAGCGAGAGGTATCGCTGGTATAAACCTAGTATAAACCCTCCCCAACTATGCCGTTCGGATCCGGCGTTAAACTGTAGGTCCCATATAAATGTGAGAGACTCCATAACACACGCACCACGGATATATGCGGGGAGGGTACAAACCTGTCGAAAGACTGAGGACCCAATAAATACGCGTTTAAATGCCCGTAATCTAATGGTGTTCTTAGAATTGTGATATGTCTTTGGTAACAGGTAAAAAACGTATTATTAATTTATTTTAATCCTGTACAATACCTGATTTAATGACAAAACCAACAATTTATACGTATTTCCCCTCTCGTCCAACTATGCATGTCGGTACTGGCATACACACACAGACACACAAACGGTGTATTTACACTGTCAGAGCAGGTGTACACTTTCGACAAGCTGTCGCCTGCACACGCACAAAATATTTAAAACTATTCGTCTTATTCTTTTTACAGTAATTATTTACAAAACATACCGCCCAGAGTACATATGTAAATATATGTATTGTTGCAATACATTGTAATAGATAGAATATGGATATAAATTAGTAATTCAACCCTGAGCATATGATAGCATGTTGAAATGAAATTTGTATAATCAAAGGCTGCAGGTTTGTACAATGTATGATCAGATATAAGAGACATGTTCATTTTGTTAGTTTTAAGTAAATGTTAGACAATAAGAAAGACAATTAGTGTTGTGAAGTGGTTCGGAAGTATGCGTAGGCACGTGGCAAGTGCGCGTGTGCGAGAAAATGTAACTAGGTTACGGGATAATTATAAAAAACGTGTTAAATTAAATAACGTTTGTGAAAATAAAAAGTCTGACATGAGACTTGCAAGAGAATATGCAAAATAAATAGACCTATCAAGTAGATTTGCTTGTATATTAAATAATGGAATATATAAATTTTTTTATTAGGAAAATTTTATGACCTTGTAGAAAAGTAATAAAATTAAACTAGTTTTTTCGACGAGCTTAAATTTGCTCTCGGACAGTATAATGCATGAATAAATTTATCTTAACGCCAGTTGCAGGGAAGGAGTGTATAGCACCCAAGAAACTTTGGAGAAATTGGCTAAGATTTTAGTTGATTTCTTATTTCGAGTCAGTCAATACTGTCTCTCTCTGAACTCAAAAACGTGCAGACGTGCTGATCGAGTCTAGGCGCTTGGTCTACGAAAGCGTACGAAGACAAGTCCGAAAGTTCGCGAGTTCATGTTTGAATAATGCAAATCCGGGGTAGTACACGATTGTTCGTATAGAAATTGAAGACACTTGAAGGTTTCTGAATTATTGTGTGCGTTCAATACACAGAATAAAAATAGAAAAATTAATTAACTACAATTTATAGAAGTGTTCAACCCGAGAACGGCCCTGAGCGCTGGACAACAGGAGAAGATCGCTGCGGTATCCTGAACCTATATCCAGAGTGAACTGGTGTTTGTCTACACCAGTTTTGCAGACCGGAAGATCACCATCGTGATCGTCATTCGTCATAAAAGGAAGTGATTTGTATTTTTTTGGGTATAAACTTTAAAGGAACTTCTAAACTACAAAAACTAAAAAACTTATATAAGAAACTGTATTAGGTTATAAGAGAAAAATTACTTAAATTTGTAAAAAGGTCAACAGAGACGGAATACTTAGCTTGTTTTGTTGTCATAAACAGTATTATGCATTTGTAGTTATCATAAATAAATCCGGAACCATTTCAATATACGACTCAACCGACTTCTTATTCTATGCGACCCCTGGACATCGCAATATAGGCCTACATGTTTACATCACAAAAATAAATAATTAACACACACACACACACACTACTACGACAATTACGTAACGCTCTTGAAAATTCGTCAGAAGCAAGTTTGTAAACGTTCTGTATATTTCTCGGTTAGGCTAGCAGGTGCATTGTCTCTGGCAAGGCCGTGCACTCAAGTAGCTCCCAGAGTGTTCGAGGACCCATAAGTACCCAAATTATGACGGCAACCGTCGAAAGTATGGAACATAGTTCTGGAACCTCTGCGGGACCTCTATAACCAACAGCGGCCGGCTTAGAAGTTAGTTGCTTGGCGGAATTGTAGGGTGCGGATCAGTGAATCGAAGTGATAAGACATGTTAATAGAGTTGGTGTTAAATTTCTATTATTCAGTGTGCGTTATCGAATAATTGTTGCGACTTACGATTCGATTGTGTTATTAACGGTCTAGCGTAAAAAGTTAACTAACTGTGAATTACTGTGTGCGGAATTCTGTAATGTGACTTGTATTACTTGTCGTGACAATGTTAATTGAGTGATATTTATTTTGTTACATTAGTGTGTGTTGAACAATACTAGACGTAATGCGTTGTTGTTTGCAAGTGACTATGGTTATTTAAACTGTTATTAAATCTGGACCTAACGATTTCTTTGGCTACAAATTACTTTATTATACTGTTTTAACAGCATATCTATTAAACATCGACTACATTTTAAACATCTACACACCACACGCACGACCATAATTTTCGAGCTCAAGTATTAGAGGATGTATAAAGAGAACAGACACTGTAATGCATTTAGTAGTACATGTAATATAACTATTAGACATTTCTTTAAAGGGAAAATAAGCTAGCTCAGGTGAAGTAAATTATTATCTAACAATTAATATTCCGTATTGAAAAATAGTTCAATACCTATTATTAATACTCGGACAAGTAGTGGGCAACAGATGAACCACTTCAAAATGTATAATAGGTCTGATACAAAATTTTAAATTGCTCATAGTTAAATTACTTTTATCGGAAGACGTATGTAAGTAAATACATCGTGAAGTGAATACATTTATGTAAATTTCTCCAAGACAAAGAGATAGCAATAACTTAAGATATATAGAGGTATCTATCTGATACCCTTGAACAAACCATGTCTGTTGAATTATTCATGCATCATATATTCAAGCTCACACAATTCAAATTTATACATGTCGTACACACGGTGAAATCGAATATATATTAGTAGGGGCCAAAGATTTAGATTTTTGTAGTAACTATACTTTTATTCATTGAAATAAAAGACATTACAATATAATAATTTAAAACATTTTCAAGGATTAAATTTAAAATGTTTTTTATTATGTTAAACATTTCTAGGTTTATTATTAAGTGCTTTTAGTTTATTATTTTAATTTTCTCTTATAACAACATTTTATTTAAGAGAAGGCATTTGAATAGGCACAAAACATTTCACGTCAATTTTCTCAAGCAGTAAAATAAGTATTAATAATAAACTACAGTAATGTAGATTGATATGTCTATAATTTGTCTACAATTAAGTCTACAGTTAAATAAAACAAAAACTCCCTTTGAATTAAATAAACAATAAAAAATTCTAAGAACCGTTGTAGCAATTGGAGTGTTACATTTCTAAAAACTATAATAAAAAAAATAAAAACTAAGTGTAATGCGGTCACATGAGAGCTGAGCGATCTGCATCACTGTTATAACGTTATGTATGTACGTATAGATATTAATTTAAAACTGAGAAACTATTCCTTCATACTTTATTTTTATAGTTTTGATGCACAAATTTAATTCTTTGATTAATTTAGAAGATTATTTTAATACATTAAAATAATCCTCATCATTTGGACCATGACGCAGCTCTTCTAAATCCTCAGGTTACCAATTAAATATAATCACAATTTTAAGGTAACAACTTTTTCTTTTGATTATCACTAACATGCAGTTAAATGTTCAAGGTAACAACTTTTATTTTCACTATCACGTGTTTTAGATAATTTTATGTATAACAATATTTCTCTTATTCTATGATGCGACATCATCGATTGAATTCTGCATCGTAAAATGGGCATTGAGTTTGATATTAATAATAATAATAATAATAATAATAATGATAATAACAATAAAACTTTGTTGTTTACCGTGAAAAATGTTTTAGTTACAATTTTTGATAAGGCACGTATACGATCGAAAACTGAAATATATGCTAATTCAGTCTTTAAAACACGTACCCACTGACGTTTGTGGAGCCTCGTATCCTTGATTTTTCTCGTAATTATAAAATACACCTATGTGTAAATTAGATAAACTAGGAAGATATTTATGGAAAATCGATCACTAGCTTCATGAAAAGGTAATTGAACTGAGCAAACGTTTAATTCATAAACAATATTTGATTATTTTACATAGTTATACGTCTCTTCAAGTGGGTACAGACGATTCGATTTTTCTGTAAAAAACGAAAACCTTTTTTTTATCAAATTATACCTGATTTTCTTTAAAATAATTTTGTTTTAACACCTGTTTCTCACGATTTCGAAAATCTGCCTTTGTAACAAGTTTAGTAACTTTTATTAGTGCCATTCCTTAAGTTTTTCTGATCAGCAGAGAAATTATCAATTAAGATGTAAAAGTAGTAGCAGTATTGCATTTAAAGACATGTTTTAGCATGCGATTGACTTGTGTTTGTAACAGATTTCTGGAATATTGTGTGCGAATCACCTGATAGTAACACGGAGACACGCATATGAGGGAAATGGGCGCGAGTGAATACGAGAATGTTTCAGGTACACTGATATAGTCGGAGACACAGCCTTGTGCATGCAGCTAGTATAGATGAAATTCAGTAGTTAATATTGCTCAGAGGTGTACTTTGAATGACGGAGAAATAGGAGCTATAACGGAGAACATTCTTTTTTTTTACGTTGAAGTGTGCCTATGCGAGAGTTTGTGTCTGTTTAGCGGTAGCAGAATTCTTTTAAACGTTTGAACATGCACATTGGATTAATGTGTTTATAAATCAACATCAACTGATTACATATACGAAACATAAAGTAAATTTGTAATAACTTGTATACTTTTATGACTCTTGTGGGATATTAGTTTTTCCATTCTAAGTCTAAAATACAGGGTGACGTACTCTAACGCTTCCTATGCGAATTCAGATACTAATGTGTGTATTGCTAATAACGGGTGGGGCAGCTTTAATAGTTTAGTAATAGATTGTCTCCCAAAAATTCTTTTTATTTATACTAGATTCAAGAACACCATTCAATGTTTGAAAAGAACACCTATTAAATCCCTCTGCATCACACATTCGTCTAAATGGCGTTGGAAGCTCGCCATTACTCCTTGTAGCATTCTGATGCTGTCATTCAATTCCTATATGGTAGCACAATTTATCTAGAAAACCTCTTGCTTCAGAAACTGCACAAGAAAATCAGCACATATTAGATTGGGAGATTGGCGCGGCCTAAGAGATTTAGCCATACCGAAAATTAATCCGTGTGGGTAAGTATAGCTCAAAACGCCCATTCACATTCACATTCAGAATGTGTGCGCGATCGCCTAGTCTTGTTCGAACCGTGAATTATCAAAATTCACATTCAGTGTCCGTAATGATTCAGGGAAAAAATGTCGAACAGGATCCTCTGAGAACATTTATTTGTGACAGTTACAGCCACACCTTTTTCGTCATCGACAAAACACAGCCCGGTAATTCCAAAAGAAGCACACCACACGGTGACACGGGAGCTGTGCTTTATGAGCACTTGATGTGGGTTTACATCGCAAACACACATAACCCAAATTTTATTTACTTACAGTGCTATATCTGCCCTAATTAAGGTGTGGATTTTTTCGAAGATCACATATAGTTATTGCATGTAACCATATCTTAAGGCTAAATTTCTTGCTAATTTAGAGTTTATCTGGGTGAAAATAGAGATTCTCTTGTATGAACGATTAGAAATTTTCAAAGCTGTAGAATGTCGCCGTGCAGATCCTTTTAGACAACCCAAGATTCAGTCATTTCTGGTGCCCGCAATGACATTTCCCACGCTTCTTGTTTGCCGTAACCAGCATATTCTGTTAATCTAAAGAAGTTGCCACCATCTGTCACATTTCCATGGCGTCTCAAGTTGAAATATCAAGTATTTCAACACTTGTAAATTGTGTATCATTTATAGTTACGTTATTCTTTAAATACGTTTAAACAGCGAAAGCACAATGATCAGAAATTTAGCTCTCCATGACGAACAAACAAACAAAATTGTATACCGTTAATAAAAGAGCCCCGCGAAGTGTTTACTAGCATTTTTACATTACGCCATTGCACTTCCTAAGTCAAAATATTCTATGAACGATTCACAGCTGGTAATAGGCGAATACAATAAAGCCGACCTTGCAATATTAAAACATGAAGTGTTCTGAGATAATACACATACATAAGATGCATGTACATAAGGTATTATCTAATATATTTCAGTTAATGCATACGCGCAGGCTATTTTATACAAAACCAGGCACGGCTTTGCACTAGAGCAGTAACGAATTATTGATCTAGACTGTAACGAATTACAGTCTTCTATAGTTAGAGTTTTACAAAATATCTTACATATTATAAAAGTCGTTTGTCCTGTCCAGTTTTTCGCCTGCATTCACTACGTTTGTTGGCTCTGCGCACTTTCCTTCCTAGCTCAGTGGCATAATCTTTAGGATTCGTGAGGAAATGCTCTATAGAATGGAAATCCGCTCAATGGCTCTTGAGGTTAGATGAAATGATGTACGCCTAAATGGGAATTTATTTTATACTATCTAGAGTGTAAGGTCAATTCGTTGCGCATAATTATAATTAGACGGACTCTAGTACAAGTTATGAATAAACATTAAGGTACGATAAATTATCATTAAATGATAGACTGACCTGACTCCAGTGTCTAACATTTTAAAACAACTTTTGCTTTCTAGAAACGTGTTATGCCCTGAAACAATTGAAAAAATGCTAGTGGTAAATGGGTATTCCAAAAACTAAGGCTTAAAATACTTTTAAAGCGATAATATACAGTTTGTTGGTTGGAATTTATACAAACAATAACAATGTACAATAACAATAGTTATAACAAGTTAAAACACACACACACATTTTATTTTTAGTAAAATAGTAAAAAATTATTTGACTAACAATTATAAAATTACGAATGAGAAAAAACCAGGATAAATTTCCATGTAGTCTCTCAAGTTAATAAAACTATTCCGAAATTTATCTTCATGGCTAAAATAAAAGGCTTTTCTTCATTAAAGTCTTTGATTACGTACGTTTCGTTGATTACGCTAGCGCATATTTCGAATGTTGTTTTATATTTTTAAGCAGTTAAAACTGTTAAATATAAAAAGGTACACAACTGCACTGTGAATTGCTATTAACGTAGTATCAATAGTGTTGTAAGCACAACGTTATCAACTGCATGAAAACTATCAGCAAGAGACTTGTTCCCCACAACGTTATGGCAATATTCTTGAGTCTAAAGTTGGCTTCATGTTTAGCAATGTGTATGTAGCAGTATCGTACATAACTTTTACGTAAATGTATGTGTCCTTTTGTAAAATAAATTGCAATTTTGATTTGCTTAGTTAATAATCTTAAAGGTTTAAATATTGCACTTTTGGCAAGCAATTACATTGACCCCCGATTATATCTGTTGGCAAGAATTTACATTGTACTAGAATAAAACGTTACTGTAGATTTTTGGTCAACTGATTTTAATTTTGATTGATTTCATCCCAGTGTTCCGAGTGTCAACAGGATGAAATTCTAACGAGCACAGGAAACTTTGATCGATTTATGAGCCAAAGTACGTTCCAGTGATTGCAAGCGTGGAACGTTGGATACCACATATGTAGATAGGTTACTGAATAGCGTCCGATCTATCATGGAAACCTAGATAGATAACTGAATAAGGCAGTTTGGTAGCCGGGAATCTCTACGTTCTGAAAGACACAGGCGTGATGGTTTTATTCGATTGTAATAATAAAACGAAACACAATAAATAATACACTAAATAATACACTGTTATTACTGTTATCAAACAAACAAAAACCTTTTTTTATCAAATTATACCAGATTTTCTTTAAGATAATTTTGTTTTAACACCTGTTTCTCACGATTTCGAAAATCTGCCTTTGTAACAAGTTTAGTAACTTTTATTAGAGCCATTCCTTAAGTTTTTCTGATCAGCAGAGAATTTAACAATTAAGATGTAAAAGTAGTAGCACGATATTAAATTCAAGAAGTAAAGTAACTGTAACACCAATGTAAGTATAATAAGTATGATATTAAAAAGACAAACATTAACAGTAATTAGAATCAGATAAAAATGACTATAAAAATATTTATAGAACTCGTATGCCACCAATAAATAGTACGTACGATTTACATATTAAATATTCACTTCCACAGCCAATACAGTGCTTGTTGTATATCAACAAATACTGTAATTGGTGCAATCAGTGATAGCGAAAACTGACAAGTCTAGCATACGCATTCCGAGTTCTGCCGCGTCACCGTTAACCAAAATTGGCAACAACAGTGTGCATACTAATCATGTTACTAACTTTGTAGGCCTATATTAAGCCGTGTCGCGTTTGTCACAGATGGCGCTGTATCGGTGAATGGAAGCGTGTTGTTATTAACTTCAACACGAATGTCTGTAATTTCATATGTTCTAACAAATGCCGACCGTGTGGTGTATCATATACCGTATACCGTGGTGTGTTGTGCCGTATATCGTATATCAAGTAATGGCTGACAAACGACAACAGCCACGACTACTGCGATACTGACTGCTGTACGTGCGTGACACAGTACAGACAATTAGTAAACATAAGGGATGTAAACACACTGCGCAATAAAAGGCCTGGAATTATTTTGTATTTAGCCTTAGTCAATAATTCCTTAACTACAGCTGTAATGTTGTTAAGGTACAAACCTTTTAAGTGCTACGTTTTAATACCCCTGTTATCAGATAAGACAACAGGGATTACGCGTATTACACTTGTAGTACACTATTTTATTTACTAATACATAGAAAAAACATTCGAGTTATTGGAAAGGTTACTGTTATTTATTGACTGCAATCAACTTACTTAATTATTCATATGCTACGTTGAGCAAATAAGTAATACTACATCGCTGCCTGACTGTGACGCCTTGTGCGTATAGAATACGCGGCTATATTACGTAGCCGTCTAGATCAGTGGTTCCCAAACTCTTCAGTCCACGGACCCCTTTCAAAAAACTAAATATTTCACGGACCCCGTCTGAGTTGTAAAATAAAACAAATAGTAAATATGATACTAACTCTTATATTTTAATTAAAATGTATTAAAATCAAAATGTTCTTAACTTGAATAATTACAATATTAATGATATCGAACATAATGTGAACATTGAACCTGCTTTTGAACAATTAGCTCTACAATATTAGGTTTAATGTCTGGTAATTTCAATATTAAGTCACTCTCGACATCAAGTTTAATTCTTAACATTGCCAACCTCGGCTCTATCTTTTACAGCCACACGTGTCGATATCCAGGTACTTAGGCGTAAAACCAGCTACATGGAAAAACGTTATGCTTAGATATTGTGTTTGTATACGAGATACAGTGCTTATACGTGGACTAAAACAGTGCGATGAGTTCTGCGTTGATGAGGCGCTCTAGTCAATTCGGTTGAGAAATAGATCTACTACACGATATGATTTAAATCCATTATTAAGCCACTAGTCCGATATTACTTTTACAGTTACAATCATTTTGAACAAAAAGTATTTGAATCCTCTACTATTTGTTTTAAGATTCTAAAATTTAGTCTTTAGACTATACAAAATCGGAGAAAATTACGGTATATTCTATATTTTTTCAAAACTGTCCGCGGACCCCCTGAAACATTATCGCGGACCCCACTTTGGGAACCACTGGTCTAGATGATTTGAGATGCTCCTTTCAGTTATTACTGGACTAATCTACTGGCATCCGGGTCTGATGTGTCATCACAATACTAGGTGCCTAAATAGCGGGATATAAATATAAGCTTACACCGGCAGCCAAGATCAGTTGCATCTGGCGATTTTACAAGTGCGGATCGAAGTGATTATTGATCTTTAGTGAAAACTGATTATTAAGTTAATTAGTGTTAAACTGTAAAAAAGTAACATTTATTGTCGTGTGTTTGACAGATGTAACTTAAACTGTTGCATAAGAGTCTTTTCGTCGATTTATAACTGTTTTTTGTGGTCTAATTCAACTTTGTGATTAGTGCCTTTCGTAAGCCGATTAGTGTAAAATGACGATCTCTAACACCGTCGTAACAATATATTTGTGTATGGATTTCAGTTTTGTCGAGTGACGTCACTATACGCTAAGTCAAAATGTACATTCATTTAAATAAGAAATTTATTTTATAATAACACCCTGATTTTGTACTGGAGATGTAGTTTCGGAATTATGCCAACTGTTAGACTGTTTATGTTGGTGGGCATACAAAGATACCAGCAGCTTGTCCAAGACTGCGCTTCTACGGTCCAACTTACCCCAGGGCCTTAACCAGGTACGCGTTTCCACGCATAAGACAACTTATCTCGATTGTTACGCAAGCTATCCGACATTGGAGCACGGTCCACCAAGTTATTAGCCAAACGCTATTCTTACATGTCTATTTCCCTCTCTAAAGTACCGTACTATCAGAAGTTTATTACACCAATTCATATTTCTTCACAACTTTGAAGCCAATGTACTGCTTTAGACTAAACTGAACGTTTCTGAGTCTGAATGTGAAATATAGTGAGAGAGAAAGAGATAGTAGACAGGCGCACGCGCATTATGTTAAACAAACAGCGATTACTGAGAAATAGAGATTCACTCAGCGTTCACTTTCCTCTCGTTGAACATTAAAGCCAGAAAACTATAAGACTATGTACTGTACAAAAATTGACACTGTAAAATATTATTAGTATTAAAATCTATTTTTAATTTCACACAGATGTGAAATTAATACGTTTTAATATTTTAATATAATAGTTGACTTACATTTTAAAGAGGGCAAGCTAACTCTTCGTCTGTTTCTCCTTCCCTGTCAGCATTTCCACTGCGATCACAATCACTTTCACTGCTTTCCGGGTTATCATCACTATCACTGCTGATACTATCACCATCCGAATCTGGTGTGATAATAATCTTGTCAATAACGTGTGACACTATCCCATCACTTTCCCAGTAGTAGTCCTGTACCTCTCCGAATTTCTTGCAGTACCCTACCCAGTCACTTTCAGTTACAGACATTACTGCTTAATAAGTTATTTCAGTCAATTCTGTAAAATTGGGACTTCCTTGACTGTTGAAATTTTGTATGTACCTCTTAGCTTTTGTTCTAGCAAGTTTATTAAAATTGAGGTCGCACGAATACGGAGGTAGCCGTACAACAGTGTGACCTTTGCTTGCTAAAATTTGATCAATCTTGTAGTGCTTTTCTCTGGAGCGATAGAGTCCTATAGTTTAAAAAATACGTTCCTTTCTCATATTTTCATCACAATTAATCCCCTTATTTTTCAGAAATTGTATCATATCAAACTTCGTAGAAAACATTGTCGGAATATTTTCAGCTAGAAAAGCTAGAATGATACCCGCACTGTAATTCGTTAACACGCCAGAAACTTCATTTGACTCCCAGCATTTATCTATTTTTGTCAACCGATGTTTCACCTAAGAAAAATATTTTTCCCATATTCCCCAAAACTTTAAATTTGCACAAGGTACTTGTAACGCTTCATTATAATTTCTGCCTTTCAATTAACACTTTTCTTTTACTTCTAAATTTCTTCCACTTGAAGCCCATACTTTTAAGCACTCGCGTTAATGATTTAGCGTCCCATGGGAAATAGATTCTTTCTTGCAAGATAGGTAGGACTTTTTTAACAGTAGGCGCAATGTTTTGGTTTTATAAAACTCCTGAACAATATTTCTTTCTACACAGTTATCGAAATAAGCAAGAAAAAGTTTTCATTTCTTCACATGTTTCCGTTGGAGAGTTTTCTTTCTGGACTGCATTTTCTTTGCTTTCTCTAGTACATAACGAAGCCTTCCGATTCGCTACAGTAATAAGCAGCTCGTTTTATTGTTTAACTCAGTTGGTATGTCAGTCAGTTTCGTTGTTTTTCTTTCATCATATTGTTTAATTATATTACTAATTATTTTGCGACCCTTACTGTGAACAACGAAACTACATTTTCTTTCGTTTTACGATCTATAAAAGACATTCTGAATAGGCAACTACAAATAAACAAATAACAGGATAATTCATTCACTAACTATAAGTACTGAGATTAAGTAATCCTAAACAACAGTTCAAAAATTCGTATTTTTAATGTTACTATTTTAATGTTACTATAACACAACTACTCAAAAATACTAAGTTTAAACACAAAACCGTAGTCTTGGAACGTATTTCTTAATATCGCAACGGTGAAACCAGACTGCAGTAATATTACAAAGTGTGTAATGTCGTGTAATGTCTGGTTGCCTTTGTGAGTGGATGCCAGTTTGCACTGTGAACAAAGTGTGGCAGCTGTCATGAATCAATGGCGTTGACAAACAAACAATACCAACACACACACACACACGCACACACACACACACACACACACACACACACACACACACGCACACACACACACACACTTTATCCCCTTCATCAGATAGAGTTCGCTCTCATGCTATAAATGAAATACGTATTATAGCAATGTATAAAATGTATAAAAAGTTTATAAATGACTTTTGATTATACTTATTTGTATAAGAAGTGTATTTTTTTAGGTAAAGAGTCTTAAAAAACTTAACAGTGTTAGCCCATTCTTACAATTAGAAACTAGTAAATTTTATTAATATAAAGCTAAATAGATACCAGTGAAGTTATATATGTAAATTTTATATGTATTAAATACCGTGACTGTTTAAATGGTTTTCGAGAAAAACAACAACAGGATCAACGCAACACGACAGTTTCCTATTCAGCGACGCAACCAAACGATGTTATTTATTGGTGTTCCAAAATTTACGCACACTGATAACACAAATTTCGCTGACAAAGCAGAAGCGTAGTAGTTACACATTGTATGTCACAGCGCCATAAATTACTATTATTTTATGGCTACATGAATAACAAAATGTGACTACACCAAATATTACTTATAGTATGTGACTAATTTCCAATTTGACTATCACTGACTTAAGAGTAAGTTAATGTTTATATAAAATGGCAATTATATGTGTGGTTTAGTTACTTCAAGGATTTTGTTTTGACGAAACATTAACAATTTGTTTCGGGATTTAGTATAAGGAAATTTTATAACTCCCCTTTTTTTACTCAATTCACTAGAGACAATCCTACTACAATGGAGACTAATAAACCACTAGTTATTTATTTAAATTCTCACGATTTGTCGAAGAGTAATGATTATAATAAATAGGAACATTTGAAATATAAACATTTAACGAATTCGGTACCCAAATCATTAAACGTAATAGCTCTAAGGATGTTTACAATATACGAACGATTCTTTAAAATTATGGTTCAAATGTCTATTCTAAAACAATTAAGTTTTGCCAAAATTTACAGTCGTCTAATAAGTTGCAAGAAAACTTAGAAAATGAAAGTAGCTTTGTTTTACAAATGTGATGTGATGGATCAAGTAAAACGTGTGTGTTTCAAGAGGGAGTGTTATGGGGGTCTTAGTAAAATGTTTGCGATATTGCAAGTGACAAAATACTTGTGATACTGCAGCAACTCTACGCTGATAATAACAACAAAATATTAAATAAACAAAATGGGACAAAAACGATTCCTAAACGTCTGAAAAAAGCAATACGTAGCAAACCTGCTACGAAGGAAAAAGCAAAAGTTAAATTAAAATATTAAGTTTATTACAAACAAAATACAAAACAAAATAGGTTGTTTAAGACCTGATGATGTCAGTGATGACGAAAAGCTTAGTCGAACAATAAAAATTATAGCAGTTAGCAAATTCATAAAAGAAATAGTAAAATACAAAACACTTGCATTATGTAGGAAGATGTTACACGCAATACCATATAACGAAATTCACAAGAAATAGCGTAAACCACAATCTGTCCCTATCTTTTAATAAACTCTCCTGCATAACAAATCCACATTAAAAGAAAGTTAAAATTAAATGTTTTAAATTAATTCAAAATTCGAAGCTCCTGTGAACGTAAAAATATTTTGTGATCTTTTAGCCAGATAAGGCTAAAGTACAATCTTCTCCAAGACAAAACTAATATCTTGTGTAAATGATCAGTCTTCAATTTAGTAAATGAAGGTCGTATAGTACTCACACAAATAGATAAAATAACAAAAATTTAACCAAAACAATGTCTAATATTTAGGATTTTATCACAGTCGAAATCATCTTTCAGGAAAAGATAACATCATTTACTTTCCCAAGATATAGTTTAAAACAACGACAGATATGTGTTAATATAAGAATAAAAGAAAATTCTACCCTTCCAATATTGTATCAACGCTCACATATAAAAGCAAAAGATGGCTACTTTGGAAGACTAACGAATCACCAATAATATTCCATGACTCAGTTTTTACCTTGTTTTTAATCTAATAAATCTAATGAAAGTGTATCCGTAACATTTGAGGTATAACATTTGAGGTATGTCGTGTTGTAAGTCAATATTATTATTGACTGCTGTGTTTTAATACATATGAAAAAAAACTGTTGGTCAGAGAGTGTCACGTATCTTTATTACTGTATTAAAAAATAAAAGAGAAATACAATTTTTATGACAATGTAGAAGTTACCTGAAGCGTTCAAATAAATTTGTTGTACGTATACAAATGCCATCGTAAAACTGTTTCACTGACGTTGTTCTGAATCTTGCATGCTTGAATATATTTTGTCATAAACATCAGTTGCAATCACAGACCTGATATGTGACTGAGCGTTCTACATTTCACTTTACACCATTTACTCGGTACCATATACACACACACATACAATTAAATAAACTTTTGTTACCTAACCTATCTTTATAAAACACGTTCAGTGTAGTACCGTGCCCAAAGTACAAAAATTTTAGTCTAAAAATGTACTTACGAAAAATATCAAAGAAGGGTAGCTGAACACGTATCGGATGAACAACATAAATTACTGCAAGGTCAGAAAGATACCGTTGGCCGGGTAGCAATAAAAGTAATAATATTAAAATACTATAAAAATAATAATAATATTGGTAAAAGTCATAAAATTAAAATCAAATTGTGTGGTTGTAAATGGCAATTGGACACACAGGAAAGTAAACACCAATTAAATATTGTTTTTTATTTATAGACTATCATATTTCAACTACCTAATAACAGTAGGGAATCTAGACTGTTGTCTCTTCCGGGGGGGGGGGGGGGGTTGTCGAATCGGTTTCATACAAAAGAAAAAACAAGTTAAGGCTAGTCAATATTACAATCTTTAAAGTGGCTGAAAAACGTGTAATAATGTATTTAAATCAACCCCATTAAAGTAATAACACAATAAACCAGCATTGAAACATTATTTACAAGATACTTCTTGATTTAATTAATTTTCCTATATTTCATATTTCAAACGTACACGCAAATGCTGTGTAATAAGCTTGTTTGTAGACTTCTATTTAAACTTAGGTTACTACGTAAATGAGTTAATAAAAAAGCTAAAAAATTAAGAAACTAAGAACATTTCTTGTCAACATTCAAACCTCTGAAGGGTTTGTTCCCACCCCGTAAATATACCTCTACCTAATAATCATTTTTTGGAAACAATAAAAGATCCCATAAGTAATAATTAAACTGTGTACGATTAAGTAAACAGTGAATATCTGAACAATTGTATCACAAGAGGCGAAAACTGTCGAACCATTACCCTACGCTGAAGCAAGCGGTGCTGAAGACGCTTGTCGACCGGGTGAGAAGAATCTGCGGGGCCCAGTTCCTTGTTGCCGAGTTGGGCTATTTGGAACTGCCGACAAACGGCTACTCTGCTGAGGAGGTGAGAAGAGTAGTCCAGCAGAGAAGTTCTGATGCATCGATCCTATCGGTGTTTCTCGGTTCGGCGGTCTTGCCGTATATCAAGGGAGTGACCGACCATAGGAAGACTGCTGTCCATAATGTACAGTATATAACAAAGTAATGTTAATAAAAAAGCTAAAAATTTAAGAAACTAAGAATATTTCTTGTAAATATTCAACCCAATGAGGGGTTTGTTCCCACCCCGTAAATATACATCTGCCTAAAAAGAATTTTGTTGGAAACAATAAAAGATCCCATAAGTATTAATTAAACTATGTACGATTAAGTAAACAATGCATATCTGAACAATTAATTATATCACAAGAGGCGAGCTAAAAATGGCCCACTCCTCAAAATGTAGCCTCAAGGAAAGGTACCTACCTCCGAAAAATGGTACGGAGACATGGCGTACGTGCGATGTACAAGCCGATGTAAATGTACAAGCCGCAAGAGATCCCGCGAGAGCAATATGAATTCTTTGGAGACGTATTTATGTCTTAATAAACTGTAACAAATCTTTAAAAACTCAATATTCAATCTTTTCTTCAAAATTATATCCAACTCACACAATTGTAAGTACAAGATACCGCATATCGATTCCTGTGAATTACCCTTAGCACCATTGGAACTCGCTATGTGAAACAAGTAAAATTTCGAAACGAAGCAAGGGGACACAGGCACTCACTTGACTGGTGAATGTGACTATGGTTTCAAAGTATTTTGATATAGGCCTAATTACATGAATCCGGAGGTATAACTGCAGGTTTTAAACAACAAAAATTGCCTTATGGGCAGAAATAATATATCACAGAACCGTTCAGACATTGTTGCGGACAGTTGAGATGGCAAAACCATCTGATATCACTAATTACTTTTAACGTAGTGTACTCATTATGTATGTAGCATGTATGTTATAAAATGCCTAACGAAAAGCAAGTATTTCTCGTAAGAGCACCTGTCATTGTTCCTGTTAAAAATACTTGTAATAGTCTAAGATACCATTTTGCTCACATATCGGAAAACGACAGTACTAAAATTAACTGTAGAAAATAAAATATCATTCAAACTAGCATAAGCAATAGTTCTATTCAGTTTCAGTGTATCGTTGTTCTTATTGCAAGTCGAAGTTAAACTAAAGCAAAAATCTAAAGCTTGGTACCCCAAGCTGGAAAGTTGGAATTAGTAGTGGCCAGCGTTTTTGTTTCACGATTCTTTTGCGACTCTCAAACTTCGGAGTGCGATGTTAGGGAACTATTTCTTGTAAATGAATTGGCGTATAGTATAGGCCTGCAAACACTAAACTATAAACTATATAACACTAAACAGATTAAAACAGATTTTTCATGACTTCTAAGACTATTCTGTCATACTATCTATTGAACGACCTGAGAAAAGATTCGTCTTTGAAGTTTTTTACGATTAGTTGCAGTTGATGCTTAGCAACTGCCGACTATTTAGCTGCAGATTTTTTCGTGTTTCTGACATGTTTTTGGACACTTGACTCTCTTAGTTTCAAATACAAGAACCCATTACCTTACGGCTTGCATAAAGTCTATAAGCCACGGATTTCGCTACGACGAATAGTGCGAATTGTTGAGCCCATGTCCAAAGTCACTGAGGAAGAATTAGAAACTTTTGCGGGGAAGACGTCATCTTTTATTGCGGATTCTATCTTCTCTCCCTTTTTCTTCTTTTCTTGTGTCTCTACTTTTGTACTTCTTTGTTTCCCACTTAATTTTTAACGCTTATATTCCTACATGTTGAAACAAATTAAGATCAACATGTAGACACCTTTGTTCAATTTCATTATTCGTAAAAATGTTCATTGTAAATTGCCGGCGTACGCTAACTAATCATAGCTACTAGTGTTTCTAAAATTAAAAAATAAATAGTTGGATTGATAAAATTCACAAAATGTAATATATTTTTATGTTTTTGCACACTGTTTACAATGAAGTATTTTGTAAAAGTCAGTGATTACAATAACTGAGTTTGAGCGAGCAAAGCATTCAATAATTTGTTTATTGTTGCCACATGTGGAACAAATTAATGCTGTGTGATCTAGTAGGCGCGCACTGACAGCAACAACTTTTACACATAATTTTCGTATTTTAAGCTTTCTAACGTTATTAGTAATTAAACAATAAAATTTGTTTTGCTAATTAAACAGATGTTCACAGTATTTTGTTGAACGTGTTAGAAAACTCAAAACAAAGGCATGATATGAATTTACTATTTGGTTGATTATAATTTCAAAATCATAAAAGAACGCGACCTGCTTACACTGTAACCTAGTGAATACTTATATTTTGTAGAACTGAGTCTTCTTAACACCCTAATGTTTTCAAGAAAAATTGTTTTTCTTTGTTGGATAATATAAATTCTTTATTTTGAATAATTGTAGTACTATTATGAAATATGTTGTCATGAAATGTATTAGTACCTACTTGATTTTCCAGCTAACGATGACGGTTTAACTGTAAAATTTGAAAATTTAAGGAATATAGGATTTCCCTATATACGGTACATAGTCATGTAGGACTGTCTATCATCTGTAACTACAACACGTACATTATATGAATCTAATTACATGAACTATTTCAATAATATTGAAGCGTTATGCTTTCTATAATTATTTTATTATTCATAGTTCTTGTAGATTTACAAATGAATTCAAGGAGCCTAATTCCATGCATGGATATTGCCGTTATATTTATACAGTATTTCATATGTAGAGTAAAACATTTCTCACTGAAAAGTGACAACATCAGATGGTATTACAGAGTAAAGGCATTAATACGATTGTTATAAATATTTATCATTAAAAAATATTTTACTCTTCGATTACTATCACTCTTTATCATCCCGCTACAGTCGACCGAGAGTAATTTCAAACAACAATCTTGAGAGCTTTGTAGCCATGATAATTGCCTCCTACGAAGGGAGGACATAGTTTTGTTAGTATGAAGGGCGTGTGTATTGTCGTATACAAGAAATGGCACCACTTCAAGGAAAAACGTTACACGTACATAGAAAAAGCATAGAACAAGGGGATTCGGTAAGCAGAAAGTTACACAAGAAGAAGTTAATCATAAAATTTAAGCTATTAATGAGGCATATCGTTATAAACTGTGTCGTTGACCATATCAATCCCTAAATAGGGGATCGGTCAAAATACGACCGTACTTTGTACTTTGTCAAAAAATATGTAACTTTGTAGCTTAACAACATTATAGTAACCGTTAAGGAATTATTGACTAAAGCTATATACAATACAAATCCCGGCCTTTCAATGAGCAGTATGTTTAATTTCCTTACGTTTACTAATCGTTTGTAGTCTGTGTCACATATGTACACCAGTCAGTATCGTGACTGTTGTCGTTTGTCAACTATCACTTGTAATATGATACCTGAGCAGGCATACATTAGAACATATGAAAATACAGACATTCGTATTGATGTTAATAACAACAGGATTACATTCTCCGATACAGCGCCATCTCTGTCAAACGCGACAGGGTTTAATATACAAAGTTTAACATGATTATTATGCACAGTGTTGCTGCCAATTGTGGTTAACGGCGACGAGAGAGAACTGGGAATGCGTATGCCTTGTCAGTCCTCCCTTATCACTGATAGCACCAATTACCGTATTTGGTGATATACGACAGGCACCGTATTGACTATGCAGGTGTCATGTATTTCTTATTGGTGCCATTAGAGAACTACCAAAGGATCAACATTATGATGATTATCTTTTCCTACGCCCAATCAGTGTTAATAATTCTTTTAATATTATTCTCATTTCACTAATATTGGTATTAGATTTACCATCTCTTGTTACTATCTCTCCAGTTTTTATGAACTAATTCCATTACTGATACTATTTTAAATCTTTATACAATTTCTCCGCTCCTTGTTAAAAATTTTACGAATGGCAGTAATATAAGAGTTATTGTATTATTTAGAAACGGAGATTTTGAAATTCGAGGTGTTAAATTATTATAATATATTTATCTTAAAGAAAGATATGTACAATTTATAAAAACTGTCTTCTTTTTTTATTAACAGTAACACACAGCAACATAGTATTCTATATCAGCCTGAAAGAATTTTTTTTATTATTCTACTTAAATTGACTCTCCACTATGTGGCTATCATAAAGTAGAAGACCCCGGTCATCAAACTTCCGTATTTAGTAATACCTAGTAAGGTGTTGTATTCACAACTAACTTGTTACGACAACGACTAAGCTGTATGTGACGACTAGCTTGTGCACGAAAAATAACCCGGCCTCCTGAAAGAATCGTATGTATCTTTCCTTGCTTGTATTTCTGTCCGTTGACATTAAGAACACTGGGGATAAATTAATTGTATCAAGAATCAAATTAATTTAGTGAGGGGGATAGGAACGCTTGAAACGATCAGAAAGTAGTTAATCGAGGATCAATAGAATTGCTTGCTGATGGTGCAATATTTACAATTAGTAAATTTGTATATGTACCGCCGAAGGATGACACGCAAAATCGTGAAGCGTTCCATAGTAAATTTGTAGTTTATCTTATACTATTAAGCGAGCAATCTTTGTATGTATGTCCTTATTTTCTCGGAAACGGCTCTAACGATTTTCTCGAAATTTGGTACTTAAGCGTATTTGGACACTAAAAATCGATTGTGCTAGGTCTCATTTTCCGCAAAAATCGCCTAAGGCCTAAACCGTAGGGTCTTTTAAGTATACATTTTACTTCATGTAGGTTTAAATATTCACACAACAATTGCTATTGTTATAACTCTGTCACCCAGCAACAAATATTTTTAAAAAATATTTTTTATTTGAAATTAAATCGTTAATTTTAATTCTGTTCATAAAGAATAGATCTTATCGATGTTTATAAATAATATAAAATAGCTGTTGCAATGAATGTAAATAAACAAACTAAGAGTTGAGACATACAATCCCAGTATCGATGTTTATAAATAAATATAAATAGCTGTTGTTATGAATGTAAATAAACAAACTAAGAGTTGAGACATACAATCTAATCTATGTATGTCCTTTTTTCTCGGAAACGGCTCTAACGATACCGTAGGGTCTTTATAGGTCTTTAACCTGCGGCCTAAACGGCGCAGTATCGATGTTTATAAATAATATAAACAGATGTTGCTATGACTGTAAATAAATAAACTAAGAGTTGAGACATACAATTGTGGCTTTCTGCGCAACGTTTTTCGTACAACCTATCTGATATACATAATCTAAACTATTAAGTGTTCTGTATACGCTGTTGTGTTTTTTGCATTGTCTGAGGTATATACATAATCTAAACTATTAAGTGTTCTCTATACGCTGTTGTGTTTTTTGCATTGTCTGAGGTATATACATAATCTAAACTATTAAGTGTTTTCTATACGCTGTTGTGTTTTTTGCATTCTCTGAGGTAAGTGGTAGTCATATTCTGTCTAACGGGAATCTTATTGATGAAGTATTTGGTGATTGTTTGGCAAACAACAGATACGAAGATATGAAAGACAGAGCTATATTAGCGCCTTTGAATAAAGACGTAAATAAAATTAACGACGAAATTATTAAAAAGCTTCCTGGAGAATATTATAAAGTATATAAAAGCTACGATTCTGTTAAAGATCAACCAGAAGGAGCTCTTCAATTCACTTCTGAATTTCTAAATTCTGTTGAGATGGCTGGTAACCACAAGAACTAAGCTTAAAAAAATACAATAATAATGCTTTTACGAAACTTGGACTTCTCTGAAGGGCTGTGCAATGGAACGAGATTGGTCGTCACTGAATTATGTAATAACATTATTAAAGCTAAGATTATCACGGGTGACTATTCAGGCCGAGAAGTTCATATTCCAAGGATTACAATAGATTCCAGCAAAAGTCAGCTTGGGTGCACTATGCAAAGGCATCAATTTCCCGTCAGAGCAGCTTTTGCTATTACTATTCACAAGGCTCAAGGTCAAACATTTGAAGTGGTGGGAATTCACTTATCAATTCCTGTGTTTATGCACGGCATGTTGTATGTAGCATTTTTCAGAGTGAAGTGGCTTAAAAGTTCTTTTACCACCAGAAAATCCTCGCCATACAAGAATCGTTGTATGGAAAGAAGTATTAAATGATTGTGATTCCAATAACAGAAACCGTCGATAAACGCAAACGGCGTAGTTTCGATATGTTTATATATGAAAGTAAATATCAAAAAATAAATAATTAATAAAAATAAATAAATAAATAATTAATAATAAATAATGCTTTTTTTTAATCTGTATATTTATAAATAAATGTGAAAACCGAGCAAAGCTCGGTCACCCTGATATTAATGTGCTAACTGCGCAAATTAAAAATTGGAATTCATTTTACGCAAGGACACTTAGTATATCAACGTAAAGGTTGTGTAAGTTACTGCAACATACGCCTTGCTAAACAAGCAATCAAGCTTAGAATCAAGAAAACATTCTTTGGTAAAAGTATCACCAAAATGATCTTTTGGGGAGCAAGAGCTATGCCGATATTTTCTTCGCAATATTTAAGGCTGTGCTCGCAACACTGTCGGTGGTACGTCATTGTCGATGAGAGTAACAATACTGTGCGTCTTTTATATTTAATATTGGAAACTACCTACAAACACCTGAAAACACGCGCTAGCTAAGTAAACCATACTGTTACGACGGTCTACGGATCGTCGCATGGTACACTGGAAAACAAAATACAAGACAACAATTAAGTCACTAAACACCCGCTTTAATTATCACAAATAAGCAGTTTGTAATCAACAAGATAGTCTCGTACAACAAATCAAGTAAAAATTGTTCACATCCAATAATAATGTCAACTAATATAAAACGCAATTGTATTACAATTGTTCCGCACAATTATAAAACACATAACACTTCGCCACAATACTTCGAACAGCACTGTGTAAATCGTCCGACAATAACTGAACTAAGCGACTCTGAAATCTTGTATTTACACCCCGCTGAGATTCCAGCATATTCCGTAATACGTGTCTACTACAAAACACTAGAACGTAACTTATTTCGGCCTTGAACACAGCTCGCGCGGACCGGTATGGCCTGGGAAAGTCGCGTTGCGGACGCGTGGCAAGTGTCACGTAATTGTCCTCCATCTCAAAGTAGCAGCAATATGTACGCACACACACATTACAGCCGGATTCCACTGGAATAGCCGAGAAACACGTAGCATGTTCTGTAATGTCGTAACAATACGTAGGCCTATTCGAGGACCTTTTGTAGGAAAATTTTATTTTAAATAAAAAGATTTTTCTCGAAAAAATACTTTCATATTTGAAAATTTGGGTCACGTTTACACCTGGGTTACATGGATAAGTGTGCTCAGTACTTACTTGATGAATATCGTAATCGATTAATTTATGAATTGCTACATAAACAGGCTTTCTATAAACAGCCATGAATTAATTGGGTGCCATGCTTCAAAACTATTGTGCCAAATGTAACAATTTTTTAAGCATTGGAATTGTAAGGTCGCTGATCTAATTCATATTTATCGAAAACATGAAAACATGTCTCCTCATACTACAGTAATATAGTAGTAATATTAATATAATCTCCATTCATTGCTGACACGTATTCTCACAAGCAAAAACAGTGCATGTCGGTGTCTCATTGTTATATATCTTGTAGTGAATAATATAGCAGCTACAATAATGTATCGTCAAAACAGCCGGATATTGATAAGTACTGACGTGTCGGGACTGTGTATTAGGGCACGTCATTATGTAAGTAACGAGATAGTATAGGTTAATGGCATATATAGTAGATCATGTCAACGTAAAGATAAAATGCCCATTATCTGAGTCCCGTAAATTATTAAGCTATTCAACTCCCGTATTATATATACGAGGTCTGACAATTAAGTTGGCGAACTGGCCACTGTTCAGCGCTGAAGGCACATTTAACAAGCGGCTCTGTAAGGTTTCAAACACTGCTAGTTTAGTATCTCACAGCAGTGTTCCTGTTGACACGTGGCGGATTTCTGCCGAGTGGCGTGCATTGTTGTTTGTGCTTATGTGTCTGCGCTGTCGTGAAATGTCTGAGGTGGAAGTAGAGTAACGAACAAACATCAAATTTCTGGTGAAACTGGGCAAGAATGGGAGTGAAATACCGGAAACGTTAGTGCACGTGTACGGCGAGAATTCCATTTAAGAAAACAGCGGTGTACAAATGTATTAAACGGTTTTTGAGGGGAGAGAACAAGTTACCGTAGAAGAAAGGGTGAAAGGGTAGGGCGGCCAGTAACGAGCCGAACAGACGGAAACATTGCCCAATTTCGTCAAATTGTGCGTGAAAATCGGTGACTTACCGAGATATCTATAGCAGACGAAGTGAACATTGATAGGGAAACTGTGCGGTAAGTTTTATCTGAAGACCTTGGTATACGCAAGGTGTGTGGCAAAATGGTCCTAAAGGAGCTCACCGACTAACAAAAGCAGAGGAAGGTTAAACTGTGCACAGAGCTGTTGGAGAGGCGAGACGATGTTTTGGGCTGAATAATCACAGGTGATGAAACCTAGATCTTTGCATGTGACCCTGAAACAAAGCGACGAAGTGCTCAATAGAAGTCAAGTTCCATCAGTCAAAAACAAAAATTAAAAACGTTGTTGACAACCTTGTTTGGTGAGATATTTTGATGACATTGAAAACATTAAGGCTAATACGGGGGCAGCTCTGAAGGCCATTCCAGAAGGAGAGTTCTAAAATTGCTTTGAAGGAGGGCGTAGGCGCTGGCATCGGTGTATAGCTTCCCAAGATGAGTACTTTAAAGGTGACCACAGCGGTATTAAACAATAAGGTATGTAGCATGTTGTCTAGAAACAGTTCGCGAACTTAATTTTCGGACTTCGTATGCACACGTGAATTACCATGTCTTGTGTCATACATAAATATGTCTGCATGCTCAGTGACTGAACACACATTTACAGTTAGTACGCACGAAAATTTATATGCACGAATTTTTATTAAACGTCTGATTCACTTTACCCGTTGTGATACATAGGAATGTGTGTGTTGTAGGTCCACTAACAATTTAAATTTCAGCTAATTAATAACTTTTAGCTACTTGTCAAATTAAATTGTAGAAACGAAACTCATCATTTCCATTACCAACACCACCTCCATCATCATTGCCGTAGCCGTCGTTTTCGTCCTAATTTACATGACACAACGACGGAGTTTGTTCAGAGATATGTCCCTGGGCTCCCAAATTTATACCCACTAAATCGTTGTTAGATGTTCATTTCTTTCCTAACCAGTAAGCATATTCCATTAATTTTATTAAAGTAATTTACTTTGTTTCTTTTGAATTACAGTTAGCCGCAGTGGTACTCACAGCAACGCTATGGGATACAAATAAGATTGCGAAACCACCAATGGAGACACGATTACTCACTTTACTCGTTAATGTGGCTTGCGTTTTCCCTTCATGAGTCACTTTTGTGACTTTTGTGACACTCAGATTTTCGGTGCAGTGCGAGCAAAGTATTTTTTGTTGAAAAATAAGCATAAATTATAGCCGTGCACACATGAGAATATGAAATATTCAAACCAAAAATTCATATTTCAGCATAAGCTATTAACTGTGTTATTTTTTATATTTTCGTTCTACGTCATCTATATATCTTTTATAGATCCTATGAAGTTATGACGTGTGTTCATAAAAAAGAGAGAACATCTTTACTAGTAATAACGCGCTGACGAGCAAACCAATCATGTTACAACTGCGGCGACTTCCGTAACAAGCGCCGCTTAACGGCTTACACCACCATTATTGTTACTCGGGCTAAAACGGCTGGAGTAGGCTATACATCTTACTAAATGTGTATAGTAATCCAGTGAAAATGAAAGATTTCGAATTGTGTTAAATTTTACTTCAGTGTCGGTAGACATATTGAAAATGCCGCAGCAAGCATATGGAGAAGACTGTATGAGCAGATCGCAGTCTTAATAATGATTCAATTGTTTTAAAGCGAGCAGAATATCGACCGATGAAGATTTCAGACCTCGACGACTCCATGTCATTTCCATGTCAACAAACAATGATAAAATTGATGAAAATCATACTATGATTTGTAAAAATTGACGTTCAACTTTCCGAGAGGTTGCGAAAAGGTTGGGCTAATCATTGGATCATCCCATGTAATTTTAACAGAAAAGTTTGACACGCGTCGCATCTCAGCAAAATCCGTGCCGCGTTTGTTGGCCGATGATCAAGAAGAAAACCCTCTTGGTATTAGTCAAGAATTAATTATTTAATCAGGCCAATGTCAGTGAAAACGTTTTGGAAGATACCGTAACAGGAAAGAGACTTGGGTTTATGATTATCGACGCTGCGGAGATGATCGCACCGACCAACAAACTCTCATGAGTTGATAAAACATGAAGATAATGTTGGTTTTCTTATTACTGGAAAGGACTGGTTCAAGGTTAATCCGTTCCACGTCAGTAAGCAAGTTGTTCTACATGTAAGTTCTAAGGCTCTTTAGCCTGTACACAGGAAGAGACCAGTTGTTGGAAAACCAGAGTTGGCTGTTGTACTACGACAACGGTTAAGCTTATGCGTCACTTCTGATCTACAATTATCTAGCTAGACATAAGACAAACGTCCTGCCACACCCATCGCACTCACCAGACTCGGCCAAAGCAGATTTTTTTTCTTGTTTCCAAAATTGAAGGAAACCTTTAAAAATCATCGTTTTCAAACCATAAATGACATTGACAAAAATACGATAGAACAGCTGTGATCTATTCGCAGAAAAGAGTTCCAGGCCAAACTCCAAACATGGAAGAAACGGTGGGAGTCATGTTTTGCAAGCAAAAAGGACTACATTGAAGGGGACAAGGCTGAATAAAATTGCAATTACATTTGTAAAGAATTAGTACAAACGTCTGGATTTTTTGTTTTCGTTTTTGAAGACGCAGAGTATTATAATTACGTTAGTGAAGTCAGACTTCATGCTAAATTCCTGCTCTGGTTAGGAGGCTACCAATTATATAATAAGAAAATATTTTTCGGTTATATAAATTTATCAAATTATAAAAAGTAATGCTTTTAACATCTTATAAAAATATATTTTTTAATTTATTTTACTCCTCTTTGACAGTATTCTTTTTTACTGTCGTTTCCAAAAGATTAGTAGTTTTACACTTGATTCAAGTATATCAAAGACGTACTTGTAACAAACAGATAACTAAACAAGCATTTATTTTATTTTTAAGTAAACTTAAAGGAAAAAGGAACAGTTGATTTATAAATAAAATCAGATTAGAATAAGGATGCAAACTTTTATTTAATTTTATTATTAAAAAGTACCTAATATGATTTGAATCTGCATATTTTTGATAATTTCTTCAATAATAAAGTCCATTTGTGAACTGGCGAGGACGACCAAATTTCTGTAATAAGCGTTTTAAGTTTAGAAAACTACGATGCCTCAATTGCATTGATAATTGAATCTGATTTTAATAACTTTGAATGAGTATTGCAATGCTATTGCAAATTTGTACAATTAGTATGAGGGGCTACAAAAATCACTATATGCTTGACGGGACATTTTTAGGAATAGGGTTCTTGTGTTAATATAGGATTACTTTTAACGGTATACAAAAATTAAGGGTTTCTAGATTGATTTTAAATTTGGTAAAAATTTTAAAACAGCAAAATGATTAAATTAAACAAATTATGTTTTCTACTCCGTGCCACTTAATCCGAGTGCTTCTAGTCCGAGTGCCTCGGGCATGGCGAATACTGGTTAAGATACTGCTCATGTCTTACTACATAACTTCAGCAATACGTTTTATTTAATATTTTGATACACATGCAATTTATATAGTACAATGTTGTGTGTTCTTGTTCTTCTATAGCAACTCTCTCTCTAGTAGCTGTTTTTATAATTACTGTTTGTAATCCAATGTTTATTGTGTTTATCCCTTATTCAAAAAGGTGTGCCTTTCCTATCAGACAAACAATAGAATCAGAAATTAGGAATAAACGTTTTATTATTACAGTATGCAAAATAGAAATATAACAAAACTGAAAAAACGTTTGAAATAATAAAAGAATAATAATAAGGTAATTATAGTGAAGAACCTGTGGTTGCCTTCAAACGTAAATGCAGAAACCATTTACACAACTAGCAATCTTACGCTTATAATTATGTATTCACTTATGTACATATCAATGTAACTGTTTCGTAGTTAAGCCTGTAGGCAGCCACAAACAGATAACGTATCATCTGTGCCAACAATAATGTCCGCGTTAGTAGAGGGAGACAGCATGGGGAGACAATTAAACATCGTTTGTACAGACGGGGCGCGCACAATATGTCGCCAACAATACGCTACTAAAAGGAAAACAGATTACTTTGTTGTCATTCAGTTGCCGTCTCTATATCGCTGGCACAGTAAATTACATTGAATTGGGTGCTTTGTAAACGTTTTTAATTATTGTACTTTTTTATAAAATATTACAACATTTTAAACTATGTATTAAAGTTTCAAGGACGTTTTAAATTAAAAAAAACTGAATATGTCTATAGAAAATATAATAAATTATTTCCGGGGGAGTTCTTCATAGTCGCAACTAAGAATAACTTTTAGAAATTAGAATATAAACTTTTTAATTTGAAACTTCAATGTTCAGTGTGGTCTGGATTACTTTTTAAACTTACTAAAAAACTGATAATAGGTGTAAACTGTGTTGGTAAACTTATATGTTACCTGGGTTTAATAAAAAGAACGATAAGAATAGTAAAAACTAGTTTATCTTTCTTAAATTTCTTTTACTTTTTACATACAAGATGTCATAACGTCACAAGTGATGTCATAAAACTATAGTTTGGAAGCCACAAAGCAATATACATTTTTCGTAAAATGTCTGAAGTTTGAAATCTGAAAGGTAGCCTGCATCCTGAACTCTCCCTTTCTCTATTTTTCGTCTCCTAGCTCTCTCTTTTTTCTTTGTTTTCTTTATTCTCTTCTTTGTTTTTTTTTAGTTTACAATGGAAAGGTCTTTTTAAAGTCCGGTATTCATCTTACTGCTGACTGTGAATAGCTACTGTAAGCCTTGCTAACAGTTGTAGCAACTAGTGTTGCTAAAAGTTAAAAATAGTTATTCAGACTGATACATTTTATGAAATGTAATATACTTTATATATTTGCAGAAAGTGTACAATGCAGTTGTATTTAAAAAAAAATCGATTGATTTCAGTAACTGAGTTTGAGCGAGCAAGGCATTCAGTAACATTTTTATTGTTGGCACTCGTGGAACAAATTAACGTGATACGCTCTAGTGGACGCGTACTGACAACAATACCTTTCGCATATAATTTTTGCTTTCTCTGCTACATAACGTTACTTAACGTTTATTTGACTGGTTAAAAATAAATAAAATATTATTTTCCGTTTCTAATTAAACAAGTTTACACAGAAATCCATTCAATGCTTTAGAACACTCAAAATATAAAAAATATGAACGTGCGTTTGGTGGTTTAAAATTTTAACATCAGTAAACTATGGAGCATGCTTACACTATAATCAGAAAAGTGATTTCGTAGAAATAAGATTTCGTAACATATATTAAACTTTCACAAAATAATTTCATCGCTTTGTTGTGTAAGCTGAATTCTTTGTTTTGTCTTTCAACAGTCAGTATAATGCCTTTCTGTGTACAACTTTTCGTAGTGTAATGTTACTCGTTTCTGAAAACTTATAAGGTGTAATCACGGCATATGTTGCTATATATTTGTAAATTTTGCTTTGGCTATTTAAATGTTCAAAGTGGAGTCTTTTAGTTTTTCTTTTTCTTTTGACTATGAGCGAACTGTGTTGAATTTCACTTCAACCGTTGCATTCAATTTTGTAACTTCCGGTGTATTGTATGTTCCATAGGGTAGAACTACTTTTGTATATTGTATCACAGGACAAATGGCGCCAATCGTACACACTACCGTTTTTGATGTCCTTTTTTAAGGACCGTTTGTCGAGGACGCTAAATCATTTGCGTACGCCGCCCGAGCCGCGCTGTGATGTTCGGCGGCTGCGTCCGATGTTCCGGGCGTACTGCGGTCCTCTTCTTTCGGCAGCAGTATGTAGAGCCCGCTGCTGTCCCAGTCGATTTCCATCACTGGTTCTCCTGTGCTCTCCATTCTTCCTTCTTCCTTTTCTTCCGGCTGGCTTCACGACGTCCAACCACGACTGGGGGCCGCGAGTAGTGCAGTGTCCCGAGTCTCAGAGAGGACTCCTGCCACTGGGTCTGTTTGAGTTAGTTATGTTTTACCTAATTATGGGAAGGTCTGAAGCGACCTGCGATTGGTGGATTATACCACCGGGGCTAATGGACGAGCTCGCTTCCAGGACTCACCTGGTCGCGGGGTGTATTTAACAAGTCCGGCAATGAGGGAATTGTGGGTTACTCTGTCGGGACGAACATAAAATCTATGCGCCAGGCTTCTCACGATGTCATCAAAAGAGCGGACACCGAGTCCTCTCCTCAAAAACGAGAAGAGTACCTCCGGGGCACTTTACACGCAAGCTTCAGTCCACGGTCGAGTACAGGCTCCTTCTATGACCACGAGCTAGGTATCCCCAACCAGGACAGGCGCAGGTAATCACGGGCAACACATACGAGTTGACTATGAGCTTACCTAGCCGGGGGGGCATTGCCGGATTAGATAGCACGGGCCAGAGTCTACTGAGTTGCGCCGAAGTGCGTTGTCGGATATACTGTGTATGGGTTCGCCGGGTGAGTCGGGAGTCCACGTGGAGCCTCAGGTACTTGACGCTGTTGGTCCAGGGTACCTCGACGGGGCCTACATTAAGCGGCCGAGGTCGCTTGCGTTTACGCGAGAATATTACCGGGGCGCTCTTGGAAGCGTTAACGGCAACTCTCCAGTCATCGGTCCACCCGACATACGTGTCGAGTTGGCGCTGGAGCTTAATTGCCGCATAACTTGCGTTTGGATCTGAGGCAAATGCCGCAGTGTCGTCCGCGAACAGCGACAATTTTACTCCAGGAACTCGGACGTGTCATTGACAAACAGCGAGAACAGGAGAGGCCCAATTACACTTCCCTGAGGAATACCAGCGGTAATACGCCTCTCCGAAGAGAGAGCGTGGTCTACTCTCATTCGGAAGCTACGGTCTCGCAGAAAGCTGCCGATCAACTGAACGTAGCTATCTGGGAGAAGGACTTCCGTTAATTTGTAAAGGACACCCTCGTGCCACACGCGGTCAAAGGCTTTCTCTACGTCTAGGAAGATCGCAGTCGTCTGTTTGTCCTGGCAGCCAGCCTCGGTAATACATTCCACGAGTCTCATCAGTTGATGAGTCGAGGAGTGCAGCTCACGAAAGCCGAATTGTTCGGGGATCAGCACGTCCAGTCTTTCTAGGTGGTCACGGATCCTACGCTGGATCAATCGCTCGAAAACCTTGGACGTCGCGGACAAGAGGCTGATGGGTCTGAGGTTTTCCGCGCGAGAATTCTTTCCCGGCTTGGGTATCACTATAACTGTAGCCGTTTTCCATTTTACCGGAAAGTAGGCCAGTCTGAGACATATATTGAACAGATCAGAGAGGAACTGTATTCTTCGCTACGGAAGGCGATGGAGTGCGGATTCATGACTTCGCCTGGACCAGGCGCCTTCCGGGGCTTGCGCTGAACAATCCTCTCAGAGACCTCCTCCGGGGAGATGGGCTCCGGGTGAGGTGTGATACCGGCCGATAGAAAGCGCTCTACCTCGCGGGAGATTTGCTCAGTGAAGGCCGGATTCTTGGATGGGTTGGGAGCAAACTGTCGCTCTAAACTGTCAGCCAAGAACCCTGGCTTCTCAAGGGAGCGTCCAAGGGGTTGACCACCATGTCCGACCAGCGCGTTTACACTTTCCCGTTAACGCATCCGGGATCATCCGGGAGGACACGTCTCCCGCCGAGACTACGGCTGTGTCGAATAAGGCAACTGCCTCGTCGACATGCTGGGTAGTGTCGAGTGGTATATGGTCAGGTAGGCGGCGTCTGAACTCCGGGCCAAAGCGTTCCCACACGATTACCTGCCGCTCGTCGCGGACGGTATAGTGCTGGGTAGCTTAATGTACACTGATGGGGCAATGGCCCGAGGACAGTTCCGAAATGAGGGAGACGTGGACCGGGCAATAAACGCCCCTGACCTCGGCAATGTCCAGTACATCAGGGCGGGAGTTAGCCCTCGGGGGATAGTATTTAGGCCCGGTAGGACCCTTGACTGTGACCCGAGCCGCATCAGCATACCTGCGTAAGCGGGCCCCGTTTGGGTTCACCAAGCGGCTCCCCAAATCAGGGTGCTTACAGTTCAGATCGCCCGCCAGGACTACCCTTCTGTGTGCGCCAAAGACGGCCTCCAAATCGTTCGACAGGAGCTCCGCTTGTGGAGGCTTGTATGCGGAAACCACAAGTAGACCGCCGAGAGCAACATGGAGCTCAACCGCGTTGCACTCGAAGTTCCGCCGCTGAGGCAGGACAACGCGGTGATGGGAAAGACTCGCCTTCACCGCAATGGCGGTGCCCCCTCCTGTGCGATCCGACCGGTCGTCCCGGTGGCACACGTAGTTGGGTAGTCGGAATCGACGATGCGGGGTCAGGTGCGTCTCACCAAGAAGAAGCATATCGGGCTTATGACGGGCAACGAACTCTAAGAGCTCAGGATGCCGGGAAACGAGACCGTTGGCGTTGCACGCCACGAGCTCGAGGTCTCGGTTGACGGATTACCATGGTTGTCTGTTGTTCATAACAAACAAATAACACGGCAGGCTTCCACCAAGAGGAAGAATTTATCTTGGGGCGAGGCTGATGCCAAGCGTTCGTTGATTTTACGGAAAGTTTGGGCTACTTTCTGCAAGTCGTAGTTTGCCAGAAATTCGGAGACGACGGCGACATCATCGGTAGATGATTGGGGAGAACGCTTGGCGGCAGCTGCATAGCTGCGGCAGGGCAAGGCGGGAAGCCTTGGGGGTAGGTTCTGGAACGGGTGGTCGCTCTGGCTTTTGGCGGACAGGCTTGGGTCCAGTGGCAGCTATTATCAGGCCCGTGTTCTTGGCCTGAGGTCTACCTTTCTTCTTGCCTGATCTGGGGTAGTGAGTCTTGGGTGGCGGCAGCAGTGGAGGATCAAGTTCCTTATCATCCTGCGGCAAAGGGACTTTTGCGTACGCGGGTATCTCGCGTTTCGGTTCCGAGGGCGCGGCTTCTGGTGTGGCCTGTTTAGCTTTGCTCGGGCTCACTGCATTAGGTGGTTTCGGAACCATAGCAGACCTTGGGGCTGGTTTCCATACCACAGGCTCAGAGGCTTTGGCCGATTTTACTGGCTGCACAGCATGTCTAGGCTTAGGCTGGACCGGCTTTACAAGTTTGTCCAGCTGCTCTTTGTAAATAGGACAGCCCCTGTTATTTGCAGCATGGGCACCTCCACAGTCGATGCAGTACCTGTGGTTGTCAGGAACAGCGCAGGCCTGTGTTAGGTGATCGAGTCCGCATCGAACGCAGGCCGGCGCGTTCCGACAACCAAAGCTGCTGTGGCTGTACCTCTGACACCTGTGGCATTGGGAAATCTTCCCGGTCTGACCGCAGGGCTCTACGTTAACGCAGAGCCCGAAAAGCCGTTTCAACTCTAAAAGGGTTCGCCCTTCTCCACCTAGAGTCTGATTAGAGGCAGTGGTCGACGCGAGCCGTAGGTTGTATACAACCGAGAGGCTGGCACAACCTTGTAACCCGCGTCGCACAGTTCGTCAAGGACAACCTGCGGATCGGCCTGTATGTCTATCCCCGAATAACGAGGGCTACAGGCTTGATGCGGTTAAGGGAACACGTGTGGAACTGGAACGATTCTTGTTCCAGCCACTGGATCACTCCCAAGTGTTCCGATGCGCTGCGCAGGTAACGCGTACAGTCTCGCTCGCTAGGAGTTTGACAGAAGCGTTATCTGCCACCGCAACGATCTTGCGGAGTCGGCGACTAAAGCCGATAATATCCCTGACGTTCGTGACGAACACCGGCGGGATTTTCCTTCGGAGGTGCGGCTAGCCGCAACCTCATCGGAGGCTTGGAATGCCGCCAAGTCCTTAACCGAACTCAAGGATGCCAGGGATGGAGACTTCCTCGGCTTGCCACCGTGCCCTACTACCACCCAGTCGGTGGAAGCCGAGGTCTCCATGTCGGTGGAGTCAGACTCCGGTAGAGGATTGGGGCTTCCTGGCCTACTAGCGGCCGTGCAACCGGAAGGTCCGGCCTTTACGGGCTCTGTCGGCCCTAACAAGGACCGATTGTTGTCACGAACTTGCGCGGGTTGAGCAGGGCTTCCCACGCAAGTCGTAGAGTTCCCGACTTGCCCAATTGGCCGGCCGGGGGGCTCGTCGCTGCCGCACAGTGCTACAGGGACACTATCAGCTGGTCCAATGCCGACTAACTTAGCTCTTTGCCCAGCGGATATCCGGGGGCCGAACTGTGACACCGTCACAGTGGCGGCGCAACCCGCATCTCTATTAGTGAGTCCTAATATCGGACTCCCCGGATTCCGCTGGGTAGCGCTACCTAGTCGACTTACCTGCACTGTGCGGCAGGTCCCATTCGTGTGTGTAGTAATTTTATCGTCTTGCTGGCAAGGCGGCTGGTCCACTTCCATCGCTGCAGCTTGATGGTGGCGCTGGCGATGAGTAAAGCGTTGTACCGTCGGTTTCTTCTTAACTGCCGCAGTGGCTTGTTGTCAAGGCCTCTTCATGGCAGGTGTTCGAGGTCGAGGCGGTCCTCTTCTGCATTGACGATAAGCTGATGTATACTCTTCAGAACCAAGCAGTGAAGTCCTGTCACCTCTTAAAAGTTCTTAAAAGTTCATTGACGACGTCCATTGCATTGCATTAAAGATGCGGGGTGGCTTTGCCCCCGTGGCTTATTTGCAGCATCTGGAGCGTGTTCAATGGCTGCCAGAAGTGAACATAGTGCTGGTACATTTTCGACTGGTAATTTAATACTGGAAAGGGAAACCGCCAACCAGTTAACTTTGAAGGCGGGGGAGTATAAATTTATTTTGATTTGTGCACTGCCGCTGGTACTGATTCGAGCAACAGATGTTGCCCGTTTCAAGTCCAGACAACAGACGACCTGAGGCCGTCTGTCGCTCCCCTCGAGGCGGAGAGCCTCCGTGCCAATGATTGATGACAGCGACAAGCAGCCGACTCAGCGTGCTAGGAGGCGGTCAGGAAGGAGAGAAGGACAGTATAAATGAAAAACTCTGGTCAAGGACTGATGATTACATTTTTAGTTTAATTTAAAGAGGATGGCGTTATGGCGGGTCATCAATAAGGGCCCGAGGGCGCTTGACCCGAATGAGCGGTGGTGGTTCCGATGCACGGACGGTTCGTAGGTATGGGAAGGTGGAGGTCGAGGCTTTAGGAAAGAGAGTTAGAGCCAGCGACCGGACAAGGCAGTCAAGGTAGGAACACGAAGACCCATTCGAATCACGTCGTTCCTTACAAACCAAGGAGACCCCGTCAAGGATCGTACGGTTCGGGACTGTAAAGCTTCCAGCCTACATCTGTTGGTGGTGGATAAAAGAGACCACCACGCGGGAGCCGCATAGGTCAGTACAGACCTGAGAAAAAGCAGATATATGGTAAACTTCTTGCGCATGGCCAGGCGGCTGCGAGACGAGAGGAAAGGAGATAATTTGGCTCGGAAGCCGCGAGCCTTGGCTAGGGTTTCCGTGACGTAGGTGTTGAAGCAAAGGCGACGATCTAGCCGAACGCCTAAATACGTCACCGATTCTTTTTAGGCGGTGGGCCTCCCTTCCAGGGAGAGGGGCTGGCATCGGGAGATGGACTTACGGGTGAAGCAGATCGCCTCGGATTTCTCCGTGTTGATCGTCACCCGCCATTTCCATAGCCAGTCCGGAAAATGACGCTGCAGCTTTGTACTAGCAAATCGCGGGGACAGGGAGCTACAGTGATACATAGAGTCGTCAGCGAACAAAGACAACGTGACTCGGGGCAATACAGGCAGGTCGTCCGTGTACACAATGTACAGAACGGGGCCGAGGACAGATCCCTGTGGTACGACGGCGGCGACGGGTCGAACTGTAGAACAGGACCCGTCGATGCTCACCCTGAAGGTTCGGTCGCTGAGATACGACCGGAGGAAAAACACTATGGCCGATGGTAGAGGGGAATTGGCAGGTTTGAAGAGAAGACCTTCGTGCCAGACTTTATCGAAGGCCTTGCTCACCTCCAACAGTACGACGGCCGTAGCCGCTCGTCTGTCGGTGGCGTCTGACAAGTGCGTAACAACACGGACCAATTGAAGCGTGGTCGAGTGCTCTCTGTGAAACCCGAACTGTCCGCAGTTCGGATGGGGATGAAACCATGTAGAAGCGGCGAGATGCGAGCCAGCAGGAGACGCTCGAACACCTTCGAGATGACTGGCAAGAGAGATATTGGACGATAACTTTTAGGAAGCATGCGCGGCTTCCGAGGCTTCGGAATCATTACAATATTAGCTGTTTTCCACAGGCGGGGAAAGTACTGTAGCCGGAGACAGGAGTTAAACAGCTCAAGAACGAGGTCAACCCCTGAGGCCTGTTGATTTTGTAGAGCAGCGGTCCCGATCCGGTCAGGACCGGGGGTGCATCGGCGATTTAGTCAGCAGATATATGAAACTAGTTCATCCCTGTCGAACGGGAGGGCTGGGACATCGGGAGGGCGGGAAAAATGTCCAGATAGGAAGTCGTGGAATTCTGCCGAGTAGGCAGGGTCCGAGACGCCTTGGTGAACAGTAAATTGCACCTCCTTTCAGTCCGCGAAGAACTCAGCCTTGCCTTCTGACGAAGATACAACCCCCTTCGGGATTTCAAGAGGGTTGCGAGTTCTCTTCTCGCGGGTCAGTCTACTCGCCGCTCTCCAAACGGAGGCGTGGTCGACTTCAAGAGACTCAAGATATGAGTCTCATCGATCAGAGTTTACGTCCCGCAGTAGCTGCTGGATGTATAGAGTCTGGGCCTGAAAGCGCTTTTTGACGCCGGGGTCACGGGTTCTTTCCCATCTTCGGCGGAGCTTGCGCCGTAACCAGATGGCATAGAGAGCTTCTGGAGGTAGGGCCGAGCGTGGATGGTTTACCTCGAGAGCATAGGTGTGTCGATCCATGACACCTTGGACCAACTCCTGAAGATGAGTGGCTCGGAGATCCAAATCGTCACAAGTGACGATCGGGTCCGCGGGGAGCGATGGAAACCGTCGTGGGAGATCGTCATGGTAGGAGTGCCAATTGACTCTCCTAACAATCTGGGTGGGGGTGGGAGGTTGGGGTGAGGTCGACATCTCACGGGCAGTTATAAAAAGGGGATTGTTATTGGATGAGAGATCCGACACTGACGAGACCTGGATGTGATGTGTCACGTCCTTGGCTATGACAATGTCAAGGACGTCCGGTCGGTGACCGGAAAAGTGGAACTGAGTAGGGTCTTCAGGGCCGATGACTTGAAGTACCGGGTCGTCGGAGACGAACCGATACAGAGATTTTCCGTAGGCGTTGGCTACTCTGCTGTTCCAAGAGGGATGCTTGGCATTTTAGTCGCCGGCTACAATGGTCAGTAGGGATGATCGAGGAGAGCGTCCACTCCTCGGGCGGTGGAGGTAGCCGCAGGCCGGGCCGGAGATACGCCGCAACAACGCGCAACTCCGATCCGCCAGCGTCTATCGCCACCTCACAACCTTCAACAAGAGATGTATCTAAAGGGGGTACTGGCCTGTGGGATATCCGCCTGTGGACTAAGACGGCTGTCCCCCAAGAGGGGCGACAGCCAGGCCGCTGGCGACGATCCTGACGAAAACAGATGTAAGATGGCAGGTTGAAGGTATGGTAGCGAGCCAGATGAGTCTCGCAAAGGAGGACGACATCAGCGTCGTACTCCGTTACGAATGTCATCAGTTCAGATCGTCGAGAGACTACCCCATGGGCGTACCACGCAACGATTCTAAGACTCCTAGCCATTCAAAGGAAGAAGAAGAGAGAGGGTAGACAAGGATTGAAACACCAGGGCGAGAACAGTGGTTGTATCTGGAGCAGACCTGATGTTTTTTACCAAAGTTTAAGCCCAGGGAGTCAGGGTGTCCACAGGGGCCCGGGAAGATTCCCGAGATTCCGGAAGACAGAACTGGCTAGCCTCGGCCGGTTTGGTAGATGGCGCAGGGCTCGGGGACGGACGTGAGGTCTGCTCAGTTGGGAGCTTAGGTTGATATCTGGGGGCGGGCGGAGCCCGCTGAGGCTGTACAGGCAAGGCCTGTGGAACTTGTCGCTGACGGCGACGAGTGCGCTTTGCTTTGGAGCTCCGAGTGGCAGAAGGCGGGACAGATTTAGCGGCCACAGCCGCGTATGAAGGACCGGGCCCTCCGGCAGGCGCCAGGACAGGTGGCGCAGAAACGACGACTGCAGGCGGGACTGGACCCTGACCCTGGGAGCAGCCGGAACTGCTGCCGGGGCCTGCGATGATGCTCCGGAGAGGGGGGAAGGCCTCTCTTCGGTTAGGGATGGGACCTGCAACACAGCCTGCTTGCGCGCCAGGGCGAGCAGGAGTCCGATGCAGCTTCATGGCCGATATAAAGTCTTTACATCCTCTATAACTAGCCGGATGGTCCCCTCCGCAGTTACAGCAAATGGCAGTGAACCCCGTCTTGGGCTTATCACACCCACGATGAGGCTCGGTACATCGCACGCAACGCGGAGGGTGGTTGCAGAACAAGCTGGAGTGACCAAACCTCTGGCAGTTAAAACACTGCGAGGGGCCTGGCCGCGGGTCGAAGGTACGGTCGAACGAAGTTCTGGAGGCCATAAACCTCCTCGAATTGGCCTACTTTGAGTAATTTCACCAGGAAACTATTCACGGGATGGCATCTTCCCCCTTTCCAACGTGCAGTACACTTACCGCCGTCGGCGAATAGCCTAGGGTGACAAGCTCCTGCCTGATGATATCGGGAGCGGTCCAGGAAGGAAGTCCTGAGAGAACAATTTTAATTTCGCGCTCAGAAGGAAGCGCGAAAGTATGGATGGAAATCTTCCTCTCGGTGAGAAACTGTTGTACCAATCAGAAGCCCGGGACAGTAGTGGCCGCAATTCGAAGCGAGGCGCCTTGGCACCTGGCCTCGAGTTTGGCCGAAGGAAGCAGATTCTGCAGGGAACGAAGAACTTCCCTATAGTTGCGATTATCAGGAACGACAAGCGGTGGAATTTTCGGTTTGGACACAGTTTTTTTTTGCATTTTGCATTGAATAGTGGGGCGTCTTTACACCCGTGGCTTATTGCAGCTTCCGGGACGTGCCCGATGGCTGCCAGAAGAAAACAGTGCTGGACTTTCAAAAGAAGGTGGCCTAAAATATTCGGGAGGGACACGCCAACCAGTTAACTGAGAAGGCGGCGGAAAATTTTTTCAATTTTTGTTATATATAGGTTCCGGGTCATGGTAACACTGCCACCGGTCGCGGGGCGAACGGCAGATGCCGAACGCGCCCGGCCCGGCATGCAGGCGCCTTGTAGCGCCGGACGTTCCCCGCGAGGCAGGGATCCGCCGTGTCTTTGGCATCGGTAACAACGCCAAGCAGTCTGAAAATCAACTTACTTGGGGAAGGTATCTGACTGGGTAGGATGGTAACAAGGAGATAGAATTGCTCGGGAACCTAAATTAGAGCAAACAGAATTACGGGGGGTCGTCTAAGATCGCCCGAGGGCGTTTAACACGTATAGCGGGAGGTGGTTCAGACGTGCTGATAGATCGGAGATAAGGAAAGGAGGAGGTCGCTGCAGAAGCAAAAAGAGTTTCGGCAAGCGACCGGACAAAATCGGCAAGGGTAGGAACTCGAAGGCCTCCACGAATGACATCATTTCTCACAAACCATGGAGACCCCGACAAGGATCTGAGGGTACGGGCCTGGAAAGCTTCCAGCCTACACTTGTTAGTGGTCGACACAAGCGACCACCATGCGGGAGCAGCATAGGTCAATATTGACCGGAGAAACAAAAGATAGATAGTAACTTTAGTGCGCAAAGCCAGGCGGTTGCGGCACGAGAGCATGGGAAATATTTTGGCTCGGACGCCTCGAGCTTTGTTGAGGGTAGCAGTCACTTGGCCGTTGAAGCTAAGGCGCTGGTCTAGCCGAACGCCCAAATACTTCACCGACTTTTGCCAGGCGATAGGCCTCCCTTCGAGGGAGAGGGCCTGGCATCGGGAAGTGGACTTGCTGGTGAAACAGATCGCCTCGGATTTCTCCGCGTTGATCAGCACCCGCCACTTCCTTAGCCAGGCCGGAAGCAGATTCAACTGACGCTGCAGCTTTGAACACGCAATTCGCGGGGACAGGGAGCTGCAGTAATACATTGCGTCGTCAGCGAATAGAAATAACGTGACTCCAGGAATAACAGGCAGGTCGTTCGTGTACACTAGGTACAGAACGGGGCCGAGGACAGATCCCTGCGGAACGCCAGCGGCGACGGGTCGAACTGATGAACAGGACCCTTCGACGCTAACCCTGAAGGTACGATCACTGAGGTATGACCGCAAGAAATGCACAATGGACGGTGGGATGGGGGAGTGAGCGAGTTTGTAGAGAAGACCTTCGTGCCAGACTTTGTCGAAGGCCTTACTCACGTCCAACAAGACAGCGCCCGTAGACTCTCTCTTGTTGGCGGCGTCGGACAATGCTGTGACAACTCGGACGAGTTGTAAAGTTGTCGAGTGCTCTCTACGGAACCCGAACTGTTCGCTCCGAATAAAATTATCCAGCAGCGGCCAGATGCGGGCGAGTAGGAGACGCTCGAACACCTTTGAGATTACTGGCAACAATGATATGGGGCGATAGCTGCCTGCAAGCATTCGAGGCTTGCCGGGCTTGGGTATCATGCTGATGTTGGCATTTTTCCACAGGCGGGGGAAGTATTGCAGCCGGAGACTGGAGTTGAACAGATCCAGGACCAATTCAACGCCCGAGGCCGGGAGATGTTGCAAAGCTGCGGCCCCGATCCGATCAGGACCAGGGGCGCGACGTCGGTTTAGTCGACAGATAGACGAAACTAGTTCGTCCCTGTCGAAGAGAGCGGGAGGGTCAGGTGGAGGGCGGGAAAAATAACCAGATAGGAAGTCTCGAACCACTACCGAGAAGGCAGGGTCCGAGACGCCTCCATGAACGGTGAATTGAGTCTCCATGCAGTCGGCGAAGACCTCTGCCTTGCCTTCCGGTGAAGAAACAATGCCGTTCGGGGTGTTAAGCGGGTTGCGAGTACGCTTCTCGCGAGTAAGGCGACTCGTCGCTCTCCAGACGGAGGCTGGGTCGACTTCAAGGGACTCAAGGTATGAGTCCCACTGATCAGAGTTTACGTCCCGCAAAAGTTGCTGGACGTAAAGAGACTGGGCCTGAAACCGTCGTTTGACGGCGGGATCTCGGGTTCGTTGCCATCTGCGGCGGAGCTTGCGCCGAAGCCAGATGGCGTGGATAACTTCCGGTTGAAGGGCCGATTTACGATTCACCTCTACGTTGTATGTGTGTCGATCCATGACACCTTGGACCAGGACACAGTTTGAGAGGTAGACTGTGTCTGATGGTTGTCGCTGTTACCAGGACTGATTACCCGATGTGTTGGAGCGGCCGGTGGCGGGCTGGCAACTAATTTTCGCTTGCGTTTGGCAGACTTGCCCTCCACAAGTGAAAATTGACCGTACCTCCCCACACTACACATCGAGGCACAATCACTTTTACAAAGAGTATGGGAAGGCAGCGGGGTAGATTGAGTACCGGTACCGCTGGTTTCCATTAAGGTTACCAGCGGTGCCGGCAAAGGAACGGGCGTTGCATTCGACGCCATCTCGGGTGACCAAAATGAACGTCGAAGAAGCAAAAGGGCTAGAAAAGAGTGACTTTTACCAGCACTGAATCACTACGATGACAGACAAAGAACACGAACACCAGACGCGCACTGCCACGAATCACAAAAACACTCGCGCACGACACAATACACTTCTGAAACTGTAGCACGCTGATGATGTTGAAGAAGGATGATGATGATGATGAAGAAGAAAACAGGTTGATAAAGGTACAATGAACGGTTAAAAACCACAATCGCAAAAGCGAATTAGAGTAACACAGACTACCCGGGAAACAGCTCTAGGTAGACGCTCCTGACGACGTCCAGCCCAAGTCCAAATTGTACGGAACAGCAGATAGTCGTGCTCCGGTGGTCGCAGTGTCCTGGTGATACCCTATGACTGCATGTTGCCTGCGTGTTACCTTGACTAGCGATCTCGCGCTGTCTGAGGAATGGGACCTCCATCAATTTTATTTTGGAGGGATCGGATGTTATTATTTTTTATTATTTTTCTTGGACCCTTGGACCTCGAAGATACCCGCGACGGCAGAATGGGGGAAGCCTCGAAGACTTTTCGCTTGAGTAGTAGGAATTACCCTACCACAACGGGTCCTACAACGGGTAGGGCGCCTCTAACCGCTCATGAAAAGTCGCCGAGGGCTGCCAAGTGGCAATGTCGGTGACGACGTCCAGTGGCCAGAGCTGTTGGGTTGTGCGTCGTGAGACGACCCAATGGTATCCTAGTACCGAGCCTCCGGTAGGGGCTCCTGCCTAGTGGTCCTGTCCAGACGGAATATTTTTAATTAATTTTCAGTGGTCGCTACAACGACATGCTCGTACTAGGTCGACTAGTACAGTATTTGTCGAGGCCGTTTCCAAGAATCACCTGGACGTGTTCGGTACTTGCCAAGGCCAGCTATGAGTGGGTTTGTCTGGGTCCTCGCAGCTCGGACGTACAATTTACGTGCAAGTCGCCTTGCGGTGTCATCCAAGGAGCGGACACCGAGTCCTCTTTTCAGGAGACGAGAAGAAAACCTATAGGGGACTTTGGCCGCTAGCCGAAGCCCTCTATCGAGAACGCTTTGCAACCTTCTTTTATGAACGGTTGCGAGGTAACCCCAGACGGGAAGAGCGTAGGTAATGATCGGCAACAGGTACGCGTTGACGATCAGCTTACCCAGCTTGCGGGTCATAGCCTTGTTGGCAAGTATCGGAAACAGTTGCGCGAGACGAGCGGACGCTTTCTTTCCCATCGTCTCAGCGTAGGCACGCCAGGTGAGCCGACGATCAAGGTGGACACCGAGGTACTTTACTTCTCTCGACCAGGGCAAGTACGTTCTACCGAGTCTCACTCGGCCTCGTGGTTCTTTCCGGCGCTTTGTGAATAGCACCGCGGAGCTCTTGGTTTCGTTGACGGCAACTTTCCAGCTTTCCGTCCACGTCGAATACGCATCGAGTGCGCGCTGAAGTCGTGGGATAGCAAAGTCTGCGTTCCGATCGGCGGTATAGACCGCCGTGTCGTCGGCAAACAAAGCCATCTGGACTCCAGGCTCTCTGGGTGCGTCGTTGACATACACGGAGAACAGGAGAGGCCCTAGCACGCTACCTTGAGGTACCCCGGCTGAGATACGTCTCTCGGAAGAGACGTGGTCGTCTATTCGCACGCAGAAAGTTCTCTCCGTCAGAAAGCTAGCAATCAAGCGAAGGTAGCAATCTGGGAGCTGGATTTTCCGGAGCTTGAACAAGAGCCCGTCATGCCAGACACTATCAAAGGCCTTTTCCACATCTAGGAAACAGGCGGCAGTCTGCTCTTCCCGACACCCGGCGTCCGTGATGTATTCCACCAGTCTCATCAGTTGATGAGTGGTGGAATGCCCCACACGGAAGCCGAACTGTTCGGGGACCAGTACATCGAAATTTCTTAGACGATCTAGTACTCTCCGTTGTACGAGACGTTCGAGGACCTTTGACGTGGGTGACAGTAGACTAATGGGCCGGAGATTGCCGGGACGGGAAGCGTTCTTTCCCTGCTTCGGGATCACTATAACCGTCGCCTTACGCCATTTCTGGGGAAAATAGGCCAGTCTAAGACACGCGTTGAACAGCGCGACCAAGAAAAGTACTCCTTGCTCCGGGAGTCGAGAAAGAGCGGCGTTCGAGACGCCGTCCGGGCCAGGAGCTTTTCTTGGCACGAGTTCAACGAGCCGATCTGTGACCTCTTCCCTAGTAATGGGTTCGGGCTCCGCAGTGATCGGAAGAGACAGAAAGTCTTCCACTTCGTTCTCGACTTCTTCGTCGAAGTCCCAGTCCATGGGCGGGTTAGGTGCGAACTGTCGCTCAAAACACGCGCCCAAGTACTCGGCCTTCGCCTCCGGGCGATCCAGGATTTGACCGAAAGGTCCAGCAATGGCAGGGATGCGAGGCCGGCGCCTCTTCCCTACCAACGCCGAAGGTATCCGGTAAGGGCTACTTTCGTCCGATCCGTCCCCTGCCTGGGCCACGGCGAGTTCCCAACAGCGTCTCCGGTAGGCCTGCATTTCACGACGTAAAATGCCGGTCGCCCGGTTGTACGCTGCCTTGTCGGCCGGATCACGGGTCCGCTGCCAGTGTCTCCGGAGGCGATTTCTCTCGCAAGGGAGAGCACTCGTCTCCTCTGGGATCCGCTGCCAGTGGGGCGTGACGCCTGGCTTCATCCTGGAAGACGCGTCGATCGCAGATACGACAGCCTCGTCAAACGCGGCAACTGCCTCGTCGACTTGGCGGAAGGTTTCGAGTGGTCCCGCGTCTGGCAATCGGCGACTTAACGCCAGGCCATAGCGATCCCATTCTACCACCTTCCTGACATCTCTGCGTACGACGTGCTGGGTAGCGACGTGTATCAGGATGGGGAGATGATCGGACGATAGTTCCGTTAGCGCGGACACATGGACCGGACAGTCAATTCCTTGAATCACCGCTATGTCCAAGACATCGGGAGCCGCGTTGCGTTGTGAGGGGTAGAACGTAGGTTGGGGAGGCCAAATCACTTGTATCCTGCGAGAATCGGCAAACCTGCGTAAACGTTTCCCGTTTGGGGCAGTCAAGCGACTGTTCCAATCGCGATGTTTACAGTTCAGGTCGCCGGCCATGATGACCCTCCTGTGTGCATCGAACGCGACAGCTAGATCGGGGTGAAGGAGCTCTTTTTGCGGCGGTTTATACGCCGCGACCATCTGTACGCCGCCTAGAGTGTTCAACAACTCCACAGCGGTGCCTTCGAGGTGAGTCATTGCAGGCAAGACGACTCGGTGATGCTCGAGATTGAGCCTCACCGCGACGGCAGTACCGCCACCAGCAGTACCCGGTCTGTCGTCTCGATAGCACACATAGTTGGCCAGTCGTAACCGACTCGCAGGAGTCAAGTGGGTCTCATTGAGAAGCACTACATCGGGTTTGAGTCGGGCCAGTAATTCTTGGAGTTCCTGGATCTTGTTGGACAACCGGTTGGCGTTCCAGGAAAGAATCGAGAGATCTCGTTTGAGGACCCGACTCATAGAAGACCTACACAAGTGGCGGCTTCCACCAAGAGCATGAATCTCTCTGTTATGTCGGCAGTCTCCAAGCGGGAGCGGATGGACCTGAAGGTCTGGGCGACTTTGTTGAGATCGAACTCAGCAAGGAAATCTTTGGCGACCTGGTAGTCGTCAGGTACGGTTTTTGAGGCAGATTGCCCGGAGACTGTGTGCGCCTAAGAGCGCCGAGGCTTGTCAATCGGGGGATTGGTGGAAGCCAGGGGTTTCTTAGGGCCAGGTGTAGCGCCTCTAGCGGAGGTGCTAGGAAGAGGGACAGATGCGATGGCGTCGGACTTCGCGCGCTGCGCAGGCTGTCTGGACTGTGCGGCCGGGTTGGCAGGAGCCCGGGATCTAGCGCCACGGGGCTTTCTATGCCGCTTCTTTTTGCCTGCGTTGGGAAACCGCGGGGGCGGGAGGTCAGGCGAGGCTGCTTCTAAAGCAGGGGTAGGATTTTCCGATGCTGGGGAGGATTGAGAAGTCTCAGGCTCCACAACCGAGATGTTTTCTGTTGGCTGGGTGGTCTCACTTTTAGATGCCACGAGGTTACGGCGCTTTTTCGCCATAGGCGTGACAGGGGCCTGAGAAGGAGCCTGAGTTGGAGTTGCCTGTGCTGCAGGTGTTTGCTTCGGGCCTTTGGAACGTTTCTGTTGCCTGTTTGAAACTGTGGCGGAAGACACGGCAGCCGTAGCAGGAGGCGCAGGGCCTGGCTGCTCGGTTGCAGGTCTGGAACCAGCTACCGGATGCCTCGGTGGTGGCAGGCGCCCTTTCGGCTTTCGCCGCTCGAGCTCCTGCCGAAACACCGGACATGCCCGGTAGTTGGCGGGGTGACTCCCGCCGCAGTTGATGGATCTTTTGAATGCAGGTGCATCACAAAGTTTGCTGGCGTGAGGGAGAGAACAGAGTCGGAGTGGTGCCCGAAGCGTTGGCACCTGTGACACTGAGGCGGAGCCCCGGGAGCGCGGCTTCTTTCCACTTTTACGCGGAAACCAAAAAGCCGCGTAAGTGAGAGTAGGCTAGTGCCTGCCTCGCTATTCTTCGCCAGGATACGGACAAGAGGAATTGGACGCCTTGGTCCGGCAGGAGTAAACACCCGATGGACCACGCGAACAGGATAGCCCAGCTCGCGCAGCTCATCGAGGATTTCCTCGAGAGGAGATTCCACGTCCAAGCCTCTGAGGATAAACGACAGAGGCTTCACGTGTTTGGGCGAGACGGTGTGGTACTGGAATTGCTGGGATTCCACGTACGCCACGACACTGCGGTACACGTCCATTCCGCGGACAACGATCTTGACTGTATCGCCCCCAAGGAGCTTCAGGTGAACGTTGGCCGGGGAAAGTCTGGGAGCCACTATCAATCGCCGGTAAAAACCGGTGACGTTGTTCACGCCGTGAACGTATACGGGCGGGATGCGACCAGAGGCCGGCGGTGTTTGGGCACCGCCGGACACAGTCGGCCCCGGGCCGGATTCGCCATCGGCGGGGACAACTTCCATGGCGGACGCCGAGGAAGAGGTTGAGGAGGATCGATTCCGCCTCGGTTTCTTAACCGGGCGCCCCCGTGGCCCAACCGCCACGAAAGCGTCGGTCTCGTCACCGGGCAGCGAAACCGACCGGGGATCGACTGGGTCCGCTTCCATAAGCGGAGAACACGGCGAATCGCTCGTGTGGGGCGGGGCAGTGGCGAGCGACTGCGAACTCGATGACGCGCCCGAAGCGGGCATTTCCGCCATCGAGCGGGAGGTTCGCCGACCAGAGGCAGCCAGGCTGCCTCCGGCGGTAACCAGGGACGTAGGGTCCGGCCCGAGCCGGATCGCTTGCGGGATTTCTGTAACGCTCAGGCTTACTACGAGCTGGGCAAATGACCGGCTTCGTTAGATACCTCTCCTTACCAAGAGAGGTGTCCACCGGCCTCTTTACCTAGGCGATATCCAAGCTCGCTTACCACTGGTGGGGGCTCGCAAGGATCGTCCTAGGCAGCGCTACCTAAGAGCCTGAGCGTCAGCGGGCTAGATGCGCTGCGCAACTTACAGCTCTGGCAGGCTGGAAATGCTTCCTCTTCAAGAGCAAGGCGGTGGTCCTGAAAAGGGTCGCTCGGCTGGTGGCCCTTAGAAGGTCCGACGGACTCAGCTGTGTGTGCTGGCTACTCAATTCACCAGCCATCTGAGTGTGGTCTTCTTTTTTCTTCTGTCCTCGTCAAGAGAAGGCAGCAGGGCAGCAGCTGTACAACAGCGAGTCGCTTCCGCAAATGTCCAGTGAAGAGCTGGTCCAGAGAGGAGGTCCTTCCTGTTCAAGAAGCTGAAGCGAAGTGGTCTGGACGACGTCCAGTGGAGCGGCGCTCTTTTTATGCCCTGACAGGTCGTGTGCCATGAACCTATCAGAGTACCGCTGGTCCTTTTTGGCTCGCCTCGAGCACGTTAGATGGTCACGTCTCGGCCGCTGGTCCCTGATTGGCTCGCCTCGCCTTATCGTGTCACGTCTCGGCTGGCGCCGAGAGCAGATTTTCGCCTCGCTACGTCACAACACCCCCGGGCGTCGAAACAGGACAGACACACGTCACCATCATTCTGCTTCCAGACTTCGGACTGAACATGACCTTCTCTCTTCAGCTCTACTCTGGACGCTGCTTCAGCTTGTTGCTATCGCCTGCCTCTCCGCTTGGACGAGGACACCATTTTCCCAGGAAAGAAAAACCAGGAGCCAGCTGCTGCCGGTGAACTAAGTAGCTGGTACAATTGGCAGCTGGCAGAAGACCCTTGTTAGGACCACCTGACGCCGGAAAACTTCTTACCGGACAGCAAAAAAGAGGATTGCTCTGGGCTCTTGGGGAGTGTCGTACATTTGTGCTTTCTCCCTAACCTGCCCACGGCTGTTAGGTAGCACTGGTCCGGAAGATCCTTGCGAGCCCCCACCAGTGGTAAGCGAGCTTGGATATCGCCGAGGTAAAGGGACCAGTGGACACCAGTCTTGGTAAGGACTGGTATCTAACGAAGCTGGTCGTTAGCCCAGCACCTCTCGTATCACCGTGAGCAGGGAAGTCGCATGGGTTACCCGGCATCGGCCGGACCCAAGATCCCTGGCATCTGGAAGGGACTGCCTTGCAGTCTCCGCCCGGCAGCCACACTCACCAGCATGCCTACGCGGGCGACGCGCCTGAATCGCCTCGGGCGATGGAGACGGACGATTCTGTTCCTAACCCGCTACCCCCTCACCGGTGGGCGAGTCGGACGACGTCGCGACCGTTGGTCGACGTAGACGCCCGGCTAAGAAGCCGAAGAGGTACCACTTAAACGAATCCGCTTCCTCTCAGACCTCGGCCATGGACATCGGTCCTTCTCAGGGCCAATAGGCTGCGGTTCCGACTGCTTCGGGAACAGCTCCGGCTGCTTCCGCTGTTGGTTGCGCCCTGCCCCTGTTCGTCCACGGGGTGTCCAATGTCGCCGCCTTATACAGGCGGCTGATCGCGGTCCACGGCCTATCGGCCGACAAACTTTCTGCAGACTAATAACCTGCAATACCATACCTTTTCCCCCAAGCAAGTCAAGCACTTGTCTGTAATTCTGTGTGGGCTTGACGCGCACACCGATCCTCAGGAGATCATTTTGGAACTCCGCGAACTTCGGTATCCGGTGCAGGCAATTTTTCGCCTTTTCACCAATTCTGAAATCCGAGTACCACTCCCACTCGTCCGTCTCCACCTCGAGATGGGCGAGGCTGCAGACAAGATATTCCACCTGACGCGGCTGTTTGGCTTCCGCGTCAGGGTGGAATCCAGTCGCCCCCCGGGCAAGCTCGCGCAATTCCACCGGTGCCAGTTGTTCGGCCATCATACCGACGTCTGTCGCAGTGCCCCGGCCTGTTTACGTTGTTCTTTGGGACATTCCACGCAGGCCTGCACTGTGGCAGACAAGTCCTACTATCGTTGCATCAATTTTGGAGAAGGCCATGCAGACAATAACAGTAACTGCCCGGTACACAGGGCGGAACTCCTGCGGAAACAAAAGCCGCAGGGGCCCCTCCCGAAGCCGAGGCAGCCAGTATTGCAGACCCAAACTCAGAAACAGCCTAACGTACAGGCTAAGCCGCAGCCAAAGGCACCACCGGCACGGTGCGCGCCCTTTTCGGCTCCACCTCCAGCCACTACAAAGGCACAAAAACAAACCGCGTCGCCTTCCGTAGCAGAGACAAGCCCTATAGCCAATATCTCAGTATTGGAGCCGGAGAATCAACCCTCCACTTCCGCGGAACCATCAACTCCCGCCTCTGAACTAGAGGTAGCCTCGCCACCACTGCCACCTCCGCGATATCCGCGAGCAGGCGAAACTAAACCTAAAACAATAGGAATAACCACACCGGATCATCGGCCCCGAGCTCCTGTCTGCCCACAGCCCAAGGAAAGTCCTGTTTCCCAGTACAAGTCCGATGAAGCGCAACAGCGTACTTTTCCTGTCGCTACTTCCAACTCGACTGCCCCTGGTCCTGTAGCTTCCACCAACAAGACCCGATCTGCCGTTAAGCCTGGTCGCTTTTACGCGGCCTCAGTTTCCAGGCAAACCACCCAGTCCGTCACATCCGATGACGCACAGTTCGTCCGCGACTTTCTGTCCGGCTATGAGCTCAAGAAAGTCGCATCCACCTTCAGGTCCATCCGAGACCGCCTGGAAACTGCTGACCCAACTAAGAGGTTTATGCTCTTTGTGGAAATGTGTAATGTCATAGGTCTCCTATGAACTGAGCACTTAAACGAGATCTCTCACTCGTAGCCTGGAATGCTAACTCCATCGGTTCCAAGCATTCCGACCTTCTGGAATTCCTGGCTCGGTTCAAACCCAACGTACGTCTCCTCACAGAAACCCACCTGACCCCGGCGAACCGGTTTCGATTACCGAATTACGTGGTCTATCGGGATGACCGAATTGGCCGACAAGGAGCCGGCACAGCGATCGGGATGAGGACCTCTATAGGTCAACATCATGTCGTTTTTCCGCAACGCACTAACTTAGAGGCCACCGCCATTGAGGTCCACGGATCTCTTGCGGCGTCCTCGTGGTTTCAGCATACAGGCCCCCTCGCGCTGAACTCCTTGTCGGCGACCTGGACGTCATCTTCGATTCCCACAGAAGAAGGGTAATTTTGGCCGGCGATCTGAATTGCAAGCATCGCTTTTGGAATAGTCGCTTGACTACTCCGAACAGGAGGCGCTTGCTCAGTTATGTTGAATTGCGCCGGGCGATGGTATTTGATCCAGCGCAATCCACGTTCCTTCTGACACTACCTAACGCGGCTCCCAATGTTCTGGATATTGCGGTGACCCAAGGAATTGTCTGTCCGGTCGAGGTATTCTCACTTACGGAGCTGACATCCGACCACAACCCTATCTTGGTCCACGTCGCTACGGAGCACGCCTATGCACGTTCTGACAAGAAGAAGGTTATCGATTGGGACCGCTACGGCCCGGCTGTGTGCCGTAGATAGCCGCCAGTGGGCTCACTCGATTCCGTTCGCCTCCTAGACGAAGCAGTAGCGGGAATCAAAGAGGCAGTCATCTCGGCTATAGGCGTGTCTTCAAGTACGCGAGCTGGTTTCACGCCTGACTACCAACGCATCCCTGAGGAAGTCTCTCTTCTCAATCGCGAGAGGAATTACTTCCGGAAAAGTTGGCAGAGGACCCGTGATCCGGCCGATAAGGCAGCGTACAATCGGCTCACCGGACGACTGCGTGGCAGTCTGAAGGCGTTCCGACGTAGCTGTTGAGAACTCGCTGTGGCCCGAACGGGGGATGCGGACCCGCAAAGTCACCCGTATAGAATACTTACCGCGATGACGGGACGGAGGCGAAGACCTCCTATCCCCGCCATCGTTGGCCGTTCGGACGACTCCTGGGTCGCCCGGAGGAGAAGGCCGAGTACTTGGGCTTGTGTTTCGAGCGACAGTTCGCTCCCAACCCGCCCATGGACTGGGACTTTGACGAACAAGTCGAGATGGCTGTGGAAGACTTTCTGTCTCTTCCGATCACGGCGGAGCCCGAACCCATCTCTTTGAAAGAGGTCTCAGATCGACTCGCTGAACTTCAGCCAAGAAAAGCTCCAGGCCCGGACGGTGTCACGAACACCACTCTACGACTTCTCCCCGAGCCTGGAGTTCAATTCTTGATTGGTTTGTTAAACGCCTGTCTCAGACAGGCCTACTTTCCCAAGAAATGGCGAATGGCGACGGTCATCGTGATCGCGAAGCAGGGAAAGGATGCTTCCCGCCCCGACAACCTCCGGCGTATCAGCCTACTCTTCGCTACGTCCAAGGTTTTGAGCGCCTCGTACAGCGCCGTGTACGAGAACATGTAACCAACTTTGACGTGCTGGTTCCCGAACAGTTCGGCTTCCGTGTGGGGCATTCGACCACTCATCAACTTATGAGAATGGTGAAATACATCACGGACGCCGGGTGTCGGAGAGAACGGACCGTTGGCTGTTTCTTAGATGTTGAAAAAGCCTTCGACAGCGTATGGCATTATGGCCTATTATTCAAGCTTAGGGAAGTTCAGCTCCCGGACTGCTACCTCCATCTGGTTGCTAGCAGAGGACCTTCTGCGTGAGAGTTGGAGATTCAGTCTCTTCCGAGAGACGAATCACAGCCGGCGTCTCTCAAGGTAGTGTTCTTGGTCCACTTCTGTTCTCACTCTACGTCAACGACGTGCCGAGACAGCCTGGAATCCGGGTGGCCCTTTTTGCGGACGACACTGCCGTATTTACGGCCGATCGTCATGTAGAAAGAGCCGTCTTACGACTGCAGCGCCAGCTCGACACGCTCGGGGACTAGACTGAAAATTGCAGAGTGCAAATCAACGCTGCCAAGAGTGTAGCCGTCGAATTCTCGAAGCGACGAAAGCACCCTGTTAGGCATTTACGTATCGGCAGAACGTACTTGCGCTGGTCCAACGAGGTTAAGTACCTCGGATTACACCTCGACCGTCGGCTCACCTGGCGTACCCACGCTCAGACAGTTCTTAAGCGAGTATCCGCTCGTCTGAACTTACTGTTTCCACTCCTGATCAGCTCAGCCATGACCAGGAAATTGGGCAAGATGATCGTCGGCGCGTATTTGCTGCCGGTCATTACCTACGCTTGCTCGGTTTGGGGTTACCTCGCCGCAATGCATAAAAAGAAGTTGCAGAGCGTCTTCGACAGGGGTTTTCGCCTAGTGGCCAAAGTCCCCTGTCGCTTCTCATCACGCCTTCTAAGGAGAGGACTTGGCGCCCGCTCCTTAGACGAAACATTCAGGCGGCTTGCACGTAAATTTTATGCACGTGCGGCGAGATTCCCAGACAATCCTCTTGTGGCTGGGCTGGGCAGGTACCGTATACGTCCAGGTGATTCGTGGAAACGCTTTCGGTGAATACTGTGCTAGTGTAGGTTAGCACAACAGCCGAGAATCGGCCTGCTATAGAGCACACGCCTTACTTGGGCAGGGCTACGAGGCAGGAGCTCCTGAAGGTAGCTCGGAATCAGATACCGAGCGGTTCGTCTCTACGACCGTTTGTCGAGGACGCTAAAACATTTTCGTACGCCGCCCGAGCCGCGCTGTAATGTTCGGCGGCTGCGTCCGCTGTTCCGGGCGTACTGCGATCCTCTTCTTTCGGCAGCGGTATGTAGAGCCCGCTGCTGTCCCAGTCGATTTCCATTACTGGTCTTCCTGTGCTCTCCATTCTTCCTACTTCCTTTTCTTCCGGCTGGCTTCACGACGTCTAATGGAGTGCGCCAAAATTCGACTGCCAAAGCTGTTGGGTTGCGCGTCGTGAAACGACCCAATGGTTTCCTAGTACCGAGCCTCAGGTAGGGGCTCCTCCCTAGTAATCCTGTCCAGACGAAATATTAATTAATTATTTAATGGCCGCTACAACGGCAGGCTCGTACTAGGTCGACTAGTACAGTATTTATCGAGGCCGTTTCCAAGAATCACCTGGGCGTGTACGGAACTTGCCAAGGCCAGCTATGAGAGGGTTTGTCTGGGTCCTCGCAGCTCGGACGTAAAATTTACGTGCAAGTCGCCTTGCGGTGTCTTCCAAGGAGCGAACACCGAGTCCTCTTCTCAAAAGTCGAGAAGAAAATCGATAGGGGGCTTTGGCCGCTAGCCGAAGCCCCCTATCGAGAACACTTTGCTAATTTCTTTTATGAACGGTTGCGAGGTAGCCCCAGACGGGAATAGCGTAGGTAATGATCGGCAGCAGATACGCGCTGACGATCAACTTACCCAGCTTGCGGGTCGTAGCCTTGTTGACAAGTAACGGAAACGGCTCTCTTTCGCATCGTCTCAGCGTGGGCACGACAGGTGAGCCGACAATCAAGGTGGACACCGAGGTATTTAACCTCTCTCGACCAGGGCAAGTACGTTCTACCTAGTTTCACACGTCCTCGTGGTTCTTTCCGGCGCTTTGAGAATAGCACCGCGGAGCTCTTTGTTTCGTAGACGGCAACTTTACAGCTCTCCGTCCACGCCGAATACGCATCGAGTGCGCGCTGGAGTCGTGGGATAGCCCTGTCAGCGTTCCAATCAACGGTATAGACACCTTGTCGTCGGCAAAGAGGGCCATCTAGACTCCACGCTCTCTGGGTGCGTCGTTGACGTACATGGAGAACAGAAGAGGCCCTAGCACGCTACCGTGAGGTACCCCGGCTGTAATGCGTCTCTCGGAAGAGACATGGTCATCTATTCTCACGCAGAAAGTCCTCTCCGTCAGAAAGCTAGCAACCAAGCGAAGTTAGCAATCTGGGAGCTGGATTTTCCGGAGCTTGAACAAGAGCCCGTCGTGCCAGACACTATCAAAGGCCTTCTCCACATCTAGGAAACAGGCGACAGTCTGCTCTTTTCGACAGCCGGCACCCGTGATGTATTCCAACAGTCTCATCAGCTGATGAGTGGTGGAATGCCCCACACGGAAACCGAACTGTTCGGGGACCAGTACATCGAAGTTTCTTATATGGTCTAGGACTCTCCGTTGTACAAGACGTTCGAGGACCTTTGACGTTGCTGACAGTAGACTAATGGGCCGGAGGTTGCCGGGACGGGAAGCGTCCTTTCCCTGCTTCGGGATCACTATGACCGTCGCCTTACGCCATTTCTGGGAAACATAGGCCAGTCTTAGACACGCGTTGAACAGCGCAACCAAGAAAAGTACTCCTTGCTCCGGGAGTCGAGTTAGAGCGGCGTTCGAGACGCCGTCAGGGCCAGGAGCTTTTCTCGGTACGAGTTCAACGAGCCGATCTGTGACCTCTTCAATAGTAATGAGTTCGGGCTCCGCAATCATCGGCAGAGACAGAAAGTCTTCTACTTCGTTCTCGACTTCATCATCGAAGTCCCAGACCATGGGCGGGTTAGGAGCGAACTGTCGCACAAAACACGCGCCCAAGTACCAGGCCTTCGCCTCCGGACGAGTCAGGATTTGGCCGAAAGTTTCAGCAATGGCTGGGATACGAGGTCGGCGCCTCTTCCCTACCAACGCCGAAGGTATCCAAAAAGGCTACTTTCGTCCGATCCGTCCCCTGTTTGGGCCCCGGCGAGTCCCAACAGCGTCTCCGGTAGGCCTGCATTTTACGGCGTAAAATGCCGGTCGCCCGGTTGTACGCTGCCTTGTCGGCCGGATCACGGGTCCGCTGCAGCGTCACCGGCGGCGATTTCTCTCGTAAGCGAGAGCACTCGTCTCTTCTGCGATCCGCTGGCAGTGGGGCGTGACGCCAGGCTTCATCCTGGAAGACGCGTCGGTCGCAGATACGATAGCCTCGTCAAACGCGGTAACTGTCTCGTCGACTTGGCGGACGGTTTCGAGTGGTCCCGCCTCTGGTCTGGCAATCGGCGACTTAACGCCGGGCCATAGCGGTCCCATTCTACCAAATTCCTGATATCTCTGCGTACGACGTGCTGGATAGCGACGTGTAAAAATGGGGAGATGATCTGACGATTGTTCCGTTAGCGCGGACACATGGACCGGGCAGTCAATTCCTTGGATCACCGCTACGTCCAAGACATCGGGAGCCGCGCGGAGTTGTTAGGGGTTGAACGTAGGTTGGGTGGGCCCAATCACTGTTACCCAGCATGAATCAGCAAACCTGCGTAAGCGCTTCCCGTTTGGGGGAGTTAAACGACTGTTCCAATCGCGATGCTTACAATTCAGTTCGCCGGCCATGATGACCCTCCTGTGTGCATCGAACGCGGCAGCAAGATCTGGGTGAAGGAGCTCTTTTTGCGGCGTTTTATACGCCTCTACCAAGAGTACACCGCCTAGAGTGTTCAACATCTCCACAGCGGTAATTTCCAAGTGAGTCGTTGCAGGCAAGACGACTCGGTGATGCTCAAGACTGAGCCTCACCGAGACGGCAGTACCGCTACCAGCAGTGCCCGGTATGTCGTTCCGATAGCACACATAGTTGGCCAGTCGTAACCGATTTGCAGGGGTCAAGTGGGTCTCATTGAGAAGTACTACATCGGGTTTGAGTCAGGCCAGTAATTCTTGGAGTTCCTGGATCTTGTTAGCAAACCCGTTGGCGTTCCAGGAAAGAATGCAGAGATCACGTTTGAGGACCCGACTCATAGAAGTTCTACACAAGTGGCGGCTTCCACCAAGAGCATGAACTTCTCGGTTATATCAGCAGTCTCCAAGCGGGAGCGGATGGACCTGAAGGTTTGGGCAACTTTGAGGAGGTCGAATTCCGCAAGGAAGTCTTTGACGACCTGGTAGTCGTCAGGTACGGCTTTTCAGGCAGAGTACCCGGAGACTGTTTGCGCGTAAGAGCGCCGAGACTTATCAATCGGTGGATTGGTGGAAGCCAAGGGTGTTTTAGGGACAGGTGTAGCGACTTTAGCGGAGGTGCTAGGAAGAGGGACAGATGCGGTTTCGTCGGTCTTAACGCGATGCGCAGGCTGTCTGGACTGTGCGGCTGGGTTGGCAGGAGCCCGGGAGCAAGCGCCATGGGGCTTATGATGCCGCTTCTTTTTGCCTGCATTAGGAAACCTCGGGGAAGGGAGGTCAGGCGAGGCTGCTTCTAAAGCAGGGTCAGGATTCTCCGGTGTTGGGGAGGACTGAGTAGTTGTCTCAGGCTCTGCAACCGAGACGTTTGTTAAGGGCTGGTCTGTCTCACTTTTTTGAGATGTCGCGAGGTTTCGGCGCTTTTTCGCCTGAGGTGGGACAGTGGCCAGGTAAGGAGCCTGAGTTGAGGCTGCTTGTACCACAGGTGGTTGCTTCGGGCCTTTGCTACGTTTTTGTTGCTTGTTTGCAAATGTGGCGAAAGACACTGCAGCCGTAGCAGGAGGCGAATGGCCTGGCTGCTCGGTTGCAAGTCTAGAACCAGCTTCCGGATGTCTCTGTGGTGGCAGGTACCCTCTCGGCTTTCACCGCTCGAGCTCCCGCTGAAACACCGGGCAGGCCCGGTAGTTGGCGGGGTGACTTCCTCCACTTTTGATGCACCTTTTAAAAGCAGGTGCATCGCAATGTTTACTGGCGTGAGGCAAAAAGCACCTCACGCACGCAGGAGCGTTTGAACAAGACTCTGAATGATGCCCGAAGTGTTGGCACCTGTAACACTGAGGCAGAGCCGCAGGGAACGCGGCTTCTTTCCACTTTAACGTGGGATCCAAAAAGCCGCGTAAGAGAGAGTAGGCTTGCCCCTGCCTCGCTATTCTCCGCCATGATACGGACCAGGGGAATTGGACGCTTTGGTCCGGCTGGAGCAAATACTCGATGCACCGAGAGAACCGGATAGCCCAGCTCGCGCAGCTCAACAAGGATTTCCTCGAGAGGAAAGTCCACGTCCAAGCCTCTGAGCACAAAAGACAGAGGCTTCACGTGTTTGGGGGAGAAGGTGCGGAACTGCATGTTGGCGGATTCGACGAACGCCATGACACTGCGGTACACGTCCAGACCTTGTACAACGATCTTGACTGTATCGCCCCCAAGGAGCTTCAAGTCAACGTTGGCCGGGGAAAGTCCGGGAGCCGCTATCAGTCGCCGGTAAAAACCGGTGACGTTGTTCACGCCGTGATCGAACACGGGCGGGATGCGACCAGTGGCCGGCGGTGCTTGGGCATCGCCGGGCACAGTCGGCCCCGTGCCCGGATTCGCCATTGGCGGAGACACCTTCCATGGCGGACGCCAAAGAAGAGGTAGAGGAGGACTGGTTCCGCCTCGGTTTCTTAACCGGGCGCCCCCGTGGCCCAACCGCCACGAAAGCGTCGGTCTCGTCACCGGGCAGCGGAACCGTCCGGGGATCAACTTGGTCCGCAGGCATGAGGCGCCAAAATTTTCTAGCGGCGCTCTTTGTATGCCCTGACAGGTCGTGTGCCATGAACCTATCAGAGTGTCGCTGGTCCCTGTTTGGCTCGCCTCGAGCACGTTAGATGGTCACGTTTCGGCCGCTGGTCCCTGATTGGCTCGCCTCGCCTTCTCGTGTCAGGTCTCAGCTGGCGCCGAGAGCAGATCTTCGCCTCGCTACGTCACAATTGTTACTGCATTTCTGTGTTGTTTTGATACCTGCTTACTAGATTCTGTAATTTTATTGTGTGTTGTTGACGATTATAATTATAGATATTTTTCAGGTACTTTCATTTATATTAATACTTGTTTCCTTCCGAATTACCTCTTTAAATGTGTGTTTTATTTTATATTTTTTTACTTATGTTTTGTGCCTGTTTTCTTCAAACATCTTATAATTTACATTCCATTATTTTACTTCAGTTTATATTAGGAATGTTTTGTAGAATCTAATAAACTTGGAATGAAAAGTTTCCATCTAGTGTTGTGGTAAATGAGAAGTAACCTAACATAACTTATATTGAATTTACCGTATATTCAACTTTACTTTATTAAATTTTTTAGTTATAGCCTTTAAAAATAGATACGTGTAAGTGATCAATTCTATTATTTTCTTCTGTACGTTTTGATAACTTTCATATCGCTTAGATGTTGAGAATGTTCAGGTGTTTCTTGAAACTCCAACTGAGTGCACATTTGTCTTGTTGGCAAACAGATAATCATTCTTTTATCACCGGAGTCTCTAATACACGACTCTGCCGATACTTATTTCTATGTTACTTGACATTACATAACAGTGATATAGATTCGGCTGAGGTATTAACAGAATCTATCTATCTATCTAGCTATCAATACACATTGTCTTCTTCTTCTTCTTCTTCTTCTTCTTCTTCTTCTTCTTCTTCTTCTTCTTCTTCTTCTTCTTCTTCTTCTTCTTCTTCTTCTTCTTCTTCTTCTTCTTCTTCTTCTTCTTCTTCTTCTTCTTCTTCTCCTTCTTCTCCTTCTCCTTCTCCTTCTCCTTCTCCTTCTCCTTCTCCTTCTCCTTCTTCTTCACGTCAAGGTGTAGGCTTGCAGCGTCTTCCGCCTTCACTGAAGCTATCTCATCTTTGGTCTACCTATACCTCGTCTCCCTTGAGGTCTGTATCTTATTACTTGTTTAGGTAGTCTCATATCTTCCATTCTCTTGATATGCTTCCTCCATTTTAATTGTCCTTCTCTTATTATGCTGCCTATAAAATATACATTTAACTCGGTTCTTATATTTTGATTTCTTCTCTAAGGGAATTTATCAGTATTTGGTCTCTAAGCGTGCAACCTTTCTTTTTTTTCCAAGAACTTCTTTCTACTTATTTGTGTTCGTCGTTCTACAATTCTTGTCATTGTCCAAGGTTCGCTTCCATAAGTTAAAACAGGTGTTGACATTACTTTACGAAACTGTATCTTTGAACCTGTATCTCTTCCGGTTATTCCTGTTTCTAATTTTTACTACATACCTGACAAATTAACGGCTTCTTTGCAAACGTTAATATATATGATGCCATGTAGTTGTTTATTGATTTAATATTTTGTAATGTATACGCAACTTCCTGAAAGAATCATAAATTCTTTAATATAGGTTAAAAACAGATATGTTTAAAAACCTCCCTCTTCTACACCTAGGACCGTTGGCGATTGTCAACTTTAACCCTGGCCTGGCCCTTACCGTGTAGTGCAAAACGAAAACAAAAAACAAGAATTACATAGTAAAACTGAGTATGAAAACAATGAAAACTCACTAGCTCTCAAAAACCTAATAGCGTCAGGGTCGAAAAGAGCAAGAGCTGGGCAAGAGAGACCAATCAGGAAAGACTAAAGAGTGGGATTCAACCCAAGACAGGTTTCAACAAGGTGTCAATACACCTTGTGCTAAACCCTTATCCACCAGCTGTAACTTTTTAACATGATGTAATTTTTTACTTACATTATTAATTCCAAAGCTCTCCCTTTGTGACAGGGAGATTGGTGTAAGATATCAATTTTGTGTTCATCAATATCACCAGATGTTAGAGACTTGCTACTTTGTGTAATTTATGTAAAAGTCTTTGTAATTTGTATTTATTTTAAAATATCTTTAATCAATTTTGCCTTTAATATTGTAAGTTATAACCCATTGCTTCCATCCCCTTCCAAAATTGTCACGTTAATTAAAAATAATAGGTATGTAGGTAGGCAATAATCACCAACCCACCCTATATGTGATAATATGTAGGAACACCACCCTTCTAACATCATTACATATGACTTCTTTAATAATGTCTTTAGACTTTAATTTTACAGTAACTTGTGTAACGAAAAAACGTATAATAAAGTATTGGTAGTCGATGAGGTATTCCTCCTTCGCTGTTAGTTCCTCAGTGTTCAATATTAATATTCTATCTCCAATAGCACTGTCGAAATCTTTACTATATCCTACAACAGCTATTGAAGTTTTCAAGTTAATTTTTTATATGATTTTGTTGAGAAAATATTATCTGATCAGTATCTTTCTTTACAGAAACCCGTTCGTTCCTCTATTACATTCGTCAGTCCGCTCTGTTATCTCAGTATATGCAGGCCTACAGTGTGCAGAATTTAAAATACACACCTATAATTACCACTCTCTGTTTCTGATCTCTTCTTGAAGGTAAGAATTAATAATGATGTATTACATATAGCTGTTACTTCTTATTGTAACCAGCACTGATTCAGTAAGTCCACATATGCCTACTAGTGTCTAGCTGTTTTTGATGGTATTTTCAGAGTTCTGTGTTCAACTCATTGAAATTTCCCTTTTTTATTTACTTGCCTACAATACTACCTGTAGTTTTGCAAATTATATTTTGTCTGTTCATATATAGTCTCACTCTATTTGTAATCTCTTTTTTGCATTGTTTTCTTTCCACAGATCTTAAACTTTGACATAATTTTATTTACTCTTCTCTGCTGTAATTTTTCCTTTTTAAATTAAATCAGTCATTATGATAAATGCAATAGGCTCTACCTTGTGAACACCATTGTTTGTGTTTGAGACGTACTTTTCTGTGTTATCGGGAGGAGTGTTAAAAATATTATTTATTTAAAAGTATTTTGTTGCAGCCTATATAGGTTAATAAACTTAAAGGAATATATTACGGCTATTTCTCTTTAAATCAGTCAGGGAATGCTTGGCAGCGTGACGTGAAAAAAATAAATATTTTCCTTCTTACAACGGATGCAATTGCAGGACATTAAAGCAACAAGAAAAATTATTTTGGACTGGATGTAAACTGGGATTAATAATTTATAAAGGCCGAAGGAACCAGCGGACAAAGTTTTTACAGCAGTAGTGTATACTTCAAAAGTTTTGGAATTAAAAATTACTTTGCAGGGAGAAACTGTATACTCCGTTACTTGTGTCGAATGTAAGCATCCGGTTCTGACAACTGTAGTTTTGAGTGACATTAAGATAAGACGTATAACGTTTACGGCTGATTTGTTTCCTTCTGTGAGGTCAAAAGTTAGGGAAATCGTTTTCTAGCGCCCGCTCACTTCAGTGTCTTTTTATGGAATTTAATGTTTATACTTTAACATTAAAGGAGAAATAAAAGCTAACATATAGCAAATTCTACGTTATTCTATACATATAAGCAAAAGATTTTAAACAGTGGCATTATTAAAAATACAATGAAAAATAAGCAATATGAGAGAATTTTAAGGTCGAATAGAAACCTAGTGTATGAATTTGACATATTGTTATTTGACAAATTGTTAACATAAGTGTGGACCAGTTTTAAGAAAGCGGTTTTATCATACATGAAAATAAGAGTATACAAAATACGTGAACAGCGTGTATACCATATGATTCAACGTAAAAATTAACGTAAATCTAACAATTCCATTGTCAACACTAGATTCAAACAAGTACCATGTTTACAATATTAGTTACATTCTACTGTAACTAGCGATTAGGCCTATATTGCTGCAAGTTGACTGTAAAAAATTGGGAACTGATGAACATCTTTATATTCAACCGTCCTTTACAGCTTCATTTCTGTATTAAACAAGTGGAATACATAGTGTAAGTACACTAATATTTTGACAAAACAAAGATTTCGGAGACAATGATCTCCCGAGTAAAGTTAAGAAGGAGAGCTACTAGTATATTGTAATCTAGCCATGAATGACAGAATTTGTAACCACAGGCTGAAACGTGTTAAAACATGCTCTATGGTACTGCCTGATGCAATACTGGTTGTTCTTATTTTAGTGTTATAAATGAGACCAGACTACAGCAGAAACTCTGAAGGGAAAATACTGTCATTTCAAAGTAAAATGTCTAAGTAAGTCTACAATTATTCTAAGTAGTTATTCGGAAAAAATAGAAGAAACTCACATTTTAAGACTAGGAAGGTCTACTGTTCTAGAATTTTTAACTTTAGGAGTTAATTCTACCTTCTATCCTTCAGCAATTAACACCATTTTTATCTGGAATTATACCGCACCCTACTTGTACTTAATCTCTGAAAACAACCAGTAACATTAAAGCTGAACAGACTTTTTTTCTGAAGGTACTATGAATGTAGAGTAACTTTACAAAAGCAACATGTAAATGTTAACTTATAATGTATTTTATCTTATTTTATCTTTGATATATCCCGAGTACATGATTGCAATGAATATAAGGATCTGAAAACTCCTCCTAAAATCCAAGTGAAAATATGGTAAGCTTACGAAAAATTGTATAGACATTATATCCGATTAACATTATAGCGCTACATCGAAACATGAACTACAGTGCACCTATCTTGTTTCGTCATCATCATTATTTAACATTTTATTATTTATTTATTAATTAAATAATATTAGAAATAATATTAGGAATATTTTTCTTTCTATAAGCTGGAGACAAAGAGTAAATTATTGAACTGAAGTAATGATTTCAATGTTGTCATTATAAAATTATAAACATTTGTTGATGAGCGATTAAAGTTGTAAACCTCTCCTCATCACTCTACACAACAGTATGTACGAACGCAAGGCAATAAAATATATCAAAGCTAGTTTACAAAGATTTGTAAGAAATTAGTGGAGGTGCTATACAAATAAAAATATTCAAGAAAACCAGATAGATCTAATCGCATTGACCTCTTTGTCGTGATATGTATTAACAATGGTGTTAATTTGGCCTTGTAACGTTCATAAGAATTGAAATGTGATGTTACAATTTTGTGTAGTCTGGCGGTGTTTAAATTCAGCTTATGTTCAACCGTCTACATCTCGAAAAGCTTGAGTGTTCAAACTGCATGATGCTTATCGAGAGTATATCATTAAACACACAACACCATCAATGTAATAACTTGTGTGATAGTCATAATCTTCTTGACCAACAGGGCTTCAAGTTTTAGTACTAAAGGGTTATGAATGTTAGGTAATAAAATTATTTTTCATTTATTTTGTCTGTAAGTAGTGTAAAAACGTTTTTGTAAAGTTTTTTAAAACACAGTTGACTGCATTATCTTATTACTGGTTCTTGTTAGAGTATAAACGATAACTGGTATCGAATATGCGTTTCTGTGACTATGAAAACAATCCAAACCATTGAAAATATCATCCAAATACTTTAACTCATTGATTGAATTCTAAATGAGTTATATTATGTAAAATAATTGAATTTGTTTAAAAATAAATAATTATTCAATTTATATATTTGTAATCTAATTATATATATTCAATCACTTTCTGCTACAGTTCGTTTCTTGATACATATAAAATATTTAAAATTTATATTTATTTTACCTCAAGATTTTATTTTTCCTTTATTTGGAACATGTTTCGAGAACTCCTGTGTTCTCGTCCTCAGCCTTCGTTTTTTTCCACTGTAGGCTTGATATATTCATTATATATATCAAGAAACGAACTGTAGCAGAAAGTGATTGAATTAATAAAACCATACAAGGTAAATAAGCCTACAGTGAAAAAAAACGGAGGCCGAGGATGAGAACACAGGAGTTCTCGAAACATGTTCCAAATAAAGGAAAAATAACATCTTGAGGTAAAATAAAGATAAATTTTAAATATTAAGCTATATGTATTATAATGTACCCACGTGCGTACCTCTTAGTTGATTATCTTTTATTTTTTAAATAATAATTATCTGTTTATTAAATAATTTTAAATGTTATTTAATTTATTGAATTTGTATTTTTTCTGTTTAATTAATTTTGATTATTTAATTTATTAATTATTGCAATCTCAGTTAACTGAATGTTGTTCACTTCGGAATCCTCTTGAAGTTCTGTAGCACTTCCGTAGACCTAAATTGTCTTTGTACAGTAAAGTGTTGTTTTGACAATATTATAATGTAATTATAACTCTCACGTACCTTCGTTGTAGCACTGGTAGTTTAGGTCTGTCTGTACTAGTTGTTCAGATGGTCTCAGTACGTTATAAAACTGTGAAGTTGTCAAAACAGTATAACTGCACTGTTTGTAAGTAAGTGATATAAATTTATGTTATTTGGGCGCCATATGGAATCTCTGGTTCTTATTCCATAAAATAATTATTCAAAGATTAAAATAAATAAATTTAATTGATGTTAAATTATTTCCTTGATTGAATGATTAAAATAATTAAGTAATTAATTTTCTTCTGTCTTGCTTATGTATTCAAACGGTTAGCGCTTCACACGTACAAACCGCCAACTTAACTGTTTGAGTGCCTCGAAATTGCAGCTATTTTAAAGAAGAAAAATAACTAATAATTGCTTCAATAATTTCTTACAACGTTTGATAATTAATAATTTACTGGTTTATTGCTCACAGCGTGCTTACTTTAACACTATACATTCAATTTAACAATGATTTATTGATTACAATCTACCTGGCTTAATTCTTTCCTAACCCAGAAGGTTGGCAATGGTGACTAATTATCGGTTTGTTTATTTACAAATTTTTTATAGCTCATGGGTGAATCCTTTAGAACTACAGAATAAAATAACTATGCCTCGAGTTACGATGCTTTACATACGTTTAATTTAATAGGTTAGACACCTTTAAAATTTCAGATTGATTAACGAAATGTTCGTCTGACCTCTACAAGTTATGGGGTTAACTATGGTTAGCCTAGATCGTTAATTATTATATTGGAATCGTATAATTCCTCTAGAAAAAAGTATAGACAATGCTTATTTTTTATAGTATTGTTTTGCGTTAGTACATAAGTGTATTATTTCTTATACTAGTAACATAATATTCATACACTGTAATTATATACGCACTGTACTCCCTGTTTGATAATCGCTTTGGATTATTTTTTAATTCACTTTACGATCTTATACACTGATCTTACCCTTCACTTTTTTGAGAATGAACGATTATAACTTCTTGAGATTAAAGTTTTGGTTAGGTAATTCACCTAAACTCGTTCTTTTTGTTTCGCACAACTAGTTAAGGGAACACTGCTTGTCGTGATGCACTTTAATAAGTATGTAACTTCTTCACTACTGTGGTTTAATAATATTTGATGAAAATTTTGATCTGGAGTCCGGTAGTATCTGCCGGAATGGAATTCAAAAAAATGTCTTTTTGTTCACACGTACATCTGTATATATATTCCGCTGAAAACTCCGCTAGGGAGCGACAATTAATTTTTTATGTATGAATCTTCTTTATTGTTAATTCTTGAATTAACTGAAGAGAATTCTTCAGTTCGTCTGCTTCAAATATTTGAATATAGCGGCTGTATCCTCCCAAAACAATTTCTCAACGACTACATTCGATTTCAATCTTAAACGTATTCGTTGAGGTTAATTTCAGTTTCGTAGTTTCTGTTATTCTTACAGCTCGCAGACGTCTTCTTGATCTTCGGGAGTATAGAACGAATCCTGATTATACCTTACATTCGAGAAATAAAACTCATGGAAATGATATTGATAATATTAATGTTTAATCTTTGAAAATCTTATTCAGTTTAGTAAAAATGGTTATTTCGATAAACACGTTAGCAATGATCGATTCTTATCTCAGGGTCAATCGTCAAATGATTTAATTGTATAAAAATGAATTGTTTTGACTGCTACGCAAGGTTCCATTAATTAATAAAAAACAATAAAGAGTACATTACAATAGAAATAGCTTAATACATATTATCTAATATAATATTATAAATAATTATTAATTTTTAACAATATGGCCGGTAAAATATTCATTTCGCTATGTGGGCAATGCATGCTGGTTGTTAAGTGACGTCATAATCATGGCGGATGTATTGCCAGTTGTGGTTAGAGTAAAATTGGTTCCCAATGTATTTTAATAAAATATTGTCACTTAGTGTACACTATTTCTTATATTAAGTTCTTGTTTTCTTTTATAAAATGTGTATCAGTTATTAATGTTGTGTGAGTTGTTGGTGCCGTTGGTGATGACTCGTATTTGGATTACTAGAATTGGTTGGATATAATTTATGTACAATACATACAGTTCCTCAGTTAAATTTAATTTAGGCTTCTTTCTTATTAATCAATGTAGAATTTCTTAGTTTCACTGGTAGTCGTTCCTGCTGAGTTATATGATTTGTTGTATCGACTTCATGATTGTTCCGTTTGGCAATTCATTCTTATGAGTTGGTTTCTTGATTTTCAAAATTTTTTACATAATAATATTTTTCCTCTGCACTCCTCAACCATGTTCCATCGTGGTTAACAATCAAGTGTTCTAATTTCTTCTTTTTTTCACAGAAGCTGACCAAAATTTCTTGGATTCTTATTAGCCCATAGTACAAAGTTCATCTGTTATATTACCATGGTCATTAAAATACATTACATTTTATAATTTGCCTTCAAATTACTTTTTTATCATAACACAATAATATTTAATACAATGTATATGTGGTTAATTAGAATAAAATTAGAAATCATTTGATACCAAACATGACTGGTTTGGTCACGTAAAATTTAGTATTTTGTGGATTTTACATATATTAAGACATATATACTTATATATAGTTTAATATATATATAATTTAATATATTAGACACCTTTATAATATATTGTTAAATTATTTAACAATTTTGAATGATGGATGACAGCTGACTATGTCCCTTTGATACAATATTATTTTAATTTGATCGACTAGTAACATGAAACTTTTATAATGTAAAACAAACTCTTAACTGTACTCCTTATCTTAATAATTATAACTTACTACATTTAAATGGTCACACACTGCTAAACAATTGTTTGTATGTTAATTTCTAAATCACTATTGTCAATCATGATTGAATGAACATAACTTTTTAATCTAAATAACATCACACTTATGTTAATCTAAATAACTGTAGTCTATGTGAATATTATTAGGCCATGTTTTATGTGTTTGTTTTCACTTATAGCACTCTTGGGTTTTGTGCCCCTTTGTTAACTTATTTTTACAAAAAGACAGATTTTTATTGGCCTATGTATTACCTATAGGTCATACACATTTTATACTATGAAGTGGCTGTACTCTTTATTATTTGGATTATGTTTATTTATTTGGTGTTTGATTACTGCTTTACTTTTTTATTGATTTACTGCTCTATCTTACTGGGTAATGTCTGGTTATTATTTGGTAGTCATAGTCAGGTCAATGGTTGGTTTTGTTGAGCTAATTTTGGTCCATTCATTATCTTCAATTTTGGGGTTTCTGTTTATTAGTTGGTGATCATAATGCTTGGTTCTATCCCTGAATGAGGGTTTACAGTTTATTATTTATAATTATTCATACAGCGTTCTGTTTCGTTACAATAGGCCTACATGTATATATGAATAAACAACTTTTCTCATAGATAAATATCTAAAATATTTCTTATAATTTATTAAAGTATGAAATGCTATGAAAATAAATTTTCTACGAACAGGGAAAACCACAAACCTTTCTGTGTGTCATTACGGGTTGTGTGAATCTAAAACTCCACGCAAATTTGGCATACAAATTTTTACTGTGATCTAATTAATTGTATACGTACGTTTAATGGTTAAGCTTGTAAACCTTCTTGTATATGGCACGATGCTCTGTAACTCACGTATACATACAGTGCGTACAGTACGGGAGTGTAATAGATTAATAAATCACCGGACTCGGAGTATGCACATTTTCTTTTTATGTTCCCATGATCTACAGTATATGCCATTACCCCACACTACCTCATTACTTTCACAATAACAGGCTCTTCTACACATTCCGGACGCATCAGTACATATCAGTATTCGGTTGTCTCGACGATACATTATTGTAGCTCCTTTATTATCAACTATGAAGCATATTGCAATGCAAAACAACGCACAATATTTTGCCTTGTGAGAAAACACGTAAACAGTGAATAGATTTTCATATTTTCACGAGTCAGCAAACACAGTATAAATGTGTCGTTATTTATAAAATAAGTAGCCTAACACATTTTACTTTAATTGCTACATTGTGTGCGCTGTTGAACACACCATTACTATTTGTTTATGTTAATGGTCGCTTACCACATTCTGTGCAAATTATTCTCTAAAGTGAGTAATTATTAGAGTCATTTTTAGTAGCTCTTAACTGTATGCGGTTTTCGTTTTGCATTTGGTAATTACGTTGACAGTATATTGATGTGTTTAAAGTCAGCTATTGTCTATGTGTACATGCCATATTAAGAGACACAAAAAGTAGTATTCTACGGATGGAGGTTAGATTTCAGATTAAACTTTTTTGTTGACATAATGCTTTCTACTCTGATCAGACTTGTTGTTACTTATGCATCCGAGACATGGACTTTCGTAAATAAGGATATAGCGCTCTAAGAATTTTTGAAAGAAGAATATTGAGACAGATATTTGGACCAGTGAAGGAAGGGAATATTGTAACAAGACTCTGTCTTTACAAATAATGTTTCTCGTTCGGGTACAAAAAAAATAATAAAATTTATTTATTTTAAAAATTAAAAAAAAACCTTAATGTATATTTTATTGTTCAATAATTTAATAAATAATTCTTGTAAGGGTGTAGTGTTGAAATTTTAAGTTTGTTGGAGTTATTTGTGTCAATAATTTAGCGTATGGTTTTCTGTAAATAAATTCCAGTAAACAGGATTATCTCAATTCACTAATCGATTGGCGATATTTCTGTTCCTCCGTATATATTACTTTCCCTTGAATAACGATCGCCTTTCTGGTAGTCCTGTTGTTAACTAAAACTCTTTTATTAAATTGAGAAATAAATTTGAAACCACATTGTTGAATTACTATGTTTTTTATATTGAAAATTGTTCAAAAGATCAATTGAAAATCGATTATCATATATAGCTCGACTCTTTCACAGGGCAATCGATTGTTAATACATCTGTTATTTTATATAAATATTTTCGAAAGGTTTCTTTTAACGGTTATAATTAATAGTCAGAGAAGGGGCAAGTATAGAAAGTATAACATTCACAATAAAATATCTTAATAGTTAGAAAATACACATTTTTATAATAATATATAATGTTTATTAAGTAAGAGTTTATACCAAACGACTTGTTGAATACTTATTCGACGTAAGCGCTAGGCATGACGGGAGTTCCAAAATGGCCGCTTGCTCGTTGCTGAAGATAAACAGGAATGATGTCGCAGGATTTTTCTGTTAATAAAGTTGCCCCCTCAACTGCTTCCTTGTCTCCGCAATAGTGAATAAAGTCTCTGGTGTTGTTTGGGTTGTCCCGGTTAAGTGTTCTGTGTTCACTTCGATTAAATGTTTTGGATTAGGTGTATTCACTTCTGTATATGTGTGTGTTTAAAATTGTGAAGTTCGTTTGGTTATTAATATTTAGTGTTTTATAGTTTTATTTCCTTATTTCACTTGTATTCGGGTCAATATTAATTGTTTTCAATGTTTGTAGTGGTTGTATTCACTGACTTTAGGTTTAAGGTAAAATTTCTGTAACTCTCGGTTTATTATTGTAGGTTATGCTCATTTTTTATTCCGCCATTTTTGGTTTCGTTATATGTGTTATTGGTGCGAGCTTAATTCAACCGTACACTTCGAATGTTAATTAAGAACTGTTTTACTTCCTTCGTTTCTGAAATCTCTTAGCCGATTTAATATTAGAAAAGTATTGTTTCAATTTTTATTCACTTCCGATGCATGTAATTAAAGTACATTGTATCACAGAATATATTTTGGTTATTAATTAATTTCATGTAATGGTAAATACATAATCGGTTTCTTTAACTCCTTCTGCTTAATTTGATATACAATAATCCATCTTTATACAGTTTTTTATCAAAATTGCTATATTTCTGTCATTTTGGAAAAGTGGGCTCAATATTCTGTTTCCTGTCCTTGTCCAAAATTTAGCCATCTTATGTGTTATAATTATGATTACAATAAATCTCAGATTGACATAAATCTTTAACTTTCCTTAATTTCTTGCAAATTTATCCATTGATCATCCTTTTAAATATAATTCATGAATTTATGTTTTCCCCTCTGAAATTGTTAGATATTACCTTTGCAAATTTTTGAATAATTTTATACATCTTTTTATATTATCCTTTTCAAGTATAGTTTTAGTTATAGTATTTGGTGATTAATTCACCTTATATAAATCTCATCTATTTACTTGGTTTATTTAACTTAATTACTCAATTATAATGTTATTGAAATTTACTATTTGGCCTAGATTTTCTGGTTTTACATATACTGTTTTTTGAATACTACTATGTCTATACCCCTTCTGACTTTCTGAAGTTAATATAATATTAAATAAAATCTCCTTAAATAACTATTAGAACATGTATCATCTTATTCATGCTAATAATACAAAAACAATATTTAAAATTAACTATTGGTCTTTAAAGTCAGACATTTTAGTTTTAACTATTACGAGTAACACATAACAAACATTTTATAAAATAGTATGATATTCATACTGAGACATTTTAGTCTGTATTAACCCTGTGAGACATAATAAACATTTTTATAATAATAATAAATCTTATTCTATACACCGCCTTGAAATATGGAGTTCATAGGCTTTAACACAAATACAATAAGCTATGTATTTTATTTTTCTTAAATTTAATTTGTTTGCAGTCCTTTCTGTTTATATCTTAGTATTACATTTTAATCCCTTGTCACTGTATTTATTTCCCACCTGCTCTCTTTATCATTCACATTTTAAAGAATGTTTTTTGATAAAAAGTGGCATCTTCTTTGAAACATTAGTAATGTTTTTATAAGAATACTTCATAACATTTTATATCTGTATTTATAGAAAACATTAAAGTTGTTTAATGGTACATAGTTGAAGTATCAGTTACACTTTTTCTTGAAGTGTATTGAATATATTGAAATAAATTGCACTGGTTCACTTATACTTTTGGATATTATTTATACTTGAGTTTTAAAATATTCGAAGATCAAAATCTTAATTATAAGGGATTATGAAGATTTGTCTATTTCATTACATAATAACTTTAGTGGGTGCACTTCTACTTACAACCCTAAACACTTTTGTTTATAACTAATTTACATTTTTATATGAGGTTTTGGGTGTTATACTTTCTTTGGGGATTTTAGATCTTTTTCGGGGTTTGTCATTCTTTGTAATAGGTTTTCCTTGGGTATATCTCGTAGTCTTCCTATCCTACATTTTCTTTTCTTCACAATTCTTCTTTCTTGGTTTCTCCAAGGTAATCTGGTTTTATCATGTTCTTTGGTTTATTTGGGTTATCTTCTTTAACTACTCCTATCCTATCTTTTCTTTTCTTCACATTTCTTCTTCTTGGGTTCTCCAAGGTAATCTGGTTTTATCATGTTCTTTGGTTTATTTGGAGTACCTTCTTTAACTACTCCTATCCTATCAGGGTTTTACCTTATTTTATCTTAGTTGTTTAGGATTTATTTTCCTTGATACATTTTTGTTGCATTGTGATTAATTAATTTTACTTTTTCCTTTTATGGTGGTATTTTACTTCGATATGAATGCCCTCCTCCAGAAGTGATTAGTTCAGACTATACCTTGTTTGTCTGAAGTAAATGCTTATGATAATTATTATATTTTTATTATTCTTGACTTCCTTCCATTTCTAATTTTTTCTTCTACATATTCGAGCTTACATATATTTTATTCTTAATTGATCTTCCTTGATAGTAATAGTCATCTGAGTTTTATATTGATTATTTTATTTTCATTTTTCTTAACTTGGTGTTTTATCCCTGGGATATTTATTCCCTATTATTCCCTAACACGTGAGCTGGGGCAGTTCAGAGAGGCACTGCAGGCTACATACTCTGCTGGCCATACATCACTTCTAATTGAGTACAGAGGCAAATCATCTCTGCTCAAAAACATATTAATTCTGCTGGACTTATCTACAGACAGTTATTAATAAAAATTATCTAAGAATAGTCCACCTTATGACTATTTTTAAAAATATCTTTCGATACTTCATTTCGTATATTGCTCAGATCTGTTAATATTTCTATCTCAGTTATTCTTCTGACTTGTTAGCTTTACTATTATATTATTTCTTATTATGGTGAGAAACTCTTTTATTAATTATCATTATTCATCAAATATACCGTTTTTTTGTGTATTAATTCTCTATTCTTCTTTGGTTGTTTTTGCAATCAGTTTCTGGTTATTGGTAGCATATATTTAATGATATTTTTTGTTTGTTTCTTAGTTCTCTTTCATTCCACTACTTCCATGTTCTAGCACTTTCTTCTAATTGTCTTTATTACACTCGACATTTATTTTATGATCATAGTCATTAGTGATTTATTTAATTACCTTTATAGATTTCTTGTCTTTTTCACAAATTACTCCGCTCTGGTGTTTTATTCAAATGAATTCTTTAATTATCATATTAATGTGGTCATTGTTTCTCCTTGTATTACGTCAAAGTTTTATATATATATGTATATATTTTTTTTATTATTTCATCACAAGCATATTCTTTTAATTGTATCCGTGGTTCTTCCTTCCTTTTCTTTAATTCCATAGAATGTTTTTATAAATACTTGGTTGTAACTTGATATTACTACATATTTTAGAATTTATTTGTTTTATTCTAAATTCTCTTCCTTATTTTGATAAGTTTATTTCAAAATTCTTCTCTTTATATCACAAAATTATATTCACAAATAGTTTGTTTGTAAGGTGATCTTACAGTATTTTTAATATTTAATTGTCTTTTCACCTCTAAATCCTTTTACTTTTTATTTTATATATCTCATAAATAGTTTTTATAAATACTGGTAGTAATGTGTGCCTACTATATTTTTGAATTTTGTGGTTTTTTTTTATCTTCTAAATCCTCTTTTTTATTTTCCTTAATATTTTCATAAATAATGTCTGTAATGTGATCTTACAATATTTTAGAATTTAGTTGTTTTTAATTTTCTTTATGTTTAAACTTCTATTCCTCATAATATTTTTTCATGGAAGCCTGGTTATATATACCTTTGATTCTACCAGAACCCATCTCCTTTATTTCATACGTATTATTGTTTTTGTTCATGGAGACTATATAGGGTCCAGTGTATAGTAGTAACAACTTCTTTGTTATTCCTTCCAGTGTGCTGGGTAATTCCCGATTTTTCAATAATATTTTTTCTCCACTTGTATAGGTTATTATTTTACCACTATTCTTTTGATATTGGTTTCGCCGTTTCTCCTGGTCTTCGGCCACCTTGTTGTAAAATTTTATCTTGTCGAA